>CM077824.1:37124534-37543450 GCA_039720395.1 Liquidambar formosana | reverse complement strand
GCCACATCATGCTGAAAAGGGCATGTATGTCATTTCACCACTAAAGTGACGCATGCGAATTACTGGAATATCCCTAATCTTATGAGATTCGTACATTTGCAATCACCATATGATTCATGCTGAAAAGGGCATGTATGTCATTTCCTTTCCTGCGGTCTAATCTGTTCTGAACTAATAGAAGGGGATTTGATCCGAGGAGGAAACTCTTAAGAGCATTTGATTCATTCATTAGTACATTTGCCCTTTCAAAACCCTAAACCCTTGATTAATTTCCTACTTGTGGTATCCGATGGATGTCAAATTTATTTTAGTTCTTGGCATTACCTACTACATTACCTACTACATTATTATGCTAATTCCATTTATAGATTTCTAGTGAGTTTTGGACTCGCTGACGATATATGTCCCTTTCAATTTTCAGATTTTTATTTTCTACTCACGAATAATTTAAGATGAAATGACATTAGTTTTGCGCCGTTTCCAATGGTCATAGAGGAGAAGCACCACGGTTTAACATCAAGTGTTTGGGATGAAATTTGGTTCACATCTTCATTTTAGTACGCCTCATTTTTGTGATGAGGAAAATGAATTTGGTAGACCATGGCTTAAAATTGGACCTATGTGCATTGGTTCCCCTATATACATCCCATTTCTCCTTATTCACTATGTCTTTCGTTCTCTAGGTGATCTCACTTCCATTATTTAGATCTTCTTTATATGTAACCCAACCACCAAGAAGACCGAAAAAGAAAAAGAAGAAGAAGAAAAAAAAAGCTCTCTTTATGAAACAAATTGATGAATATGCCCTCTTCCTTTACCATATGATCCAAATTTATCAAAGCATCCAAGTGCACCCTTTTTCTCAACAATGTGCATTTGTCGATCGTTAACAATTAATATGAGCAAAGTACCCTTGTAATGAAGCATTTCGGTTTTTTAATTTCATTTTTATTTTTTAAATGGCAAGAGGATGAGCAAATAGAATCCCTGTCCGAATACTGCCAAGAATAAGTAGAAAATGTCCAATCTGTCTATCTTCCTTTTTGTTGGATATCTACTCTCCACTCTTGCTCTACCTATTCTTCATCCTACACTTGTTTTTTTTTTTTCTATTCTATAATTGAAGATAATAGTCATGCTAGTGCTTTGATTATTCGGATCATTAGCAAGTGGCTATGAGCTATGTCCCTTTTGATTTTCAATTTCTCTTTTTGACTTTCATTCTTGTGGGGGCAGAGATGAACTTCTGTTGGATACATTAATGATTATCCAATTTGTTTCATTTCCCATGCTTTTGGTTGAATCAAGTCCTCTGGTTTCCCCACTTAGCTACCCACGCTCACTTCCCACTCACTATATTGCTTGTTCGAGCTCTATCTCTATCTCTACTTGCATGGCAAAGTGACATCATGCAAGTCTTCGATGGATGCTTCTCACCAGTCCCCATTACATGTATATACATGCACCTCTGTTCCACTAACTAGATTTAGTATATTTAGTAGGAACCTTTCGGTAAATAAAATGTTTTTGACGAAAAAAAAATCACTCCCAGACTCCCACACGACGACTTATCTCAAAAGGTGATGGGATCTAGGCCAAGAGGAGAGTGGCAACATCTCTAAGAAGTGCATTTTTTCTTCACATGTGAAGATTTAAGTCAAGTACTTGAGACTACTACGCAATAGAGTATAGCTCTTTTGAAGAGGGGTACCTCATCCTGCCACTCAGAGCAATTTTTATTGCATGTCCAATGTGGTGGAGGCAGACTGGTTTCATCCCCCATTAACAATAATATGGAATTGTACCAAACTCTATCGAAAGGGACACCTATAGTGGCTCTGCCACTCTCCAGAAAACTAAATCAAAATCAGCATGTGCTTTGTCCCTTGGGTTTATTTTGTCTATAAATTGCTTCACTCACCACTGCTTGTCACACAACACTAGTGAGAACTTAAATTAGTTGGTTGATCTGGTTTGCAATCAAGATATGAAGCATAACCCAAATAAATTTCCCATCGTTCCCCTGTTTTGCATCTTCTTGTTGGGTCCTTTTGTATTGTGTCAACTTGATTATAAATTCTATGACACCACCTGTCCCAACCTTACAAAAATCGTTCGATATGTTGTTTGGTCCGCCATAGCAAATGATACTAGGATGGCAGCCTCTCTCTCTCGCCTACATTTCCATGAATGTATCGTAAATGTAATCAAATTGCGTTTTTTTTTTTTTTTTTTCCTCTCGTAATTTTAATGCCTATAGCTTTGATATATGTTTGGATTTGGAACTTCATGAATGTGGAAAACTGACTGCCACAATTTTTTTGGTACATAGGGATGTGACGGGTCTTTGTTACTCGACGATACCAGCACATTTAAAGGGGAGAAAAATGCAGGGGGTAATCGAAACTCAGTTAGAGGTTACGAGGTCATTGACACAATAAAGGCTAATTTGGAGAAAGCTTGCCCATCCACTGTTTCTTGCACTGATATAGTAGCTCTGGCAGTGAGAGAGGCTGTTTATCTTGTAGGAGACTCCTCCAATATGTTGGATTTATTGAGTAATATATACCATTTAGCACCTGTAATCACTGTATGCCATAATTGATATGTCACTCATGTGGTAATATTACTGTTTCATTTTTGTGTTAGGCTGGAGGGCCTTATTGGCCACTATCCTTGGGTCGTCGAGATGGAGTAACAGCAAGTGACAAAGCAGCGATCGAGCAGATCCCATCACCTTTTGAGTCCTTGGAAAAAATCACTGCAAAATTTACTTCAAAGGGTCTCGACATTAAGGATGTGGTTGTGCTCTCAGGTTTGGTTCCTAGACCATATTCAGTTGTATTGAACTTTCTGCCTGAAGGCGGAGGACAAATAAACTTCAAAGAATATATGTTTAATAAATGTCATCATATATCTGCCATGTGACCCATGTCGTATCTTATATTTTGACCATTTGTTGTGTTGGCATGTCGGTGTTGTGTCGTGTGTCCATGTTTGTGCTTCTTAGCACTGAAGGCATGCTCTGACAAAGTTCACAATACCCAACAAAAGTTTACCATGAATATTTGATTATGAAGGGTGTGATTAGAAGCAAATTTTTTTCGGAAGCATGGCTTGTAATGAATGCTAGAATGATAATAATGACCTATTGTAATTTTACATGATTCATACAGGTGCACATACTATTGGCTTTGCTCAGTGCTTCACCTTTAAGCAAAGGCTATTCGACTTTGATGGCTCTGGTAATCCTGATCCAACGCTCGATGCATCCCTCCTGCAAAATTTGCAGACTATGTGCCCAAATCAAGATAATTCTGACACCAACTTGGCTCCTTTGGATCCTGTTACCACAACCAAGTTTGACAACATCTATTATAAGAACCTGGTCAACAATTCAGGGCTTCTTCAATCTGATCAAGCTCTTATGGGTGACAACAGAACTGCTGCAATGGTCATGAACTATAGCAAGTACCCTTTTCTGTTCTCTAAGGATTTTGGAGAATCAATGGTGAAGTTGAGCAACCTAGGTGTACTCACAGGACAAGATGGGGAGATAAGGAAGAACTGCAGGATGGTGAACTAGAATATATGTGTTTAATAATAGCTTGTCTTAATTAGAAAGTACTGAAAAAGGATTTAAGAGTGTGGAGTGCAAGCTTGTGGCTAACTGCAAGTGACATAAATCTTGTGCATGTGTGTAGGATGGTGTCGAAGATGAAATATGGGAGCTTCTCAAAGGTTTAGTCCCATATTTAGCCCCTGTATGTGCAAAAGAAATAAATAGTTACCAGAATACACTAGTGTGAGAAACTGATAATGCTTCAAGTGATCTATAGTTTCTCCTATTGTCAGATTGTTATGATACAGCCTCTATGTATATCGCTTTAAACTTATCGATATCTAACTCACAATAAAGGTTACAAAATTCCAACACCATGGACTAATCCTCACTATTCTGAGTACCCTTTCCAACATAATTTTATCTTTTCAAATTCTTCTACTGTGTGTTTGGATGAGGAATTTGCAAGAGAGATTTGGGTTGAGATGAGATTTCAATGCCAAATTATGGTGGCAACAATAGCAGCGAATGAGGTTGAAATCCCATCTTAGCCCCAAATCCTTCTTGCAAATCCCTTATTCAAACGCACCACTAGTTCCTCGACATCTGAAAAACTTTGTAATATGATCTCAACATGCCTATTGACAAATGAACTTTATTGCTTTACCAGAGCAAACGCATTCACACACGACAAGTTAAAACGAGAATAGTCCATCTATTAAATCTGAAAGTAACAAAACTAACAATAAGAGCATTCCATTTATGCTTCAAATCAACAAGAATTACCTTCAGACGCTGTGAAAAATCCTTGAAAGCCTGCACAAGCTGAGGCCAAAGGCGTTCGCGCTTGGAAGTCTCCATCCCCTCCTACAGAGTCCTACTTTCCCATAGCCTCTGCCCACATAATCTGGGAATGGAAACTATTCTCCAAGCTTAGCTAAAAATGGAAATTAAAAAAAAAAAAAAAAAAAAACCCTCCAATATAGAAAAGCATATATAAAGAAGAAGATGAGGGAGGAAAACATGAGAAAAAAACCATGAAATTAAACCCCAACAACCAAAAAAAAATGTAAAAACAGAGAATTGACGAACTCACATCTGATACACCAGCAGGCTTCACCCTGAATTGGGATCAGTCACACTGAGCAACAATTCAACAAATGCTGCGAAACCAACAAACACATCTTGTAAAACCTCAAGAACCCTAATGCTCTATTTGGTCAGCGAGAAAATGTAGCAGAAAAGAAAATAACAAAAACGTCCATGCAATTGAACCTAATTCAGTGAAAAAATTAAAGTAACAATCAAAACCTCAAATTCCAATAGAGAATATAGTACATGTGTGTGTATGAGAGAGAGAGGTTAGGGGCTTTGGATTGAAGCTCACTAGAATGTCACGATCGGCAAGGGAGAGGGGATGAGGAGCGACGGGAGCCATTTGAGGAGTCAACTGAGTATTGGGAAAAGAGGGAGGAGTGGACTGAACGAAAGGAGTGGACTGACGAGTAGCGAACGGGGTCTGAAAGCCCGAACCACTAGAACTCGGTTGCTGAAACGATGGAGTCTGCTGTTGTTGAAGGAAGAGGAAGGAACCGAATCCGGTGGCGAACGACAGAGTGCCGAAGGTCGGTAGTGGAGCTGGGGTTCTGAAGCAAAAGCCGCCATTTTTCTTTACAGCCTCAGTGACGGGTTGACGGGAAACAAAATGCCGCAAGGAAAAAAAGGCCAAAAAAAATGAAAAACTAAAAGCGGTGTTACTAACGCCGCTTTCATTTCATTTTTTATTATTATTATTTTTGATGTTGTGTGTTATTTTTAAACAAAAAGCATTGTTACTAACAACAATATAATTGGAAGATTTTTTTTTTATAAATATTGTGTGGGATATTTGCCATCAAGGAATGAGATTTCGACACGTGGAAATCTTCGGTAGCTCACCCAAGAGACTCCTCGGTTGCAATACTATAGTTGTCGGGACGACATAACCTCGGTCAAGTTTGTCCTCGGGCCTTGATACCCTTGGGCATGAATGTCTTCAGGCCAATGATACCCTTGGTCGAATATTCCCTTGGGCAACACTAACATATGCCCTTCACGTGTCTTGAAAGCGATCACTTGCCATATCCGATAAAGAAGTTCGATCATGCTCAGGGCATGCTCCCGGTAACTAAGTCAGGAGCAATAGTTGTCGAAGATTAGGCTTGTAGCCCCAGAATATCCGCAATCTGGTCTGAAAACCCCTTTTTAACCATGGTTAACTCGGAACCCCAAATTAACCACAATTAAGTCAGCATATAGGCCAATCTGAAACCTAGTCTCTTCCTATAAAAGGAATATTATTCACACTAAAGAAGGTAAACCTCACAACGGCACAAAATCCAAGAGATTCTCCCATTTTCATTACTCTCTTTCTATCTCTCGACACTGAGGTTGACTTAAGCACCGGAAGGTTTTAGGTCGGACAACCCCCGGCCTCCCTTGATGGTTCTCTCTGTTTTTAGGTTACTGTCCATTGGAGAATCGAACAATACTGTTCATCGAGCCACCTAGCACTACTATTCATTGGAGCTACCAAATGTTACTGTACATCCGGGAGTTATCTCAACTTCTATAACCCTCTCTCTAACCACCGTTACGCGGTGTTCCGGATTGTCGGACCACCTTCCTTGAAGCGCTTCGCCGACTGTCTGGATTTTTCCCTGTGCAAGTATTGTATGTTATTTTTTTTTAAAAATCCATGTTAGAGTTAATTAACCAAAAAATTTGTATGGGAGTGTGTGTGTATATATATATATATCTTTTATTCTCTCTTAGTAAATATCATCATTAAGGCCGAGCAATACTATCGAAGACAGACCTAATATTTGATTAATTTGATATTTGGCATGCATCATGAGCATGAGTGGAAAAGAATATCGAATCCAATAATGAACCTTATGAAATATGATTCCTATGAAAATATATTGATAGGTATAAAAATAAAAAGTCTTATATTATGTGTAAATTGATCCCCCTTGATAAAATAGTTCATTTTTTTTCCTTTTAGTTTATTTATTTGGTATCAAACAATAGTAGGCATCATTCGAATCGAAAGGCCCACTACAATCTCACTAGTGTTATAGGAGATTTGAAGGGCTTAATTACTAGCCCATCCCAATATTAGCCATATCTTATGATCTGCTACAATCTCACTAGTGTCTCCTATTAATACATACTAGGTTGAAACGTGTGCAAATATATGAGATAAAATATTTAATAAAAATATTATCTTTTTATATAGTAGAAAGTAAATAATAAAATAACAAATTTATAAATTTGTTAGAGAAAATCTTGATAAAAAAAATAGATAGATTGCGTAGATGACGAAAGTCAATAAAGAAAATGTAATTTAATATAGTTTTTTTTTTTTTTAGTTTAAATTATAAATCTTTTATGTCTTTTTACAAAATTGTAAGATAACTATTGATAATATTAGGGTAAATTGCAGAAAACCCCCTGAAGTATGGGGGTCAACAGATAACCCCTCTTATGTTTTAATTTTGTCAATGTACCTCCTAGTATAATTGGAAGACAAAACCAATCGTTAATGGCCACTGAATTGGCTATAATGCTTACGAGCTTTCCAATGATTTTGGGTAATACGGGTTCGTTAATAGTATCATGTACGTAATCACGTGATTAATTTTCGTCAAATTTCATCAACAGCGAGTAACGATGGAGCACATTGACAAAATTAAAATATAAAAGAAGTTATCTACTGACCCCCTATACTTCCGAAAGTGTCTACAATTTACCACTAAACAAAAAGTCCCAAACCATCCAATGTTCAAAAAGTCTACATGGTCCAAGTCATCTCGAAAGTCCTTAGTTATGGATTGCGCCACAACTTTAAAGAGTGTACCTTGATATTGATGTTTCAAGCCGAAGGTTTTATATTCGATTTTCCATCTCTTTTGGGATTACTTGTGAATTAAGTTTATCTTGATCGCTAACTAATATGGGTGGACAATGACATTACTTGTGTTTAAGAAATTAGTTAGGGTGTAAATACCTTCTTAGCCAAAACATAATACAATAATAATCATGGTAATCATAACAAGATACTCCTCCACATGTGCAAAAGCTGCCAAGTTGCAATTGCCTCCTTGAAAGTGCAAAAGGTTCAATAATTTGCAATTGCCCATTTCTTACTTTTTGACGAGAAAAGGACTCAATCTCTTTCTTTTCTAATTTTTTTTTTGCGAATATTTTTTTCTGTAACTGATAATGACCTCTCTTTTATTTGTTTTACTATTTATTTTTTTTTAGGTAGGATGCTGATAATGACCTTTCAGCTCAATTACATCAAACGCTCTTCAATCTTAAATAACTTAATCAGCGAATGGCAAAGGAAGGAGTAAGTCTTCTATGTAATTATGACACGGTCATATACTGTTATAGACTAATGAGAGTAGAGCAAAATAAAATTATGAAGTCAAAAAATGTTATAACAATTTTATTTTATTTCATTTTTATTGGATTGTAACATCACATCAATTATATCACAATTACATAAGTATTTTTTATCCGAAAGGAGGGGAGTGGAACAAATGTCTCAAAAATACATTATTATCATTATTATTTTTTTAAAAGCCTATATTATAACGTTCTTATCCTGTTTTTTTTTGGGCTGAGATATAACATTCTTATCCTAATCTCTTAGTTATACTACAATTTACCACTCCGCCGATTGAGAATGTTGCACACTTGCACCATTGATATTTAGAATTTTATTTTTAAATATGTAAATTCATTATTACAACTTTGGGTAGAATATTATTCGATTAACAAGTTCAATAATACTCTAAATAACTAAATTATTTACAAATCAACACAATAATAATACTTTAAATAATTAAATTATTTACAAATCGGTACAATAAAAATTAATTTGAGCTCCCTCCAAAGACAATCCACCAAACTTGTGACATTATTTACAAATCTTAGGCGTGATTAAGAGCCAAGAACCAAAACAACTTTTCAAATTTTTATTTTTATTTTTAGTTAATACAAAACAATTTTTCAAAGCACCACAAATAAAACCAGTAATAATCATGATAATCATAATAAGAGCTCCTTTATTCAATTAATTTGGGTTCGATACTTCTGAAAGTTATTTCAAGAATTCATTTATAAATGCAACAGGCTGATATGAGGAAATAACCCTTAAAATCGTATGGGAAAGAATTTAACCGAGGTACGCCCACACTCACCTGGACACCTAACTAATAAAATAATTAAAAAAAAAAAAAAAATCAACTTCCAGAAAACTCCACATAGGTCGAGAAACGGGGGAATTCAGTACAACTGCATGATCACAAACGACAAGAAACTCCGAGCCAATCCCTATGTGACATATAAGCTTCGTGTAGGCTGCCAGCTGGCGACAAATTGAATGTCCATTCAGGGTGTCTTCCTCGGCCCCTTCCTAGTCTCACACTCACACCCATCTTTTCTTTTCCTATTGGCTCAGAACCGTCAGTCGTCAACGCCCAGGCTTTTCAGCAATGTCCTCTCTCTCTTTACCCATCCTCTCTCTCTCTAGAACCTGTCCTTTGAAATCAGCGTTTTCGACGTCCCTGAAAGAATCAGACGCCGTTCCAATGTTGGAGAATGCGTACTCCTTAGTAACACTCGATCACAGCTTTGTAATAGCAACAAATCGCACACTGTGCACCGCGTATCTTAGCACCAGTCGTTGCTTTATGGCACAGACTGTGTGAGTTCAAAATAAAAAGCGGGATTAGGGTTTTTTTTCCTTTTTTCTCTTTCTTTTGATTGATTGCAGAGAGAGAGAGAGAGAGAGAGAGAGAGAGATAGAGATGGTGAACCCAAGGTGTTACTTGGACATAAGCATAGGAGGAGAGCTTGAAGGGAGGATAGTGGTGGAGCTCTACAAAGATGTCGTCCCCAAAACCGCCGAGAATTTCAGGGCTCTCTGCACCGGCGAGAAGGGCATTGGCCCTAACACTGGCGTTCCACTCCATTACAAGGTTCTCTTCTCTCTCTCTCTCTCTCTCTCTCTCTCTACGTATATATATGTTTGTGCATATCTTCTTCCGTTTGATGTTAAAAAAGGAGGAGTGTTTATGATATTAGGGGGAATCAGATGCATTCGTTATTGTTTCGTTGGTGATTTTTTATTGGTCAATGTGCTCGTTGGTTAGCAATTTGGAAGTACTTTTCTTGCTTTTGGGAGCAAAAATGAAAAGCGAGAAAAGTACTTGGAAAATGTTTAATGAAACTATGCCTAGGTGTGATTATTTAATTTTGCTCCCAAAAGCAGGATAAGTACTTGGAAAGTGTTAATTAAACTATGCCTAAGTTTAATTATTTTCCATTTTTAGCTTTGATGCAATTATAGTTTTGAACCGTTGGCTGTTTGGAAGAGCATGGAAGATTTGGTTATAGTGTTGTACGTATTTCGTATGCTATTTAGGGAAATATTTGTTTGCCAGAACGGAATGGACATATAAGTGATCGATTACAAGAGCTCGCTAAAATAAAAGCTGATTTCATTTTGATATGGACTCCTAAGTGGTATGGTGTTTGGATCCGAGACCTATGCATTGTTCTTAGTTGCCCAAGGTAAACGAATTGTTTTCTACCTCAAGGGGTTGACTGGTGATTCTTGGGACTTATGGCTCAAGAAGTGCGAGATCTTGGGCTTGACTTTTCACTCCCTCTTGGGGCCATCCATCATCCGGGTTTATCCTAGATGTTAATTGATGTGGAGTAGGAGGTGGCGTTTCCCATGTTCATGGGATTAGTGGGGCTAAAGATCTGGACACCCAGTTGGCCAAAAAAAAAAAAAAAAAAAAAAAAAACTTTCTTTAAAGTCTATTTGTTCTATGACTAATCTCTATCATAGATTAGCATGCTATTGGGATATGACTATGAAGTATGAATATGTGGGTGACATTTCAATGCAAACTAGGATGACTAATTGATTGCCGATAGCCTCTCACTATCTCAGGTGGTGTTTGGAAACATATTTGAAGGAGAATTATTTTTGATAAAATAATTTTTTGGTAGCCTATTTTGAGGTGTAATATTTGAAAGGTTGAAAAATGGAGCATCTCTTCTCTGGGTTTTGTAGGTACATGACATATGAGTGCTTTAGAGTGATTATAGACTTCAATACATGAACGTTGCCATGGCTAATGTTTGTGAAATAAAAACATGTGCTTCTTAAACATAGTTCTGTCTGAGTGGAGCATGGTCTAGAAAGCATTTGAGAAGCTTACCATAGAAAGCGATAAGTGGCTAGGAACATGTTTTTGGGTATTGGTTTCTATCATGATATTGGGGAGTCCACATACAAATAAATATCCATTTTATGACTTGAAATTGGTTGAAACATCACAAATTGAAAAAGAATGCTTAAAATAAAATTAAAAAATAAAAAACTTGATGAATTAAGAAAAAGAATGAAAAGCACACAATGGAAAATGATGATTATATAAATAGTTCCTATGTTAAATTTTCGTAAAATTTCATTTTAGCTTGCCTTTATGTAGTAATTTAGTAAAAAATTCTTAATTTCCTTCAAGCTATCATAAGTTTGATGGGGGATTGTTGGAATGCAAGATGATAGCTATTGTTGGAAGCTTAGGGTCTTCGGGAAGTGTATAATTTTTAAAACCCATAGGATGAGAATAGAAATCATGCCAAATTATGCAATTCACAACTTGTCATCAGTTTATATAATTGTTGATATTAACCCATAACCTTATTTTATATTTAGTTGTTGTCATTGGTCTTGTCTTATTATCTATTTATTTTTCTTTAACATTTTCAGTTTGCCTTGATAAGATCTTGTCTTGAGCTTATCTTTATCTTTTTTCTAATAGTTCTATATTTATAACAGGGTGTATGTTTTCATCGCATTATCAAAGGTTTTATGATACAAGGTGGAGACATTTCTGCTAGGGATGGTACTGGTGGAGAATCCATCTATGGCTTGAACTTTGAAGATGAAAATTTTGAGTTAAAGCATGAAAGAAAAGGAATGTTATCAATGGCTAATTCTGGTCCTAACACCAATGGATCTCAGTTCTTTATTACGACTACACGAACTTCTCATCTGGATGGAAAGCATGTTGTATTTGGGAAGGTAATCAAAGGCATGGGTGTGGTTCGTTCCATTGAGCATGTTGCTACTGTAGATGGTGATTATCCCACTCTTGATGCTATAATTGCGGATTGTGGAGAAATTCCTGAGGGTGCAGATGATGGGATATCTGACTTCTTCAAAGATGGCGACACTTATCCTGATTGGCCAGCTGACCTTGATGTGAAAGCAGATGAAATTTCCTGGTGGATGACTGCTGTAGACTCTATCAAAGCTTTTGGAAATGATCAATACAAGGTAGCTGATGTGAAGATATGGTTCTATCTGACTTACTGGTCCCTTTAGTTTTCTGTTTGGTTGAAAAAGAAAATTGTAGAATGGAATTATTGTACATTTTCTGTAATTAATGAGATTTGATTATGCAGTCTAATCTGTTTGTGTGTCAATGCCATGTATATAAAGTCTCCCACCAAACTGGATCTTTGGCTATCCTTCTGCTTCAGTTGTTATTTTTCCACTGGTGATGTTGCGCTAACTGTTCCCACATACAGAAACAAGACTATAAGATGGCTCTTAGAAAGTATCGCAAGGCTTTGCGCTACTTGGATGTATGCTGGGAGAAGGAAGACATTGATGAAGGTGCACTGATTGATTTGGCCTTTTTTTTTTTTTGGGTTTGTTTGTTTTGTTTTGTTTTAAGCATGAGTAATGTTGCCAGTTGCAACATACATTGCCCTAGTTTATCTGATTGGTTTATTTTTGTTGATTGCTCAGAAAAGAGCTCATCTTTGCGGAAGACGAAGTCTCTGATATTTACAAATAGCTCTGTAAGCTTTTCTTTCTATCACTTGATGGAAGTATTGTATACTTCAGTTACATTTTATAATATTGAGTATCATTCTATCCGAATCTTTAGTGTAACCTTCATGATATGTATTTTTTCCTCAAATGATTAAGTAGTTTGCTAATTCTAACATGGTAATTGAGAATTGTTTCAGACCATGGTTCTACTAATTAAAAGTGCAATACTAATTTAATTTAATTTATATATAAAACAGCCTTCAAGAGGGGGGAAAGACAAGGACTGTATGAGAGAATACATCCCCTGCCTTGACAATGGTTATATTTTGATCCCTTTGTTGAGGTTTCATGGCCTATTTGTTTCTCACAGTATGCCCCTTTTTAACTACTGTATAAGAATTTTGAAGTAGCTTAACTCTAGCACCACATAAAAATAAAATAAATTTTGAAGTAATGGTTGACAATGGTAATCTGTTCTTCTGGCCTAAATATTGGTCAATGGGAAGAAATCATATGGTGATACAGGTGGTGAGCTTTACATGGAATATGTGCTAACAATGAACGATACCATTCCAGAAGTCTTATTAAAGTACCTTGATTTTAGTTCACAATTTTTTTTTTCCTCATTTGTTTAAATTTAATTGTCATTTATAGAATTGTAAAATTGGCTCTTTGGTTCCTTGTTCAACATGCCCACTGTATTTTGTCTAATGGTATATCTTTCATTAGCTTTTCTATTTTTTGTCATTTGATTGGAAATCCATTCACTTCTCAATGTAGTTTTTACTCTAGCTAACTGATTGATGTCTAACATGCCTGGTTTAGGCCTGTAAATTGAAATTAGGAGATCTAAAAGGAGCATTGTTGGACACAGACTTTGCAATGCGTGATGGAGATGATAATGTGAAAGCTTTGTTTCGCCAGGGCCAGGTTGATATCATCCATGGATATATATATATAATAAAGAGCTTGATGTTTTTTAGCTGGTGCAATTTTCAGAATTTTTTTTTTTTTTGGTGTGTGGGTTATTTTATATTTTCTTTTATATTTTTTTTTTGATCTGATATGCCAGTATTTTTTTTGTTTCATTTTTTTATTAATTTATATTTTATGGTAATTTTTTTAAGTCCTGCTTCCTGCTCCTGGTGAAGGTGCTTTAAGCGCCAAGGCATCCTTTCCACCAGAAAAGGCCTAAATCCAGTCGTGTCCTTAATAGTAGAATCTTATGTGACAATAGGAGTTGCATGTTCTGGGCTACTTCATGTAAAACTGATTTTGCTGCATGCCATATTTCTTTCTCACACGATGGTTGGATGCTGCAAGTTCTAGGGTGGAGATAGTGATTCCCAAATCCCAGTACTAACTGATTTAATAAAGAAGGGATGAATAACTTGTCATAAGAACATTGGGTACCATAAAAGGCTATGTTGTTTAGTAATCTTTGACATGCACATATGGCAGTTTTGTGGCTCATGTTGACTCTTGGTTTGAGTCCTTGTGGCATGTTATCTTCTCAGGATGTTCAACTGTTTAATTCTTATCACTATCGTATCACGAAGGTTATGAGGTTCTGTTTAACAGAGGAGTATTCTCGTTTTATGGGTTGAAGATTAATAATCAACTACTCTGTATTTAATATGTCAGTTCTTATTTCCTTGTTTGTGTGTATTATGGCCACGTCAAATGATGGACTCATCTGATAGTCTGTGTGTGGTCATTTGTCCCAAGGTTGTGCTATATTTCATTAGTGGCGTGGCCTCTTTTGTTTTGCCTTTTTTTTTTTTTTTTGCTGGTTTGAAAAACTTTGTACTCTGTTACCAATCAGAAAAACTTTGTACTCTATAGAAGCATAGTTTAGCATTTTTAGCATTGTAAACTATACTTTTTATACCTTATTGTGGAATTTGAAATATTTTGATTGGTTTCTTTCTGAATAAATTCTTTCTCTGCAGTCCTAATGTAAATTTCTAAATTAAATAGTTATGTTTATGTGTTGTTACCAATTAATTATACTGTTGTACACTTGTACTCATACTTGTCAGAAAATAAGTTCATAATGCCTGTTTGTTGGTTTGTATTTACATGCACAATTTTAAACCATGTCCAGGATGTTTCTAATTTTTTTTTTCTTTGTGTGATGTTAAATGATTGTGGTCCTGCTAACCCTTCAGGCATACATGGCACTTAATGACATAGACGCTGCAGTTGAAAGCTTCAAAAAGGCATTAGAGTTGGAGCCAAATGATGGTCAGTGGCATTTGATGTTTGATAAATGCATTTCAGAATGAAATAAATTAAGAATACGTCCCCCCTCCCTCCCTCTCTCTCTCTCTCTCTCTCTCTCTCTCTCTCTCTCTCTCTCTCTCTCTCTTTTGGGGTGTATTAATGGAAACTACAATTTTTATTTATTTATTTTGGGTGTCAGTGGTGTTGGGTGTATGGGGCTGGGGGGCTCATGAGCCATGATCTCACAGCATTCGGATCAATCCTGCAAGCTGTAATTGTTTCTTATAAATTTTGTGAAATGTAAGGGACCAAAACTCATTCCCTGAAGCGAAACACTAGACTGTAGGATGTGATGTTGGAAGATTGCATGAACATTTACTGGTCATTCGCTAGTGTCCCGTAAATGAATAAACCTATATACTTCTAAAGTAGGAATATTTCATTTGGACAACTGTCTGGAAACATGGATTCACTTGACCAGTCGTAACTGATTGATTTCTTACCTGAAATCATGTTTTCTTTCAGGTGGAATTAAGAAAGAGCTTGCTGCTGCTAGGAAGAAGGTAAGTAAATTTCACCTTATCTAAATTGTTTAATACAACAATCAGTTGATTTTTTCTTTGGACTTAGTTTTGAATGTTGAAAATGGTTACAGATTGCTGATAGACGTGATCTGGAGAAAAAGGCATACTCTAGAATGTTTCAATAGAGTTCAGGTGATCATGTGGTATGTTTGACACGTTTTGATGAGTATTGTTTTGTTATTATCCAATATTGTAATTGGCTTCCCATTCCTGCTCTGAAATACAGGCTGCTCATTTTCTGGAAGATCAATTTTGAACATGTGCACATTTTAGGCTAAATAGATTCAACTGGTTCAGGCTTTGTCATTTGCAGATTTTGATTGGCTTTAGGTAGCATCAGGTACTTATATTGTGCCCCTGGTTATTTGTCAATCAGGATTTTCAATGGCCCGATTCTTATATGTCATAAGCTTTATTCATAACAGGGTAAAATTTTGCATTTCAGGCATAATTTTTTTTATTTCTTTTTTGATAAGAAACAAATTGTATTAATCAAGGAGAGAAATACAAATTGGACAAGAAGTCCAATAAAGAGAAACGAAAACAGAAGCCCAGCAAAGCACAATCCTCATCAAAGAGGCATAAGAGGAGAAAAGAAGCAAAAACTACATAAGGCCTAACAATCAGCAAAAAGGCTAGAACCAAACCAAAAAACAAACAAAGCTCAAAGGGGCTAGAAGTGATTTCCCACCACAGAACTCTTAACAGTCTTTGAAGCACAAATCTCCACCCAATTTCTAACAATCAAGAACAAAGGGATACCATCAAAAGATTTGTCCACTGAAGCCCACAGAGAAGCAAGAAAACACCAAGTCAGATTTAGTCAAGCATATTCCTTTTCAAGCATTTCAAGCATATTCCTTTTCAGTGATTATGACCATGTGACTCTGCACTGGTTTTGATGGTTGCAATAGACACACCAAGTCAGATTTAGTCATTTAGTATAGGATTCTCCCAGGTTATGCAAATTCTTACCTTGTCATCTGATAATATTTTGTTCATTTTTCAGGTGCTGTTGGAGGGCCAAAAAAGAAAAGGGAAAAATGAAAAAAATAAAGAAAGAAAGCTTCCAGATCCACTGAGAGAAAACAAATAGAAGAAACTTAGGCTCGAACCAAATTTTGTTCCAAGTGTTTTCATTTTTGTTAAAGTAGGATTGTAGCACTTTATTGTTAGCTGAAACTTGATGTCTAGGTGCTGAATCCATTACAATTATCCAAACAATCTTGCTATTTTTCGTACAAGAAAACTTTTTATTTGATATAAAATTGATGGTTTCTTTTTTGTGATCAATCTTTTATCTTTATTAGTTTTTGATCTTCTTAACTTTTGTCTTGGATCCCTCTGGTTGGACTCAGCAACTGAATTGGCACGAGCTTTAGGGTAAGCAATTCTTCTGCTGTTGACGTGGTCTCTCTCCCTGATTCTTGAATCCTTTTCTGCATCCCTAGTTGTATTTCCATCTCCGATTACTTTTTCCTCTTTCATTATTACCCTCTTCCTCGATTTACTGCCAGAGTATAATTCTTTAAATCTTTCGAAAGCTGTGTCACGGCTTGCCTCAGCTACAAGCCTCTGTTCCATGGACACCGAAAGACGCCAATCTGCCAGTGATGTCTCTTCTTTTGCTTTTCTTGTCAATACATAATACTCTTCCTGAGTTAGTTGGACTGTGGTATTGTCCATCTCTGAACGATTGATGTGGCGAAGTGCTTCTGCCTCAGATGCACCAAAAGCTTCCGATTCTAGCCGTATTGCTCGAATCGTGAGTAGTAACGTCCGAAGAGTCTGCCTCCTTATCCGAAGGACTTGTTTCAGTTTTAATCTTGCTCGACGTTCTTCATCCATTTCCATCTTGACTCTGTCCATCTCTTCACGTGTTTGGTCCAAAGCCTGACTCATTTCATCGATCATATTTCTGGCTTTGAGTTCTTCCTCCTTTTTGGATTTTATACTCGTGTTGGTGGTCTCAAGCTGTGTCTCAAGCTCTGAGATGACAATATTAGACATCGAAAACCGGTTTTGAGCACTTGCAAGGGCTGATTGTAGCTTCTCTAGTTCGTCAATGAGAGGTCTGGAGTCCAACCATGACTGCGTGGAATTGTCTTTAGCTCTCTTGAGTTCTTCCTTTGTCTTGGTCAGTTCTGCAATCTTGGTCGCCAATTCGTTGTTACAACTTTCTTCTGGTTCTCGTGCTTTGTACAAATGGCTCTCTCTTCTCGCTTCATCATATGACTCCATGTGTTCTCTGAACAAAGGGAATTTCTTTGCCTAGGTGAGCTCTGCAAAGCTTACAAATTCAATTTCTAATGCCAGGGTGACATTAGCTCGATATGTTCTCTAATTTATTGTTGCTTTTGTCATTATATTTTAATCATTAATCATTAATCATTACGTTGGGGCGGCTGTTCCAATTGAACCCTAGTATACAACAAAGGGATGTGCCTCCAATGGATTGAAAGGTTCCGTAAATTCTTAAATGTGCTTGCTTTGTTCCTATCGACTCTTGTGTGAAGAGATGTCTTTTCTATTGTTCTTGTGTGCAAGTTATGCGGCAGATCCAGATGCTGTTGCCATCTGTTTTTTGTAATATGTATTGCATTGTGATGCCTAAAGCTTTGAGATATTCTCTTGCTGTGACCGCAACACCATCCAAGGTTCTACTGGATGGCTTTGTAATGGAAGAATCATTTGACAATAAGGTTGGCTGTGACAGCTACTTTTAAATCTACTGCAGAGCATTGCCTGCTCTGCTCGACTACCAGTTTAGCCATGACCGATTATAGTGGTTCCGATTGCCTGAGGCCTTTTTGGTCTTCTAGGCTAAGCATTCACGATATATGTTAGGATGTCCAAACTCTCCCCAAATAATTGAGGAGAGGGACCAATTAATCACAAACCTTTGTAAAGGACAAGTAGAGAAGTTAAAACTGCTCTATCCTTCATAGAGGACAAGTAAAGAAGTTAAAATTGCTTTATTTCTCTCTTATTGCTAGAAGATAGGGACAATCGATTTGGTTGAGACGGAAAACAGATTGAAGATGCATTATCATATTACAGTCCAATTCCTATATTCCAAATGGAACTATCAAATTCCTCAAATGGGATTATCACTTAGACTTTTCGGAGCTTCTGCTCATCCGAGAGAAGCTTGGCAAAGCGGCTAAGAGCAGCTTCATTAGTATCTCCTCCAGCAAGTTCCTCAAACCTCCCAGTCTCCAAATTCACCCTCGATACCGGCTTCTTTAGCAGCTCCTTCCCAATTTGTACAAGCTTCTGTAGATTCTCCTTTGTCGCAATATCAACTGATGCTGCATCGCCACTCAATGTGTCATCCTGTTTAACCACCACAAGAAAAATCATGAGCATCACACTGTCTAAAATACATCGAAAGAGTTGGCCAAATTTAGTCTATGGTACCTGAATACGGAGGTAGTTATCCTCGTTGTGGAAGGCATGAAAGAGGGTGGAAACATGATAATCGACCAAATCAGAACTTGCGTCGTTGTAAATGTCAAGCAATGGCGAGGCGCCATTATCATATACCCAACTCAGCAAACCCCATTTGGAGGCTGTAGCTGCATTGTATTTCTCTTCATGCTTGGCAGCACCGGTGCCTAGCGATATGACTAGCATCCTCTTGCTATTCATTGGTGTTATATCAACGAAATCTGGGTCGTTCGAAATATGGTTTATAGCCACCAGTGTCTGCAAAATAATAGTTTGAATTTGTTGGTTATTCGATTACCAAACTAAACTTTACTCAGTTTGAGGAACTAACCAAGATCCAATGGTTTTATCTAAAATGTAAGACAATTTGCAAAAATAGGCTACTTACAGGATTATTTGCAGCAACCCCACCATCGACGAGATCAAAGGTACGGGTTTTTCCATTGGCATCCTTGGTCTCAAAATAGTGTGCTGGGAGATATGTAGGAGCTGCAGAGGTGGCGAGGCAGATATCCGATAGCTTAGCATTCTTCGAAGCATTCAACTTTGCCTGTACAGAATTTTCAAAGCTGTTTAATTAGACTCACAAAATTCACACTTATATAGCTAGAAGTCATGAACTTCGTATTTTATTTTATTTTTCAAGGGTACTAGGATCATACGTCGTTGGTAGAGAAGATTATTGGTTGAAGGAATTTGATGTCGAAAGTTGGAATGACAACATTTGTCAAGGTCTGTTCGAGAGTGAGGTCGCCTAGCAGCTCCTTTGCTATGGATCGCAGGTACTTCCCGTCGTACTTTGGCCCCATGACTGCTCCGAATAAGCTTGTCATGGAACTCATGAAGTTGTTCCGGCTGAATTTGATTTTAATTAGAGAAACATCAATCCATCAGATATTTAACTCAAAATTCGGTGCCTGAATTTTCTATTACCATTTAACCATAATTGCATAATTATGTATTTACCTGTTCTGAGGGAAAATCTTGGGGCAGTGCTCTAAATAGAAGTCGTTGATGTCCTTTGCGGCATACATTGGTCTATTGTCCTTGTTTGGAGCTGCAAGCATGGTGGTCACCAGTCCACCTGTGCTTGTTCCTGCAATTATGTCGAAATAATCTGCAAGTCTTGCACTGGGCCCATCCAGATCCTAGCATTTCATTGATGGAAAAAAAATAAAATAAAAGTATCACAATGATGCTGGGGACAAACAATACCAAGGGAAAAAAAAAAAGGCCAAAAAAAAAAAAAGAAGTAAAAACTATGGTGGGTGAGGTACCTGGAGCTTGGATTCAAGGAAGCCAAGAAGGGTGCCTGGAATGAGGCCTCTAATACCACCTCCGTCGATGCTCAAAACCGTCACCATGTTTCCTCTTGTAAAACTGGCCGCCATTTTGATTCAAAGTGGAGCTTAAAATTGGAAGTGTCGTTTAGCAAACTAATGGCAATAAAGAGACTTGTCTTTCTGTATTTGGCATTCATAAAGAGAAACAAATCATGTATTTATAACAAGAAGCAATCAGGAAGAAATGAAAGGAGCCCATGGCCATGGCCCATGCACAAGTGGGCACATGTTGGCTTTTATTTAATTTGAGTCTTTGTTATCTTTTTGTGGGTTGTGCAGAGCACACCTTAATTGATTCTGGATTCTGGGTCCAAGTCTCCTATACATTTTTTTCTATTGAACAGGAACTAGCTTGGTATGTTCCTCTCCATGCCTTTTGTCGTCTAATAGACCTTTTATCAATCTTCCATGTTCATGCATTACAGATGAGTGTTTTGAAGCACGGTCTGATCCATTGAGAAAAAGATACCCCCACAGAGGAAGATAGGGGTGTGAAGAAGAGAAGGCAACCCTTAATTGCCTCTTAATTTATGAAATTATGTGTAATTTCGAGCAGTATGTGTAAAAAATAAAAAAATAAAAAAAATCACAAAATAGAGAAAGAACATTGATAAAAATTTAGTTCAAAATTTTGAATTTAAATATGTGGGATATAGGAGAAAAGCATTGGATGAGTAGTTACAAAATATAGAATAATTATCTTAGCCGTCGACATTTTGTATTTTAAATTATTATTTTATTAGAAAAGTATAAAAAATTGAATCTTATTTAGATAATCAAGAGGCTATTTATTTAAAATTCAGTGATTGAAAATAGGATAAGAGACCAAACTATTTTGTTCTTTTTCTATACCTACTTACCTAGTAAAAAATTTTGAAATTAAATAAACGGACTTGGATTCAGTACTGAGTTTGGGAAACTCAGCATGGTGCTGAGCTCATCTCAGCCGTCCATCTTGGTTTTGGACGGCTGAGATTGAAAGATGAAAAAATTACTTTATAAGGGCATTTTAGTAACTTTATCATTTTTCAATCTCAACCGTTCAAAACCGAGATGGACGGTTGAGATGAGCTCAGCACTGTGCTGAGTTTTTCCAAACTCGGCACTGAATCCTCTCCCAAAATAAACATACTAACTGTAAAGTGGTGGACCTGGTGGCATTTGTGGTCAAGCCAATGAATCAAGTCTCCACGTGCCTAATTCATTCCAAATAGAAGTAGCTTCTGTCAAATTCCATTCAAGCAAGCTTTTTGTAATTTTTGTGAGAGGACAATGACCTGAAGATGCTTCTCATCATGACCTTCCTAGTCTTTCTTTTTTTTGGCTAAGAATGACCTTCAAAGTCTTGTAAATATCTTTAATATATTCAAGGCGGCTCTGGTCACTCGTTGTTGGCGATGGGCTTAATATCACAAGGCGTCTCTCACAAAGGTTTCGCCCCCACTCGAGTAAAAAATTGTTTAGGCATTCAATAATTAGACATGCCCCAAAAAATTAGTGGTAGATAGATTTTTTGTTTTTTGGACAAACGATAGAAGCACACACTCACATGGAGTCAAAATCAAGACTTTCACAAAACCCATGTTATAGATTGAAATCTTTTTATCATTTTCCTTACGATAAGATTTTTCTTTAGATAGAGCACATTGCTAACATTGATTTGGTTTTACTATTGTATAAATTGATTTGGTTTTGATGTGCCCTTGAAATCGAATAAGGCCACTGACTTTTTCTCGAGCATTTGATTTAATCCCTTGTTTTCTTCCTAGGATTTGGATAAAATTTTTAGTACATGAGAAGATCTCTGCCCTAAGATAAGTGCATTATCATTTCTTTCCCCACACACTCCTGCCCCCCAAAAAAGAGAAGAAACGCATTATAGACGTTGGTCCCATTGTCATTGAGAATGAGGGCATTTGCCAATTCGAGATCACAACTTTATCAAGGGAAAAAAAAAGGATTGATAAATCTACCTTCATTATTCCTTTCTAATTTTTGAAAGATTCAAGCTAACATTTCCGTTATGAGAAAAACTACCCTTTTCGAGAAATTGTTATAGCCTAATGAACATGTATGGCTAACAAAATACAATTCTCCAGTCACATATTAATTTGTATAACAAGATAGTGTTTTGCTTGGCATATGTGCCCAATGTTTATAAGAACAAATTTTTGCCAATGGCCTATAAACTAGTTGCACTTCTCTCCATTTTGTATGGAGAGGTTTCAAAGAGGTTGATTACTATAAGAAAAATTGTACTTAAAATTCATTGATTACGATGAGAGCAACCCTAGAATTTTTCTGAGGGAACTATTGATTCCTTTACAAAAACTACACCACAAGCCATAATAAAAGACCCAAACTCACCTAGAGAGTGGCTTTCCCTTTAATCCTTCCTTCGGATTGAAGAAGGGAGGGTGTAAAATACTCCCATGTCAAGTATTATTTGGTCCAATTCTCCTGATTGACTAATTGGAATTTGCCATGTTGTCACGATGTTCTCTTCTTTCTTTTTCACTCTTGGTTGAAGATGTTACTCTCTCTCTTCTTGCTAATTTTTATTGACGTGCTTTGAATGATTGCTGCCAATCAACCAAAAAAAATAAAGAAGAAATGTATGGAAGCGTAATTAATAATAGCGCTTTCAAAAGCGCTATTACTAGTAACGCTTTTGAATATTTATATTTTAAAAATAAGTAAAAGGCACCCAATCGTACCGTCGGCCCCTCTCTCTCCGGCCTTTTCGAACGATGTCCTCCGCACTCCGATTCGTCGGTCTCCGTCCTCTGCCGTCGCTGTATTCGTCCGCCGCCGTCAACAGGTAACACTCGTCTCGCGCGCGCGCGCTCTCCCTCTCTCAATCTAAGGTTGATCATGGAAGGTGATGCAGGAATAGTTTGGCCATCGCCGTTGTTAGGGGAGGCTTGTACCTTCCCCCCCCCCCCCCCCCCCCCCCCCCCCCCTCTTTTTCTGTGGCAAACTTAGGATTGTTCAACTGTGAAAACTGTATGCAAGCAAACACTTTGGTTCCCATTATTTCAGATTATGAAATGATCTAATTTTGCTCTGTTTTATTTATTTATTGTTTTTCCGAGTATGGAAACTTCTATGCATAGAGAGTAAGAAATCGCATTGTACTGATTTTGCTCTGTTTTAATTTATTTATCCAGATTTTTTTTCCTATGCATAAATTTTTGTCAATGGCCTGTAGGCTAGTTGGCACTTCACCCCCTTTTGTGTGGAGGGTTTCAAGGAGGCTATGGTTTCTAATGGGTTAGGATCAATAATGGACCCATCATCACATGAATAAAAGCATGATAAACCAAGCTCAACAAAACATAGTTTACCCAAATCAAACCTCAAGTCATCACAACAAATGTTAGCTACTTTTGCCCTTATCGCTCAATAAAAATCTTCCCGACTCAGATTCTCTTTCATATTGCTCGTCTCTGAACAATTCTTGCCGCAAGGCACTTCCACCGCAGAAGCACCAAAAGCTTCTGGTTTTAATTGCAATTCCCCAAGGCTTCTGCCCCCCTAGCCGCATGACTCGTTTCAGTTTCGGTCTTGCTCTGTGTTCTTCATCCAATTCCATTTCATTGATCTTGGTTCTGGCCTTGAGTTCTTCTTCCTTTTTCTCAAGCTGTGATTCTGAGATGACAGTATCAGATGTAGAAGATCGGGTTTTATCAAGGCCTGTTTGTAGCTTCTCAAGTTGGTCGATGAAAGGCCTGGAATCTAACCATGACTGCATGGCACTGTCTATAGCTCTCTCGAGTTCTTCTTTCATCTTGGTCAGTTCTGCCTTCTTTGCTTCCGAGTCATTCCCACAATTTCCTGCCATTTTTGCTTCCTACCCTTTCCTAATCTCGAGTGAAGTATGTATATAACCTTAGCTCCTTATGTTCTCCAATTTATTGTTGCTTTTGTTGTCATATTTTAATCTTTAGTGCTTTGTATAAAACGTAAGTACCACATGCCTCCAACCTGTTCCAATCTCAAAAATCACTTTGTTATTATCGGGTCTTGGTGTGAAGAGATCGATGTCTTATCCATTGGTTTTGCTTGCAAAGTCGTGTGGCAGGGCCACATGCTTTGTTTTTTGCCCTCTGTTTCTTGTAATTTATATTGCTTTTGAGATATTATCCTGCTATGACTGCAACCCAATCCATTCATTGAGTTTCAAACAATTAATCCATTGTGTTCGTCATAGCATTTAGATAACTTTAGCCCTTTTTTTTTTTTTTTTTTCACTTCCAATATAATTAGGATAGGGGATTAGGGGCATTACATTACATAAAATGAGTAGGCTTCCACTAAATTTCCTGGGATGTCCGACCTCTCTCCAAGTGATTTTGGAGTTCGGCAGTGACCAATTAATCACACCTGTGTAAAGGATAAGTAAAAAGCTAAAATTTCTGCCTTTATTATTCATCTCTTATTGCTATAAGATTGGTAAAATGGTTTTGGTTCATGCGAATTGCAGATACATTTTTATATTTAACCAAAAAAAAAAAAAAACGTTTTATCATATTGAAGTCCAATTTCCATAGGGACTAGCAAATTCCTCAGATTGGATTGTCACTTGACTTTTCGGAGCTTTTTCTCATCCGAGAGAAGCTTGGCAAAGCGGGTAAGAGCAGCTTCATTAGTACCTTCTCCCTCAAGTTCCTCAAACCTGCCGGTCTCCAAATTCACCCTCGACATCGGCTTCTGTAGCAGCTCCTCCCCAATTTGCACAAGCTTTTGCAGATTCTCTTTTGTCGCAATATCAACCGATGCTGAATCGCCACTCAACGTGTCATCCTGTTTATCCACCACAAAGAAAATCATAAATATCAGTGTCTAAAATACGTCGAATAAGAGTTGCAAAATTTGTTCTTTTCGTACCTGAATACGGAGGTAGTTTTTGTCATTGTGGAAGGCATGGAAGAGGGTGGAGACATGATAATCAACCAAATCAGAGCTTGCATCGTTGTAAATGTCAAGCAATGGCGAGGCGCCATTATTAAATACCCAACTCAGAATACCCCATTTGGAGGCTGTGGCTGCATTGTATTTCTCTTCATGCTTGGGAGCGCCTGTGCCTAGTGATAAGACTAGCAGCCTCTTGCAATCCATCGGGTTTATGTCAGCGAAATCAGAGCTCTGAATTGAGGTTTCGTGCGAAATATGGTTTATAGCCACCAGTGTCTACAAGTATAGTTTGCATTTGTTAGTTGTATATTCAGGGGGTTCGCCGCTAGTATACAATAAACTATTCACTATTGTAATGGAAATTAGAATATAAGTTAAGGTTTAATGAGCATAGATGAAATTCGTCTACAAACAAAAAAAAAAAAAAAAAAAGGTTCTCTCTCTCCCTCTCTTTGAGGAAAATTGCAAATTTTGAGACAGTCGAGTTCCCAGGGGCAGAGGTGGGGGTGGAGACAGGGAGGGCTGAAACTTTAAATTTTTTTATAATTGCAAATTTAAGCCTCACAAAAAATTTATTTTGTCTCAAAAAATTTGATCTTCCTACAAAAGTCAAAACCCTTTTTGTATTCTATCTTTTAGCCATATTTTATTATTTTTTTTTAAAAAAATTATTGTCCCTTGAACTAGAGGAGCAAAACTCATTTTTCAGTGAGCTAATTTCTTGACCTTGCATGACAAATTTTCTGGCTCTAGCCCGGTCTGTACCCATATATTTGTGAAATAGGCTACTTACAGGATTGTTTGCAGCAACCCCACCATCAACGAGGTCAAAGGTACGAGTTTTTCCATTGGCATCCTTAGTCTCAAAGTAGTGTGCTGGGAGAAATGTAGGAGCTGCAGAGGTAGCGATGCAGATATCCGATAGCTTAGCATCCTTTGAAACATTCACCTTTGCCTGTACAGAATTTTTTAAAAAAACTGTTTAGACCAAATAACTTTCAATTCACAGTTGTAGCTAGAATTCATAAACTTGGTTTATATCTTTCCAGGGTAGAAATATCATACGTTGTTGGTTGAGAAGATTATTGGTTGAAGGAATTTGATGTCGAAAGTTGGTATGACGACATTTGTTAAGGTCTGTTTGACAGTGGTTTCGCCTAGCAGCTCCTTCGTTAGGGATCGCAGGTATTTCCCGTCGTACTTTGGTCCCATGACTGCACCGAACAAACTTGATATCGAATTGATGAAGTTTTTGCGGCTGATTTTAGAAAAAAAAAAATTTATCCATCCATCAGAAAATACTCAAGGAAACTCAACATTAATGCGTTAATACTTTCTACCAAGTAAATCTTAATATTGAAGTGTCACATTTTTTTAAAAAAATTTTTTTTTTAAAACTTGTATTTCCATTATTGTCTAGTCACCTCTTTTGAGGGAAGATCTTGGGGCAGTGCTCTAAATAGAAGTCGTTGATGTCCTTGGCAGCGTACATGGGTCTATTGTCCTTGTTTGGAGCTGCAAGCATGGTGGTCACCAGTCCACCTGTGCTTGTTCCTGCAATTATGTCGAAATAATCTGCAACTCTTGCATTGGGCCCATCCAGTTCCTAGAATTTCGTTGATCGACAAAAATAGAGAGTATTATGATGATGCGGCCAACGACAACAAGATAGAAGTAAAAATTATAAATGGTAGGTGGAGTACCTGAAGCTTGGATTCAAGAAAGGCGAGAAGGGTGGCTGGAATGATGCCTCTAATCCCACCTCCATCGATGCTCAACACTGTCACCATATTTCCTCTTGAAAGATCAGTGGCCATTTTTTGATTCAAAATACTAGAGCTTAAAATTGGAAGTGTCAAGTGTCGTCTAGCAAACCAATGGCAATAAAGAGTGTTGTCTTTCTGTATATGCATACGCGAGGCAAATCACCTCAAGCATTTACAACCACAAGAAAGCAAGATATGAAAGCAAGCACATGGCCCATGCAACAGTAGGTATTTGATTTTGGGTAAATTACATTAAGACCCCTCCTAGAATCTGAATATTACAGGTACATCCCCACGCGTTTTTAAAATTACATTGACACCCCTTATTTTATAAAATAAACTACAAAGCGACCCATTCTTTTAACTTCCGTCCTTTAATAAGTTAAATCATGTTCAAATTTTTTCAAACTATCCTACCTACCCTTAGTGGATGATAACTTACTAGTCCAATACGTTTATCTAGTATTTTTGAATTATTATTGATAAACAAGTAAAAGATAATATATATATATATAAGAAAAATGTTAAGAAGTTTAAATTATATGTTTAATTGATGTGGTAGCTGTCAGATTTGCTCCTTAGAAATAATTATTTATTTAATTAAATTTTTAATTGATTTGAAAAATAAAAAATAAAAAATTGATTTGCCAAGTTGCCACCTCATTTGAGTAAGTAGATGTGGGCAAAAAAAAAAGGGACTATGTAGCATTAGTCATATGTAGAAATAAATAAAAAGAATTATTACAATGGGGATGCATGTATAAAGGTGGTAAATAAGGTAGCAACTTGGCATATTAATTTTTTTTTTTTTTTTTTTTTGCACATCAATTAAATAGATAATTGTTTATAATGAGAAAAATCTGACAACCGCTACATCAATTGGACAGAAAATTTAAAATTTTTGGCATATATATATTATCTTTTAGTTGTTTATTAATAAAAAAAAAAAAAATCAAATGTGCTGGATGAATGTATTAGACTGACGAGTTTTATGCATTTAATATGGAAGTTGTCATCCAATAAGAATAGTTATGGTATTTTGAGAAAACTTTAGAGTGATTTAACAGATTAATGGACAGAAGTTAGAGGGATGAGTCTTTTCGTAATTTATTTTGTAAAATAGAGGATTTTAATGTAATTTCATAAATGTGAGAGGGTGTATCTATAATTATTATATTTTAAAAAGGATCTTAATGTAATTTGCCCTTTGATTTTTGTTTCTTTGAGTCAATTTTTTTGTCACTGGAGGCAGACCTTTTTTTATCTGGGTCAAGCCTCCTGTTCTTCTCATTGAATAGGAACTTGCTAGGCATGTGCTTCTTCATGCCTTTTTTGGTCCTCTACCAGACCTTCCATCAGTCTTCCATGTCATGGTGGTAACCCCTGCACAGAATGCTGCAATCATGCACTACAGAAGAGGGTTTGAAACAGCCTGTAATCCGTTCATAGTTAATGAAGTATGGCCGTGCCATGTAGAATGGGGTGTGATACGAGGACTCATCTAAAAAGATTTGGCCTACGATGAGGACACACATCACTTGGCCTGACATGTACGCCTCATACACATGTGATGCCGTTACATTTGCATGTTGCGTGTTTGTCATTATTTTAGCAATAATAAAACGTCAATATAGCATTATTCAAACTTTAATGACTCTAATACCACGAAGGGAGGTTCACCTTTGCCACTTATTTCATCCATGAATTTGCTCAATGCAATTGATTAAGAATTTAGTTACCACATTTGGACATGTGTGCAACGTATACGTCTGATTTGTTAGTTCGTGTTTACCCATACGTCAATCATTGAAAAAAATATTAAGGGGGATTTGGTCACAAGTTCTTAAAATGAGACTTATATAGTCAAAAGTCTAAAATAAAAACTTATACGGCATGAAACCCACCAAATATCAGTATGACAAAAATGCTCTCGTAATACTCACAAAGAAACATGTGTACTACTTAAACTGCCTTTTGCCTTATTAATATCTTATTAATTAAGGAAAGAATCTTGGTTACAATATCTCCAAAAATAGTGAGCATAAATTAACGAGACAATTAATTTGGGTTATAATATCTCCAAAATTTTCCAAAATTTGTGAGCATAAATTAAGGAAACAATTAATTTGGATTATAATATCTCCAAAAATTATGAGCAATTACATGAAGATATTCTTTAGGTTAAAAACCAGTTATATGAATGAAAAATGATATAACTATTTTGGTAACAATTACATGTAATTGATATAGTTACATGTAATTGTTTTCTGTTTTGATTACAGTTACATGTGATCGTTTTTTATTTTGATAACAATTACATGAATGGAAATTTTTTCGGCACAAAAATAACTACATGAACTTTATGAAATGTTATATGTTAAATAGGTAATAGTTCCTTCAATTCATAGTTGTAACTGTTTAATATAATTTCGTAATTAGTTACATGGGGCTCATTTGGGGGTTTCAACAAATGCATGACTTTGTTATAACTATTTTGAGGGATGCTAAATCACTATAAAGCTTGTTGTAACTATTTTGGGAATTTAAATCAATTTACAAATCTGCGGATTTGATTGATATACTATTGGATCAATATTAAAGGAACGCAAAATAAGTCATTTTGCTAGTTGGATCTTGGAGGAGATAAATATGTGAATCCCTATGATTTCTGCAAAAATTGTGGGGAAGATTTGCATAAAGAATCTTGTTAAATGTTAATTTTCCAAACGGATGTGGATGGAGATAAATAAAAGCATAAAGATTGAGTGCCGCGGAAATCATGGAGAATAAACTCAGGGATAATATTGTTTAATTTTAAACGTTAATAGTTTGCTAGAATATCATATTAAGCAAAAGAGCAAGGTTGGTATTCGTGGAACATAATAAACCAATAAATTGTCCAACGTTACAATTTGAGGACTTAAATGGACTTATGGTTTTAAAAGAGTTTTGGTAAGATTTATCACTTTATAAAACTTGGGAATTGGACTTTCGACTAATTTCCCCAAGTATTAATTTTCACCTTCATTTTTTCTATATTAATTAACTCATACCTTAATCACCTTGCTCTTTCTAGAACGTATTATATAATATTTTTTTTTGGCTCTCAATATGAATGCTTGCCATAAAGTGGTGGCGTTAATGGTCAAGCTAATAGATCAAGTTCCTTTGTGCCTAATACAAGCTAAATAGCTTCTATTGGATTCCATTTATGGGGGATTTTTGACTGGTTGGGCTAACAGAAAATAATTACAATTCAATGCAAATTTTTACAAACTTCTAATAAATGACCTCTAATTCCCGTAACCTCGACCAATCTAAAATTCCCCCTCCCATTTAAGGTAAGTTTCCATTGTCCCACTCTAAATTCTTCTCGTCCTAACCTTCATCATGCTTTGTGCCTTTTTATTATCGATGATGATGAAAGTCCTGGCGGCGGGCGGCTCCCATTAGCGGACGATGGCCTGGTGCCTGAAAATTACAAGGTCTCTCACAAGGTTTTTAGGCCCACTTGGGTGGCTGAACGCGGGGCCATAGGAGTTTAATTACCCGAGACTTTTTGCAACTAAAAATTGTGGTAGAATTGGACGTTCCAATCCTTTTTCTTAAATAAATTATAAAAAATCATTTTACTATTCCATATATATATATATATATATATATATATATATATATATTATTGTGAGATCTCTCTTCAAATAGCACATTATTACACATTTTTTAATTGAAAAATATTAAAAAGTCATGTAAGATTTAGTTATTTGTTTTTTTATCGATTAACTTAGCTAATGGCAAGTCGAGTCTCAATAAGCGTTTCAATAAGTGTAGGTTAAAGTATCAAAGCCCAAAAGCGCTTGATCTTCTTTGGGGCAACCCTTAGCTAGGGTTCAAATGGTTTGGTAATTGTTTAAGTATGTAACGAGGAGATTGTATATGTCCAAGAGACCAGTTGAGCTTAAAGCTTTGAACACTCTTGTTATAAAATATATATATTATTAAAAAAAAAAAAAAAAGATTAACTTGGTGATGATACTTTATAAAATAATAGAAAAGCTAAAACCTTTTTGTTTTGAACTCTGAAAAAAAATATATTGAAATCCACGTCGGATTTGAATTTAGTAAATTTGTTTGGTTTTAATGTCTTAGAATTCTTGCGCCTAATACATGAAACTTGAGTTATTTTATTGTCGAATAGTTCCTAAACCTTCAAGTTGTCCCTATATAATACCAAATTGACATTATTTTCGCTATGATCTAATGGGTCCCCTTACCACAACTAGTGTGTAAAAAAAATTAGGGTAAAATACATCTACACCCCCTCTATTTACTGACTATTACACTGACACCCCCTATACTTTCTAAAATTACACTGCACTCCCTTACTTTAGAAAATAATATACATTTACTCCCATCCGTTAAACAGCTGTTAGAGTCTTTAACGTTTGTTATTGACGTCAGCCAAAAATGGGTTCAAAATACCCATTTTAACCTTCTTCAAACCAAACGCTGCGTTTAGTTACACCCTCTCCCTCTCCACCTTTCATCTCACAAAATTTTCGGTGCCATTATTTCTCTTATTCTTCTCGATGGAAACTAGTAAACGGAAAGGTATGGAGACGGGTCGATGGAGGCGGAGATGGCGAAAACGGTGTCGGATCGGAGGAAAACGAAGGGAGCGAAACAGGGGAAAGTGACGAGCCTTCGTCGTCGGTGACCTGTCACCGCCGCACAAACCCCCACCGCCAGCAAGCCCCTCGCCGCAGCTCTCCACAAACCACGGTGCACTTGTAAGGCCAGCGAATGGCAGCCATCGCCGTCGCCTAGCCTCGTCGCGCCTAGCCTCGCCTCGCCGAGCCGCGCCGTCGCCGTCCCCTCCTACAAACGTGGCTGAGGCCATGGTTGAAACGAGATCTAAACACCAGATCCGCCGGAGATCTGGTGGTGGGGGGAGGCATAAGGGTTTGGAGAGAGAAAAAAAAAAAGAAAAAAAATGGAAAACAGAGGGGAGAAGGCACAAGGGTTTGATGGGTTTGGAAAACAGTGGGTTTGATGGGTTCGTCGGTGATGGCAATGGGGGGAGGCACGAGGGTTTGGAGAGAGGAAGAAAAAAATTGATGAAAACAGAGGGGATGCTCTGTTTGATGGGTCCGCCATGGTTGAAACAAGGCAACCCCTCTTCTTCTTCTCCTTCATCTCCCTTTTTTTTTTTTTTTTTTTTTTTTTTGAGGTCTCCTTCATCTCTTTTTTTTTTTTTTTTTTTTTTTTTTTCCCTATTACTGCATCTTCTTCCTCATCCTCCCTTTCTCTGTTTTTTTCCCCTTCTTCAATTTTTTGTAGTAAAAAAAAATCAAACAGTTAGGCTAGAAAAAATGGAGTTGGCCGGAGTAGGGTAATTCATTGGCACGCCTCCCCTTCTTCAATTTTTTGTTTTTTTTTTTTAAATTTTTAAATTTTGTTTTTGCTTACAGAGTTACAGTGTTTGACTAAAAATGGAGTTTCTCCAATCTTTCCCGTCGGAGAAACTGTCCCCGTGGCTGCCGGCGTCAACAGGCGGAGATCCCATGCCTTTGTGATTTAAACTGCTGAAACACTAAAACGATCGCGTTTTAAGAGAAGGGTATATTGGTCATTTCGCAATTCCGTTTACTCCGTTAACTAAGCTGTTCTGACAAGGGAGGTCAGTGTAATTTCAGAAAGTATAAGGGGGTCAGTGTAATAATCAGTAAATAGAGGGGATGTAGATGTATTTTACCCAAAAAATTATTGCGATTTTGTGGTTGGGCCTCTAAATCTTTAAAATAGTAGAGAATGCGAATCTAGACGAAAGATCGTGCAAAGCTAATAATTAAAAATCATAGACTAGAGGACCCATTAGACGTCTGATTACTTTTATCTTCTGGTGGAATCAGTATGTAGTGACGATCTTTTCATGTGAAAGGATGTCAATTCAAAATCATTATGGTTTAGTACAATTGCCGACAGTTCTTTTTCTTTAGTTTCTGTTTGGAAATCGAAAAATATGAGGGAAAATGAAGATGAATCTACCAACAGTCATCCAAACAATCTTCTTCATTTATTTATTTATTTATTTATTTTTTAAATTTTAAAAAATGCAAGAAATCTTCTTACGTCATCTAACGTGTGAGTCTGTGACCACTCTTTTATAGTTATCACTTCTTACCCTTTAATCCTCCTTGGATTTGCCGGGTTCAACTCACCTAATACAGCGGCCCAAGTCCGTCTGTTATTTGGGTTGCGCTCTCTCACCCTGATTTCTGAATCTTGTTCTGCCTCTCTTGCCATATTTCCAATTCCAATTATTTTGTCCTATTTCATTTCCCTTTTCTTATAAGAACACATTCTTTCCTTGCACATTTTTTTGAAAAAAAATAAAAAATTTCTCTATAATTTTACCAAACCAAGAAAAGTTTACTTGAATTTTCCCAACAATTTCACCCCACATGATATTATATTATAAAAAATATAAAAGTACACATTTTTTTTACAAAACAACTTTACATGTCCAAAACCTTTGACTCTCTTATATGTTTCGGTACCACCTAAGCTACAAAGCAAGTAGTTGAGAGCAAACGTATTGAAGATACATTATCGTTTTATCATCAAATTTCTAAATAGCAGATGGGACTGTCAGTTGATTCGCCGGAGCTTCCGCTCATTCGACAGAAGCTTGGCAAAACGGGTAAGAGCTTCCTCATTAGTACCCTCTCCCTCAACTTCCTCGAACCTGCCAGTCTCCAAATTCACCCTCGACACTGGCTTCTTTAGCAGATCCTTCCCAATCTCCACAAGCGTTTGCAGATTCTCCTTTGTTGCAATATCAACTGATGATGTCTCACCGGTCAACATGTCATCCTGTTTATCCACGACATGAAAATCATAAACATCACATGGTCTAAAATATGTCAAAAGAACTAATTTGGCCTTTGGTACCTGAATACGGAGGTAATTTTTCTTGCTATGGAAGGCTTGGAAGAGGGTGGAAACATGATAATCAACCAAATCAGAACTTGCATCGTTGTAAATGTTGAGCAATGGCATGGCACCCTTATCGTATACCCAATTAAGCAAACCCCATTTGGAGGATGTGGCCGCATTGTATTTCTCTTCATGCTCGGCAGCGCCTGTGCCTAGTGATTTGACTAGCATCCTCTGGCTATCCATCGGTTTTATATCAATGAACTCAGACTTGTGCATCAAGGTCTCGCTGGAAATGTGATTTATAGCCAAAAGTGTCTGAAAGTATAGTTTGCATTTGTTAGTTATTCAACTACCAAACTTTAATCAGTTGTCCCTAAATAAATGTAAGCATCTACAAATCTACAATGTCCTAGTTAAATTCAGAGCATATGTCCAGGGTATAATATAGATATTCAAAAAAAAATTAATAAATAAATAATTCTGCCTTTTAATGAAACTGTGAGCAACTGAGCATGCGCCTTTGTGATCTCTGACTGAGAAGTGACTCAACAGGGAATTTATCAATTAAATGGTTCAATCTATATTTTGATAGATATTAGGGGATAATTTGCATACGGAAAAACGCTTGAATGCTCCCTAAATTTATCATAAAGGCTACTTACAGGATTATTAGCAGCAACACCACCATCAATGAGATCAAATGTACGAGTTTTTCCATTGGCATCCTTAGTCTCGAAGTAGTGTGCGGGAAGATATGTAGGAGCTGCAGAGGTAGCGACACAGATATCTGATAGCCGGGCATTCTTTGAAATATTTAGTTTTGCCTGTACAGGTTTTTAGAACTGTTTAGAATAAGCAACGTCACACCTGTAGCTAGAATTCCTAGACTTGGTCTATATTTCCAGGATACTAGTATCATACGTCATTCGTTGAAAAAATAATTGGTTGAAGGAGTTTGATGTCGAAAGTTGGTATGACAACATTTGTTAGTGTCTGTTTTAGAGTGATGTTGCCTAGCAGCTCCTGTGTCAATGATCGCAGGTACTTCCCATCGTACTTTGGCCCCATGACTGCGCCGAACAAACTTGTCATTGAACTCATAATAAAGTTATTGCGGCTGATTTTAGAGAACATCCATCCATCAGAAAAATTCTTTAGTTAAGGAAACTCAACATTCATGCATGAACTTTCAAACAACCATAAAACGTCCCTCAAGTCCACCCAAGTAAATCTTATTTTGGAGTCACACAAAAGATGGTGATCAAACTTTAAGAAGCCCTTTGTAAACTTGTAGTTCCCACCCCAGCAATTAAAAAGAAAAATGAAAAATGAAGAAGGAGAAAGAACAAAGAAGATAGTTTCATTTCGATTCACCTGTTCTGAGGGAAGATCTTGGGGCAGTGCTCTAAATAAAAACTGGTGATGTCCTTTGCTGCATACATTGGTCGATTGTCCTTGTTGGGAGCAGTAAGCATGATTGTCACTAGTCCACCAGTGCTAGTTCCTGCAATTATGTCAAAATAATCTGCAATTCTTGAATTGGATCCATCGAGTTCCTAAAATTTCATTGGTGGACAAAAACAAAAGGATCATAATGATGCCAAAAACTACAAAGACAAGTATACCAACAAAAAAAAAAAAAGCCAAAAAAAGTTGTTTAAACGATGGTTGGTGAAATACCTGAAGCTTGGATTCAAGAAAGGCGAGAAGGGTGCCCGGAATGATGCCTCGGATACCACCTCCATCAATGCTCAAGACCGTCACCATCTTTCTCCTTGCAAGATCACTAGCCATTTTTTCATTCAAATTGAGTTTAAAATTTAAGTGTCATTAACCAAACTAATGGAAATTAACAGAGTTATCTTGTTTACAAAGCATACCATAGGGAATCAACTCGGGTACTTATGACAAGAAGAATTTGGGAAGAAATGAAAGCAGCCAATCGCACTTGCACCAATACTTACACGTTTACTTAATTATTTAATTTTGGTAAAAAAACATTTATTTATTTAACTCTTTGTATCTTTTGGTAATTAAGGGAACACCTCAACTGATTTGGTCAAATTCCCTTATTCTTTTTCATTGTTGGCATGGGAAATTTTTAGGAATTCATGGTCAGTGTGATATGTAGTTCTCCATGCTTTTTGTCATCAACCAGACCTTCCAAGCTTCCATGTTACCACACGCATAGAATGCTACAATTATACACTTCAGAAAAGCGTCTGAAAGATGCTTCAATCCCTTGGACAAAGTAGTGGCCCTCAAGGAGCATGGAGTATGTGCTGAGACCCACATGAAAAACTAAATGGCACTGAGAACATGATAAGCATCCTAGCACTTTATGTGTGATTTTGTTACAATTGGTAATTAGCATTGTTTCCAACACCCGTCACATAACTCTTTCTACAACTACCTAAATATTTTTGGAACTACAATCCTTGTTAGTTGACATTAAAGTGGTGGCGTTAATGGTCAACCTAATGTACCAAGTTCCCACAGGCCATAATACATGTGGCTTAACATCTATTTGATTCCATTTAAGCTAGGTTCTCATTATTTTGATGAAAGGACAATGACCTGAAAATGGTCATCATTAACCTTCATCTCATGCATATATCAATTTAGTTTTCAATGAACTGTGGATCATCTTTTCATTCATTGTGAGACGGCTAGAAGCTTATGGGTTCTTATTTTCCATCTTTTCGGGGTCAAGTGGGTTCTACCATCCACTACACATGACTTGCTTGTGAGTTGGTGGGTTAAAAGGGGCCGCAAAGATTCTAAAGTTGTTTGGAGGATGGTTCCCCATGCTCTTTTTTGGTGCATTTGGAAAGAACGTAACATGAGAACCTTTGAATGGGTTGAGTCATCCACATTGGAGCTCAAATCTTTTTTTGGTTAAATCCTTATATTGATGGTTTTGTAGTTACAGAAGAGGATGTAATCCCTCTTTTACTCTTTTTGTCGACTCCCTTAGCTTGTATTAGTTGTTTGGGGGTGTCTTTTTTGTGGCTCTTTTTGTTGGTGAGCGTTGGTGGTTTTTTTCTCTTGTATATGTCTCATGTACGAGGGTTTTGGCCCCTTCTTTTTATTCCAATACATACATTACTTGATCAAAAAAACAAGAAGAGGATTTGAAACACGCACAACTCAGGCAGGTTAGGAGTCAACCCAGGCTCAACCCAAAGGGTAGAACCTGGCCACATCCCAACCCAACCTGACCTTCAACCCGAGCTGACTAATTCTAGCTCAGCCCCATTGTAAATGTCTAAGTTCAGGGTTTAGTTTGCCCAATTATGCAAGTTCGAAATTTCATTTTCCTTTGTTTTCTTCTTTCTCAAATTTCTCAGCAACCAGAGTATAGCATTGTGGTTGGCAGCCGGAAAGGAAAGGAAATGAACTCAATTAAACCGATAAGTATGTAACCAAAGATTCATTCATACCTATATCACACTAAAACCAAGCATGTAATCAAACCATAAAGAGCAATGAGACATGATCGCTTCAAAATATATATTTTTTAAAGATATATATATATATTCCTTCATATTTATACTAAAAGAAAGCTTAGAGAGAGACATAATCTAACAAATAAAGTCATAAATTTTGAAAATCAGAGTGATTTTCAGATGCATCATTCAGATATTAACTAGAGAGAGAGACGAGAACAAAACGTACCGAAAAGGAGAAGAGACTGAAGAAGAGTAGTGAAGATTCCAACCCATGAGAAAACCGATCATCGAAGCCAACAAAACGACGACGCAGATAATGCACACAGAGAGGAGAAGAAGCTTCACCTTTGCAGCAACGAGAAACTGACGAAACCGGCGGAGAAGAAGAAGCAGCGACCAGATGCTGTAGACGCCTCTGTTTGCGGCGTTCTCCCCCGCCGGAGAGTAGAGGCCGTCAGAGGAGATGGCGGCGGAGACGGTGGAGGCGACGCCTTGGATCTCGATGAGGGTCGACATGGGGGCCAATTCCATTCAGTGGATGCCTGAGATTGACTTGGTTTTCGTTGTACTGGTTGTGGATTTCCCTTCTCTGAGTTACGATGAGAGGGGTATGGACTGTTTGAGTGTTTGGGATAAAAAAGCGGACTGTTTAAGAGAGAAGGCAGAGGAGAGTGAGAGACAGAGAGACTGCTTGTCCAGTTGTGGGACAGAGAGGACAAACTCACAAGTAGATGGCCAATCAGAATTTGCAGCTTTCCCATCGCTTTAAAATGCACACACCAATCAGAATTTGCATATTTTAATACTCCTATTTAAAAAGGATACAATAGGAATAAAATGTTGACTTGAGTCAAATAAATTACCGGCTACCTATAATTCTCTTACTCCCATTTTCAAAATTTATGACTTTATTTGCTAAACTTAATTTATTCAGTTGTCCCTCCGTAGATTTAAGAGTGTATTAATATACATTGTCTTAGTTAAATTCAAAGCATATGTCTGGGATATTAAGTCATGTTTCTTATAAGAATTTTACAAATTTAATTTCAAATACAAATCCTACTTATAAATTCTTTATTCAAACATAACTTTAGTTTTGCTATTTGTTAGGGTCTGTTATTTCACTGGAAGAGCAACTTTTAAATCTATGTGTGTTAATTTCCTCCCTTGCATGGTTGCATAGCAGAAATTTTATCGGGCTGAATAAAATTGAGAATGATTTCTTTATGTTATTGTATCAATTTTAAGATTTTAAAATAATTTAGAAGGGAAGAATTCAAGCTCTATTTAAATATTATATTTTCATATTGCTTTCTATATGATTAAGAGTATTTTTTTTTTAAGAAAAAATATTAAATACAAAAGGAAATTTAATAAAATTTCTCTTTATTTTTTATATTTGAAAAAAAAAATCACATTTCCATAGTTAAATGATCTAATTATTTATTTTCGAAAAGCAATTTTATCCCATGCATTAAGCAGATATGATATTAGATAAACAACATGAAAATTTTAATTGAATTATTGACTCTATTTTTTTTTAGTTGCTTGATTACATTAATTTGTTGGTCCTTGCATGAGAACTATTTCATAACAATTTATTTTATATATATATATAAAAATTTTAATTCCGAGCAATATTCTTGTCTTGCTCTAGTGTGTTCATATTTTGGGGAATTAATATTTTGATGTTCTATTCTTGCAAAACTTCCAAATTAAAAAGAGCATTTTGTACGTGTCCAAGTGGGAATACTTTTGATAATTTTTTAGGTCCGCGTTCTTTTTTCTGCCGTCTTCAAATCCAATCCTTTTTCGAAGACGACAAATTCGGAAATCCCGAAAAGACACAAAGGATAAGATCCACTGTGAAACCCACCCATGTGTCTATTCGGGAGTCCTAAAATCAAGACGCTCGGTATTTTCCTTTCTTTTACGTCACAACTTAGTTGGATACGAACAAATATAACCATTTGATGTATTTTTGCACGTGTTGCAACTTGCAAAGTACCGTTTTGCTGCTTATGCATAAACCCACGCATTCCTTGCTGGCACAAAGGTCAAAATTTAAATTGAAATGACAAAAAAGGAAAAAGAAAAAGGGATAATGGTGTACAATTTCATCATTTACGATGGAAGTCTTTTGAACTTAATTGGGGGATAAGGAGAAAAACTTGGGAAAGGTAAGGGAAAGGGGAATTATGCAAGAGAAAGAGGCCCCATACTCAAAGACTTCATGAACGAAATTTTTGCTTACTATTTTTTGGGTGGGTATAAGTGGCGGAGAGAATTTTCCATCCCTCTCGTCCTCTCCTAACGAAAAATAACAAATGATATTTCCTTCTCTCCCATCATAAAATAAACAATGCTATGTGGCTTTTATGGCTTATATTTCTCATAAGGGCGAAATAGCATTATTCATTTCCTGTTGGGAGAGGAAGAAATAGCATTTGTTCATTATCCATTGGAAGAGAAGGGGATGGATGAAGAATTTTCTCAGCCACTCGCACTCACCCGAAAAATGGTATGCCAAAAATTCATTAATGAAGTCTTCTAACTCCGGCCCTCTCTCACTTGCCCATCTTCCCTTTCCCATACCTAGCTTCCTCAGGTTTAAAAAACTCAACATCCCCCAAATTCAAAAGATTTCCATCTTATCTTTTTCTTAGAAGGAATAAAAATAATGAAATTGTTACCCCATCATCTTTGTTTTTTTACTTTTATTTTGGTTTAATAATCAATCTAACTCAAATTTTGACTTTTGAATCAATAAAGGACAAGTGTTTGGTGAAGGTGTGAGCAAGTGCATTTGCATGTGCATTGACTGAGAAGTGAACAAACTGTTGAATGAGTGAGTGAGTGGGAAAAGAATACATCAATTAAATGGTTAAATCTACATTTTGCTATGTGTTAGGAGACAATTTGCATACTGTGAAACATCCAAATGCTCCCTCAATTTATCAAAAAAAGGTTACTTACAGGATTATTAAGTGGCGACCCCACCATCCATGAGAACAAACGTTCTGAGTTTTTCCATTGGCATCTTTGGTCTTAGTCTGCTGGCAGATACGTAGGAGCTGTAGAGATAGCAAAGCAGATATCCAATATCGATCCTAACATTCTTTGAAATATTTACACTGTGTTTGCATAAGAAATTTCTAGGTGAAACTTGGCATGACAACATTTGTTAGGGTCTATTATTTCATCGGAAGAACAACTTTTAAATTTGTGTGCTAACTTCCTCCCTTGTATAGCACAAATTTTATTGAGCTGAATAAAACTGAGAATGATTTCTTTATTTTATTGTATCATTTTTAAGATTTTAATATAATTTAAAATGGAAGAATTCAAGCTCTATTTAAAAATATTAAAAGTATTTGACCCATAGAGGAAAAACAAAAAAAAAAAAAAAGAAAGAAAGAAAAAAAGGAAGAAGAAGAAGAAGAAGAAGGAAGAGGAAGAAGGAAGAAGAAGGAAGAGAAAGAAAGAAGAAGATGGCTGTCGACGGGAGGGAGGGCTGCCGACGGGAGGGAGTACCAGATCTGGTTATAGGTTTTATCCTCAGCTCTTGTTGCCATCCCACACAAATTTGACCAGCAGAGGAAAAAGAAAAAAAGGAAAAAGAAGAGGAGAGGAAGAGAGATAGAGGAAGAAGGATAGAAGGTTGCTGAGAGGGTGTTCGCCGACGTTGATAGTGGGTTTCATTGACGGGAGATGAGATGCAGAGAGGAATGGGAGGAGAGAGAGTACAATGAGTCGGTTTACGACTTGATTTCGTGTGTTTTGAATCTCAGCCGTTGGTCTTCTCACTTGCCACATGGAACACGTCCAAAGATTATTACATGATGCAATAAAACCACCCCAATTACAGCAAATCCAAATCCCCAATTGGGTGCGAACAAATATAACCATCTATGGTATTTTTGCACGTGTTGCAACTTGCAAAGTACTGTTTTGCTGCCTAAGCATAAACCCACACATTCCTTGTTGGCACAAAGGTCAAAATTTAAATTGGAATGACAAAAAAATAAAAATAAAAATAATAATAATGGTGTACAATTTCATCATTTACGACAGAAGTCTTTTGAACCTAATTGGGGGATATGGAGTCATTCAAACTTGGGAAAGGTTAGGGAAAGGAAAGAATGGGCAAGTAAAAGAGGGCGGCGGACTAGAGGGAGCTCATCAATGAAATTTTTGCATACTATTTTTTGGGCCGGTATAGGTGGCAGAGAAAATTTTTCATCCCTCTCGTCCCCTCCCAACAAAAAATAAATAAATGTTATTTCCTTCTCTCTCATTGGAAAATGAATAATGTTATTTGGCCCTCATGGCTTATATTTGTCATGAAGGCCAAAAAGCATTATTCAATTTTCATTGGGAGAGGAAGAAATAGCATTTGTTCACCATCCATTGAGAGAGAAAGGGATGGACGAAAAAAATATTTCGGCCAGCTATACTCACCCGAAAAATAATAAGCAAAAATTTCATTCATGAAGTCTCTCCGGTCCGCCCTCTTTTACTTGCCTATCTTCCCTCTCCCATACTTGGCTTCCTTGAGTTTAAAAAACTCAACATCCCCCAAATTCAGAAGATTTCCATCTTCTCTTTTTCTTAGAAGGAATAAAAATAATGAAATTGTACACCATCATCTTTGTTTTTTTTAAATTTTATTTTGGTTTAATAGTCATTCTAATTCAAATTTTGAAAAGTGCGTGGGTTTGTGCATTGGCTGCAAAATAGAACCCCACAGCATGCGCAAAAAAACTGCAAATGATTCTATTTGCCCATGGTTAACTGATTACGAAAGTGATGCCAGGGAAAAATGGCATAGGTTTCACGACGGCAAAAAAAAAAAAAAAAGAGAAGAGATTTTGAACCCAAGAAATTATCAAAGGTATTCGATCACTACTTGGGCATCTACAAGTATTGTTTTTAAATTTTATAAGAAGAACATCACAATATTTAATCACTAGAGAAAGACATGTTTATTAATTGCTAGGAATTAAAATGTTCCATAAATATTATTTTACATATAAATTGTTATGAATTGGAATAGTTCTCGTCAAAGAACCAATCATGTAATTGATCAAGCAATTAAAAGAGATGAAATTACTTTCTTTTTTTTTAATAAAAAAAAGTTAGTAATTAGATTAAAATATTCATGTTGTTTATCTAAACATCATACCTGCTTAATGCAGGGGATTAAAAAAAAAAAAATTGGGAAATTTTTTTTTTTTGCATGAATATGGTCCTGGTGAAAAATTACGTGCCCCAAAATCAAACCTTTGATTTTGATATGAACTTGATAATTACTTAAATAAAAATACTAATCCTCCTTTACACTTTATATATTATGGGATTAATTTAAAGACCAACCATAATAACGAATAAGGAAAAAAAAAAAAAAAGCCTCTGTGAAATGGTGGAAACATGAAGGATGTACCTATAAAGAGCCCAATAGCTGCGATCACGTTATCAGACCTCTTCCCAAAATTGCCATTTTCATGATTTTTGGAGAACTCGAAATGTGTTGGCGGATTTTACCCCATATACATGTGTGGATCAGATATTGTTTGAAGGAGCAAGAAAGGGGAGTTGCAAGTGTTGGAAATATTAGTGGATGGATGAGATAAAGACTAGGTAAGTAGTCCTTGAGAGAGAGAGAGAGAGAGAGAGAGAGAAGGGAGGGTGGTTATGTGGTTTGCAGGAGTGCGAGAGAAAGGAGGGTTGAGTGGTGCTATATGCATCAACTTTCGGCATTTTCGGCACTAGCTAATGTGATTGATGATATGGCATTGACTTTTTAAATAAACTAATTGGTGCACACATGCGTGGCATGTGAATTTTCTTGAGTTAAATTATTTTTTTCAATAATGGTAATAATTTTTTAAATTTAATAATTTTATCGTGCCTTTGCATAAGATGAAAGCACTTTGATCACTCAATCCTCTACTTCTTTTGATAAGATTACTATTTTTTTTTTCATTATCTTTCCCAAATCATAGTGCTTAAAATTATCTTTGAAACTTCATTATATATATATATATATATATATATATATATATATATATATATATATATATATATATATATATATTTTATTCGTTGATGCGTGGTGGATCACTGCTTGTGATTTTATACTTTTGGGCCTGTACATTTTCTTTTTTTAAAAAATGATTTTGAACCCTTTTTCTTTTTTGGGTTGTGATCTAAGTTATTTTTTTTTCTTTTTGTTATTTTTGGTTTTGTTTTGTGTTGTTTTGTATTTTGGGTTTGCAGGTAGATATTGCAAAGTTTCATGAACCTCGTAATTTGATCAGGATTTTTTTTGGTGGTTCATTAGACCTTCCATTTTTTTTTTCTTTTTTTCTTGTGCATTCATTAATAGTTTTTTTTTTTTTTGGGGGGGGGGGGGGGGGGGGGGAGTTTGTTTTGTTTTTGTTCAAGCTTGCTTCTCTTTTAATTTTTCTTCAATTAAATCGTCTTTGATTCTTTTCTTTTTCTTGATAATTTGACTTGATTATTTTCAAAAATCAGAGATTATATATGAATTCTCAATAAAATATAAAAATTATGCAACAGCTACAATTTAAAAGTTCAATAATGCAGTTCAAGTTTTTTCTGATATGCGAATCCTTAGAAAATAATCAAAGATTATATATACTATCCAAAACTTTATTTATGCAATTCAATTTTTTTTTTTTTTTTGGCCTCTTAATATGGGTTTTCATTTTTTTTTTGTTCATGCATGTGTCTTTTTATTTTCATTCAACATATTTGTCTTTGATTCTCTTATTTTTCTTGCTAATTTTGCAATTCAAATAGAGATTTAAAAGTCCAATCATGCAATGCAGGCATAGATTTAAATGTTTATACAGGCAGAAATTTAAATGTTTAAACATAATTTGTATATATGAGTCAAGTTTATTGAAAACTACATACCAGATAAAGCACCATAAGAAAGGAGACGCAATGAAGGCACATAGAAGACGTAGAAGAAAGAAGCAGTAGTTGTTCTTTCTTGTGTTAGGGTTTTATGATTTTTATAATGTGTTTCTATTTGTATTTATTGTTAACATTGTTAGGGTTTTCGAATTATAGTTTCCGTTTCCTTAGAATTCCTATTTAGGTTTGGTTTTATTTAATTATTATACAAATTATAGTTTCTTTAGAATTCTTATTAAGATATGTGTTTTATATTACTATATTTCCTATATATACAGAAGGTAGTTGTGTATTTAAAAATTAAAATAAGGGTATATTAGTCAATCAAAAGTTTTTCTCACATTCATCTTTTTATAGGTAGTATAGATAAAATAAATTATCTAACATTATCTCATCTATTATGTGAGTTGGTAAAGAAATTTTGTGAGTTTGGATCATTTGTTTGTAATTGGGTGTGTTTGGGATTTTAAGATTATGACACATTAGCATAGAGGAGCATCCAACGGCTTTAAAACAACCTTAAAGACCTAAGCACACCCAAGTATAAACAGATGAGTTAAGCTCAATTTTAATGCATAGAATTAATGCAGAAAACTTGTGCTATATACTCTTGTCTAAAATACGGCAAGAGAGTTTACAAATTGTTTTGAGATTTTCTGGTTGGCCTCCAAATATTTGAATGGTATAGAATGCAAATCTATAATCAGGATTATGTAGAGCTAATATTTTAAAATCATTGACTAGGACCCATTAGATGATTACTGATTTCTTATATCATGTGATGGAACAAGTACTCACCAAGACTTTTTTTTTTTTTTTTTAGACAATTGACACAACATACCCCTAATTCCTAACCCCCTGATCAACAAATTAGTATTCATCAATGTTTCTCGAAGAGCTCAAATCAAATATCACTCACTCAACATTTGATGGGATTGCCGTAAAGTTATCACGCTATCGGTAGCTAGTCAGCATTCAAACTTACAAATCGGAATTTTACTGAGCCAAACCCCAAAGTACTGTAAAAAAAAATTGCCCAAAAGAATAGGCCATTTATATAAATGACCTTGATTTTTTTTCTTTTTTTCTGTTCCTTTAAATTAACATCAATCATGTTAATTTTTATGTTTAACTTCTCTTTTGTATTTCCATCTCTCTTTAAATAAGAGTTTCTTATTGCAAAAAATAAAAAACAATAATAATTAAGAGAGAAAATTTAATAACTAGATGTAACATATATTTGGACTGCTGGGGATATAATGCAATGGCGCCCGAATCACATTATACTGTGTTGTTCTCACTTCAAAATTTAAAAAATAAAAAATAAAAAAAATTTCCCTTTAATTTTACAATTTTTTTTTTGGGTAATTAATTTTAGAATGTTTTCCCATATCACATAGGCGAAGTTTATTTGTTGCTTGCAATATAATTAGGAAAAGGTCATGCATTGCAATACGCCATAATAAGAAGGGACCCATTAACCTTTTCCGGAGCCCAAACGCTCTTAACGTAATTGAGAAGGAAGGCATCGACCAATTAATCCCCCTTTTTATAAGAGCACTACGGTAGTACTACCCTTTCCCCAAAAGGAAAAAAAAAAAAAAGGAGAAAAATGATTATTATCAATGCAAATGACTATTAACTACCTTAACTTTGTAGTAGAATACTATTAACTTAACTAAAAATGATTACTAATTTGTATTGATATATAATTATTTGTCCATAGTTGCACTAATCTGTAATCCCCCCCAAAAAAAAAAAAAATCAATTCTCACACATGGGGCTAAATTGAGAGAGGATCTTTTGCTAGGCTACTTGGGTAATTTAAGGGCCTGTTTGGGAACTTTAAAAACTGGATCAGACTAGGACTAGTCTATAACTGTTATTTGGTTTTTAAATAAACCAACTCATAGTTTGTTTGAAAAAATTGTGTTTATACTTTATTTTCAGAACAAAGTTGAATTGTTTAGCAGGAAAAATAGATTTACCAAACAGTATGAAAACAAAACTGACTAGACTTATTCTCAGCTAACCAAGTTTTCAGGTTTGCCAAACAGTCCCTAACGATTGGAAAAAATTAGCATACTTATAAGATAGAGATGAAACGTTTCAGTTGAGAGACACAGCTAACACATTATATTGAACATATCAACATACAGTATTATCATTTTACAGTCAAATTCCTAAGTAGTAAATGAGACAATCAAAACAATTCTTCAAAAAATGGTCCAATTCCTTAAATGGGACTAATCACTTGACATGCGGACCTTCCGCTCCTCTGATAGAAGAGTGGCAAAATGGGTAAGAGCTTCTTCATTAGTAGTACCCTCTCCCCCCGGAATTTCCTCAAACCTCCCAGTGTCCAAATCCACCCTCGACGCCTTCTTCTTTAGCAGCTTGTTCCCAATTTCCACAAGCTTTTCCAAATTCTCCTTCGTCGCAATATCAACCGATGATGTGTCACCGGTCAACGTATCATCCTATATGTCCCCACCACAAGACAATTAAAAGCATGACATGGTCTTAAAGAAAATACACTTCATAACACATGTGACAGATGAGATGGTGTTAGATAATTTATTCTATTTTTTAAAAATAAATCAGTTTCATATCATTAGTCTGTTGAGTACATATAACTCTACTGATCTGATCTAAACTACGGTTGAGGGAGTTAACAAATTTTGGTGTATTACGGTACCTGAATACGGAGGTAGTTCTTCTCGATGTGGATGGCTTGGAAGAGTGTGGTCATATGATAATCAACCATATCGGTGCTTGCATCGGTGAAAACGTCGAGCAAAGGTGTGGCGCCATCGTCATATACCCAAACAAGCAAACCCCATTTGGAGGCTTTGGCTGCATCGTATTTCTTCACTTCATGCTTGGCTGCTCCTGTGCCTAGTGATAAGACTAGCATCCCCTTTCCTTCTGTCTGTTTTATATGGATGAACTTCGGGTCTTGCTTCAAGATCGCTTTGGAAATGTTGTTTATGACTAATAGTGTCTGCAAAATAGAGTGCAACATGTGTTAGCTACATATTTTAACACCGTTAAATATTCATGTTAGTTTTCTACATCAGTTGTGGATAATGTTTGAGATGGGCTTGTAAGACGACGTTGGACACCTCTCTTAGACTCAAAACCCAAATAGACGAACCTATGAACTCAACTGTTGGCTTGGGCCAAAACTGACAATACCCCCAATTTAGCATAGGATTATTTGCAACAACCTTTTATGTTAATCATAAACCTAATTTTCATTTTTGATGTCTCAATATGTATATGAGAATATATAGTTTTTTTTATTATATAAATATACATATGATCATGATGTAGTGGACAATCTGAGCCCAACCAGACCAACCCAATTAGACAATGGGCAACCCGAGCTTATAAAATAGAAATCTACCCAATCAGACAATGGGCAAACCTGTAAAATTGAAGTAGAGTTTCGGGTGATTGTGTTGAAGTTTGTTGGACATGGTCACATGGTCATGGACTCATGGGCAAGGGGTATACTCCCTTGATTTGGGCATGGGCAGACCTCCCAACAGCCCAAATCGCACCCCTCATTAATATATTTATAAAATAAACTACTTACAGGATTGTTTGCAACAACCGCACCATCGATGAGATCAAAGGTACGAGTTTTGCCGTTGACCTTCGTAGTCTCGAGCTGATGTGCTGGGAGATACGTGGGAACTGCAGATGTAGCAATGCAGATATCAGATAGTAGGGCATTCTTTGAATCATCCAATTTCGCCTGCATGTACAGATTTTTCAGACTGTTGAGAGTACTTCAAGTAACTTCACATTTGTAGCTAGAATTTATTGAAATATATTGGTCTATTTTTCAAGGACATATTTACTAGTATTGATCTTACCTCGTAGGTTGAGAAGATTATAGGTTGAAGGAGTTTGATGTCGAAAGTTGGTATGACAACATTTGTTAGGGTCTGTTTGAGAGTGATGTCGCCTAGCTGCTTCCTCATCATTGATCGCAGGTATTTCCCGTCGTACTTTGGCCCCCTGAATAAACTTCTTATCCATCTCACGAAGAAATTACAGCTAATTCTAGAGAAACCATCCACCCATCCAAAAAATTCTTTAGTTAAAAAAACTCAACCTTAGTGCATGACTTTCTAGCTACTAAATCTTATGATTCTATTTCCTAGTACCCTCCCCCCCCCCCCCCCCCCCCCCCCACCCAAAAAAAAAAAAAAAAAAAAAAAAAAAAGAGGAAAAAATTATAATTTCAAAGTTGCGTAAAATATGTGGAAATTAAACTTTAAGAAAGCCCTTATAAACTTCTAGGTTGCATTACAAGCTATATATTAAGCTTTTTGGGGGGAAGATCTTAGGGCAGTGCTCTAAGTAGAAATCATTGATGTCCTTTGCAGCATACATGGGTCGTTTGTCCTTGTTGGGAGCTGTAAGCATGGTTGTCACTAGCCCACCTGTGCTCGTTCCTGCAATTATGTCGAAATAATCTGCAATTCTTGCATTGGGTCCGTCGAGTTCCTAAACATTTCATTGGTGGTCCGGACGAAAATAAGAGGATCATGAAAATGCCTGCAACTACATGAACAAGCCAAAAAAGAAAAAGAAAAAATGGAAGCTGGAGAAGTACCTGAAGCTTGGATTCAAGAAAGGCCAGAAGGGTGCCTGGAATGATGCCTCTAACACCACCACCATCGATGCTCAAGACCGTGACCATTTTTCCTACTTGCAAAATCAGTAGCCATTTAAAAAAATAATAAAAAATAAAAATAAATCCAAAGTGGAGCTTAAATGATTAGTGTTGTTTAGCAAGTTATTGGCAAGAATGTTAAATATTTCTGTGCTAAGAACTTACGAATCAACCCGTGTATTTATAGCAACAGGAAATTAGCGAGATATATGGAAGTAGCCCGTGGGCCGTGGCCTATGCACCAAAAGGCACCTTCCCCTCTTGTTTTAAGTACATGTGATTTTGTTACCATGGAATCGATTAATTAGGCCTTCTTGGAGGTTGAGTGTGGGATAATTTTATGGGTTCTTGGACTCTTCTTAAGTCTATGTTATATATGTGGGCTTTTTCATTTGTGTATTGTGGTGTGGGAAAAAAAGAAGAAAGAAAGAAAGAAAGAAGAAAAAGAAAGAATCGATTAATTGAGGTTAATTAACAGTTTCCAACACCCCTGTCACCCTTCGCTCTCTACAATTGTCTAACAATATTTGGAATGACAAATTTGGAAAGCTCACCTTCCCACTTGGGTTTATCGATACCTAAAAGAGGGAGACTATTGCCATCACATAAAGTACTCTAACCCCCTCTTAGTTTATACTTTTTAAGATTTTGTGAAAAATATAAAAGGTTTTTACGAAAACTAGCCGCGCTATTTACTAGAAAGCATCATTTTGAACAACTTTGTAGATGAAAGTTTTTCCAAAATCAATCATTTAAGCAGACCTTTTAACCATTTACAAAATCTATTTCATTTTCCATGAAAAATGGTCAAAAATTTCACTTAAATGAAAGATTTTGGAAAAATTTTATTCTACAAAGTTGTCCGAAATGATATTCTCTAGTAAACTAGCTACATGCCTAGTTTTCATAAAACATTTTATATTTTTATAAAACCTTAAAAAATATAAACTAAGTGAGGGACTTAGAGCATTTTATGTGGTGGCAATAGCCTGACCTATCTAAAAACCTAAACTTACTCGTGGGATTTTCACCGATGAAGCCAAACTGTTAAAAGGGAAATGGACAACATTGGCTGTCAAAACTGATTTAATAAACCACCATTATGTTTTTCGTTCATTGTCCTCCGAATAAAATTCTTAATTAAGTGCAGAATAATAATATTCTTAGAGCTCTTTTTTCATTTTTTTTATTAGTTGTAAAACGTTCTAAGAGAACCATTTTCTTCTTTGTCCATTATCATCCGATTCTTTTCTAAAATAATCTTTTTGAATTATAAATTTCAATTTTTTTGATGATTAATTACATTTATTTCAAAGGGTTGTTCGTGAATTGGGAGATGGGGACTAGTTGTTTCCTAATATGGATATTTCACACTAAGTGATTCATGTGGAGCAAATTTTGGTTAATAATTAGTACTTTATCTTAATTAATTCAAAAAATCGAAGAACATTTAATTAAAAATTTTATTTTATCTTGTAATTTTGAGATAGAAAAATTTGCAAAAAATGTATAATCCATTCATAAATCATATTTTAATTCAATATATCTACAATTGTTCTCGATGAGATGCCATCTTTTGAAAGCGTTAAATGATAATTTCATTATCAATAATATCAAATACCACTCTTTCAATAAATAGAACTAAGCAATCATTACGCAAATGATTCTTTATAATCTATCAGAGATGTTGGCCCAATTATTAATGTGGGTCCCATGTATAATTTGAGATGGGCCTATATTAGAATTTGTTAATCTCCATGTGGGAATTAATTTGAATATTTAATTGATCAAAATCATTCATTGTTGAATAATAAATTGATCTCTAAAGTCACCTTGAAGAGTTGGTTGAAAAATGGTAATAAAACTTGTCTCACGTTGGAAAACTACGAATTATTTGGTAAGTTCATATACACATACATTGGGCTTATGGTTTGGGCCCATAGCATCATAAGGCACCTAAGTTTTGTAAGTGGGGAGGACCTAGCCAATGTTGAGCTTGGACCCAAAAACACCCGCACTAAGCCAGGTTGGGTGGGGTGGGATTAAGTAGACCAACCCCTGTGTGTTATTTTTTAAGCAAAATTTTATTTTTGTTAATTCAAATTAGTTACTGTTAAGTTGTGTCTGTCTGGTAATCCAGAACAATCAAGACCAAAATTGTATATATGAATCACTTAGTGTGAAATATCCATATTAGGAAACAACTAGTCCCCATCTCCCAATTCACGAACAACCCTTTGAAATAAATGTAATTAATCATCAAAAAAATTGAAATTTATAACTGATAAAGATTATTTTAGAAAAGAATCAGATGATAATGGCAAAGAAGAAAATGGTTCTTTTAGAACCTTTACAACTAATAAAAAAAGGGCTCTAAGAATATTATTATTCTGCACTTAATTAAGAATTTTATTCGGAGGATAATGAACGAAAAAGATAATGGTGGTTTATTAAATCAGTTTTGACAGCCAATGTTGTCCATTTCCCTAACAGTTTGGCGCACAATATAATTAGCAGATTAATTTTCGCATCATTTTTGAATCATCATATTAGAGAGAGAGTATAAACATAGTGATTCGCAAGATGCACAGATTGTAGTGTTTCTTTTATGTGGCAGATCATTGTATCCTAGGAGATAGACATCTGAGAGACTAAAAGTACAAATGAGAGGCGAAATCTATCTTAAGGATATAGCGTCAAACGCTAGCCTTGATCAATCAGTTCCTGTTTCTATCATCTTCTGGGTACTATAAGCTTGGTATTTTCTAGAATTTATTTCGTTTTGTTTGTGATTTATATGCTTCCTATTTTAACAGAATTATAAAAGTAACAACATATTTTCCAACACAATCTTCATAGCATAAAATGCTATTTCCATGGTGGCAATCACAATTGGTAGGATCAATGCTAATGTTAAGATCAAGTAGACTTCTCGATATACATCATGTTTTTTTGTCTCAATCAATTTTGTAGCAAGATCGCTAATTCCTTTCAAATTTGAAAACTTACTATTAGAGCGCATATGAAAAATTTTATATAAGTATCCAATTGATCCCCAAGTATTGAAAGGCTTTTTCCAACAAAATCTTGAGAAAGCATATATTTAGGTGAGGCAAATTTCTAATTTTGTAAAGTTAAAGGGATAAAAATTTTAAAAAAAAAAATTTGCTCAGGTGGGGGAGATTTCCAATTTTATAGAAGTCAAAGTGACAAAAATTTTATAAAAAAATTTTCAGGTAGACAGCTGCCCACCCTCATGGGTGCTGGCTCCCTCCTTGCTCATGACAGGGGAGATCTTTTCGTGTGCCAAAGCTAAGGACATTGGGACAGCTGTTAATCATGCCTGATTATTTTTTTACTTTTTTATTTTGATAATCAGTGGAATTTACCATCATCCTTAATTCCCTTACTACCAACCTATGGGCATCAATCTTTATAAACTTGAACTCAAAATCATTCATTCAACAAGTGAAAAAAATATCATTAGTTTATCATGTGATTTGCTAATTAATCATACATGATCAACACTTGCAATTTATAGCTTCTCGAGTTCTTCCTTTTTTTTTTTCTTTTTTTTTTTGTGAGAAAAATCTGGAATTTATAAAGAATCAAATATTGCAATCAACAAAAAATTGCTCCCTAACACATTCAGGGACATTTTCAATCTAAACACATAACTCCTCTATAACCTAAGCATGTCTTGCAAGACTATGAGCCACCATATTGCTTTCTCTCCTAATGTGAGAAAAAGACACCACATTAAAGAAACGGATCGCATCAGATAAGATATCCTCAATGATAAGCTCCAGCGGAATCAACAGTTTCTCAGCACCACGGAGGGCAGAGACCATCTCCAGATTATCCCCTTCCACTTCCACATCTCGCAGGCCCAAATCATTTGCCAAACCAAGAGCAAACCTCATAGCCATATTCCTTAACTCGAGTTCTTCCTTAACTCATACTCTACTACTAAAAAGCGAAATAAAAAATAGAAATCTTAATCTTTAAATTGTTTTGATGTTGTGATTCGCCCTATTCCTTATCCTACGTGACCGTATTTAATCGCGGTTAAAGAAGGTTGTGATTGGCCTTTTGTTGTGCCGTCAATATTGGAGTCCATTTAGTTGTTTGCTTTTTTTCATTTTTTTTTAAAAAGTGATTATTGCAACCCTTAATGTTATTTGCACATTCCATTTATTTTAATTTATTTATATTTTATAAAAATATAAAATGTTTTTATAAAAATTAGTTATGAGTTTTAATAGGAAATATATATTTTTTTTAAAGGAAAAAAAAAAAAGGAAGAAGAAAAAGTATTCAAGTTAATCTATTGTATTCTTCATAGCATAGCATTTAGTTGATAGTCTGGAATAACCCTCATTTAGAGAGGAAAAAGTTTTTTTTAAAAAAAAAAAAAAAAAACCTCCCAATATGACGAGGATAACAACATTAATTATAATTATTTCCATAAATAAACGAACTCATTTCTAGATGGGGATCGTTATTTCCACCATCCCACCCAATAACGTGAGACTCGCCGTATAAAAAAGATGTACAATTTCTATTCCTCTATGGTGATTATCAATGACTCATTATTGGACCATGTTTTTAAAATTCAAATCTAATGTTAAATGAGAAGGAACCCAATAAATTTTTTGAGATGTCCAATGTAATTGAGAAGAAAGATCAGGCTTACTTTGAACATTAGTTGATGTAAAGTAGATAGTGATCTTATTCATGTTCTAAGGTTTTTGTTGGACAAACTCCTATTGAGGAGGAAAAAATATTGAGAAGGAAGGTAGTAATGTTCAGCTCAACGCAACTCGATGAAGGAGAAGGAAAGAAGTAAAAAAAGGGCTGCCTTTATTATTCCTCTCTTATTGCTGGAAGATTGGGACAAACATTTCGGTTGAGAGACAGAAGAAAACATACTGAAAAATACATGAGCATGCATATAACAGTCACACTTCCTACATAGCAAATGGGACTTTCAAATTCCTCAAATGGGACTGTCAATTGGCTTCTCTGAGCTTCTTCTCCTTCAAGAGAAGCTTTGCAAAGTCGGTAAGAGCTTCTCTATTAGTACCCGCATCGGCAACTTCCACAAACTTGCCGGTCTCCAAATTCACCCTGGACACCCGCTTGTCTAGCAGCTTCTCCCCAATTTGCACAAGATTTTGTAGATTCTTTGTTGTTGCAATATCAACTGATGATTCATCACCGGTCAGCGTATCATCCTATATATCCACCACAAGAAAAATCATATAACATCACATGCGTGGTCCAAAATATACATGTTGGAATCAAGAGGTTACAAATATTATACTTTGGTCTTTGCATGGTACCTGAATACGGAGGTAATTTTTCTCGCTGCCGGAGGCTTTGAAGAGGCTGGTGACATGATAATCAACCAAATCCGAACTTGCATCCTGGAAAATGTCGATCAATGGTGTGGCGCCATTATTAAATACCCAATCGAAGCAACCCCATTTGGAGGCTGTGGCTGCATTGTATTTCCCTTTATCTTTGGCAGTGCCAGTGCCTAGTGATAGCACTAGCATCTCCTGGCCATCCATCGGTTTTGTATCAATGACTTCCATGGCCATCTCTCCACAAATGTGGTTCATTGCCAGCAGTGTCTACAAATCAGAATAGAAATTTAAAATAATAGTATTTCATAAATTTCTTAAAAATTGATTCTACAACTTGAGCAATGGTGATGACTATTTTTTTTTTTTAATAAAAAAATAATTCATTCTAAATAATGGATTTGTACCAATAATACTATTTAAAATATACTATAGTTGCTTAATTTCCATTTGAGTGTTGAAATTGGCCTGGAGGTTCAATTTGTAGGAGTATTACTTCAACAAGCATAGAAAGAGAAGCAATGCAAATCGTCCCAACATCCAAATGGACCCGAAATTTATCAAAAAGGCAACCTACAGGATTATTTGCAGCAACCCCACCATCGACGAGGTCAAAAGTAGTCAGCACATTCCCATCGTCATCCTTGGTCTAGAAATTATGTGGTGGGAGATATGTGGGTGCTGCGGATGTAGCAATGCAGATATCCGATAGCTTAGCATTCTTTGAAACGTTCTTCTCTGCCTGTACAGATTTTTGAAATGTAATTGCTTGTAGCTAGAATTCATAAACTATTTACTGGTAAATATTAATTTAGGATACAAGTATATATATCATACGTTGCTCGTTGAGAAGATTATTGGCTGAAGGAGTTGGATGTCGAAGGTTGGTATGACAACATTTGTTAGGGTCTGTTTGATGGTGAGATCGCCTAGCTTCTGTTGTATCAATGATCGCAGGTACTTCCCATCGTACTTTGGCCCCATGCCCCTTATAACTCCGTCGATCAAACAGGCCATTAAACCCATGATGCAGCTGATTAATTTTAGGTATAAAATAAATAATTAAAAAAACATCTATCCATCAGGAAAAAAAAAAAAGAAAAAGGAAAAAAAAACCCCAAGATTGAACTTTGACATAAGTGCATGCATGAAAAATTGAAAATTTTTATCAACCATATGACACATGAGACCGTTAGTGTACACAAGTAAAACCATGGACAGAGGTACAAGAACTCGAGGCAGGGGCGCCTCACCTCAATTTTATAAAATAAAAAAATAAAAAATAAAAAAAAAATCTTCTACCTTAAATATTTTTCAAATTTGAGATTTACCTCACCCGAATTTCTTTTACCTTTTTTTTTTTTTTTCCCTTTCGGCCCCCTCTCAGTTTACATTTTTTATTTCTTATGAAAGTCTTAATCCTCTACCCCCAATCTCTCCTTTTATAAAAGAGCTAGACCCAATACTCTCTGACCTTCCAAAAGATGGAACCTTATGGATCAAGGACAATTGTATTGAATTGAATGAAAATTTTTAAGCTAAAGTTTATTTGATTTTTTGAATTAAGTTAAAATACTAACAATCAACCGAAGCTCACCTCCCCTAAACTAAACTCTGGGCTTCCTCGTTGAATAAAACTTATTTGTAAACTTGTAAGCCACACAAAAAATGGTGAAAAAACTATAAGAAAGCCCTTTACAATTAAACTGGGACTTCCATTATATATATATATATATACACACACACACACCTCTTCTGAGGGAAGATCTTGGGGCATTCCTCTAAATAGAAGTTTTTGATTTCCTCCGCAGTGTACAATGGTTTATGGCCTTCACGGCCGGGAGATGTAAGCATGGTGGTCAGAAGTCCACCTGTGCTTGTTCCTCCAATTATGTCGAAATAATCGGAAATTCTTGCATCGGATCGATGTTTATCCAGTTCCTAGCATTTCATTGATGGGCAAAAGAAAAGAAAAAAAGTATCATGATCGATGGTGCCAATAACAAACTATTAATAACAGGTACTGAAAAGAAGCAAAAAGAAATAGAAGTAAAAACTATGGTGAGTGAAGCACCTGAAGCTTGGATTCGAGAAAGGCGAGAAGAGTGGCTGGAATGATGCCTCTAATCCCACCTCCATCGATGCTCAGCACTGTGATCAATTTTCCTCGTGAACGACCAGTAGCCATTTTTTATTCAATTCAAAAGGGGAGCTTAAATTTAATGGAGTGTCGTTTAGTAAACTAATGCCAGTCAATAGCTAGAGTCGTCTTTGGTCCATACACAGGGGAATCGACTCACGTATTTATAATCACAACAACGCGAGAACTTGGGAAGAAATGAAAACTGAGCCCATGCATGGCCCACGCGTCAGTAGGTAAGCCTTTGTATATATTTCTCTTATTAATTTGATCGAGGCTAGGTAGAATTAGGATTTCATCTTAAGAAGATTAAAGCATTAAAAAAATAAAAATAATAAAATAAGCATTCCAGAATAAGAAATATACTTTTATTTTGAGTGAATGAGAGAGGAAATGCCAATGGCCTGTAGGCCGAGTGACACGTCCCACCACAAAGGGGTGTGGGGTTTCGAGGAGATCCTGGGTTCGATTCCTTTAGGTGCGTGTGTGTGCGTGAGTTCCTATTGCTTGGCATGAAAAAAAAAGAAGAAAAGATAAGAGAAGAAGAAGAAGAAGAAGAAGAAGAAGAAAAATGAGGTAGGAAATAAAATTGTAATTTTATTAGCGCGCCAAAAAAAAGTAGTAGTTTGATAACCTTATAGAATGGAATGGCCATCTCTTTGTAAAGGTTTATTCCATCTAAATCAAAGGGAATGACTATTTCTTCCCTTTAACAAGTGAAATCATAAGTGGTTCTCATCTAATCTGTTTCATTGTATTCCCGGCCACCAATTATTAAACAGTGAAATGAAATAATTATTCTCATTCCATTCCATTTTCATTCTATTCAATCAAACCAAACGTAGCCTAAGATTCTAAATTAAATTAATACATGCCAAATATATTAAGATTCAAAACAAAATAACTCATTCTTAATACGTTTCAAAAGCCCTAACCCAAATGGCCAAATGAGAAAAATCGAATGGCATTTTTCTGCCCAATTGTATACACGTTTATATATATTAATTTGAAAAATGGTCACCAAAAAATGATTTTTCCAGAAGGAAAATACTCAGAAACCAACACTCTGGTCACTATCTTATGCAGAATTTTGTTACATGACATCAGCTAAAGAAACGCATCTTCCGTCACTCTTTACAATGTAAACTTCTCTTAAGGTTCCAGACTTCCAGCAAATAAAAAAATAAAAAATAAATAAAAGATACTTCCCTTGAGGTGGTGACAGACTGACAGTCATAGATGAACCAAGCCACCCATCTATCACTATCATTTTTGTTTGATCTAAAAAATCAAACAAGGTGGCTGCGTGGGTGACTTGGTCTTGTGATATTTTTTGCTTCTCATCCTTACAGGTTTCCACGCGGCCACATGTCATCTATACATGCTAAATTATGACTCACATGGAAGCTATTGCGATTGGGATTGGTTTAGTGGAAGGATCCAAGGGTGAGAGAACATGGGATAAAGATAAGAGTACGATGGATTAAAGTTTAAACCCCACCCATTGTAATAATAATTTTTCTTTTTTGGTTAAGTTATGCTCCTATTATTTGAATGAAAGAATAAAAACGTACAAAATGACGAGGCACCCTGGTCTTCATTTTGTGCAAGTTTTAGAAAATGCTAAATAGTTAAACTTTTGTCTAAATTTGCTTGTTCGACTTATTATATCCCACGTATATATCATAGTTAGCCGAAGAAGCATCGATACACCAAACACACGAATTGAAGCTCCCTTTAAAGAGTGCATTACTTTTTTTTTTTAAGGGAGAAAGCATAAATACAGAATCACTCCCCTCCTCAACCTCCAATTCCGCATATATTAACAACTAAAATTGGTAGTTGAGCAGAGGGAATAAAACCAAAATGATTACAATTGGCAGCCCGTTGAGCAAGAGAATGAGTAATTGAAACATGCATCACCTAATCTGTTTATAGATGACATGTGGCCACGTGAAAATCTGTAAAGATGCGAAGGGAAAAATATCACAAGACCAAGTCACCCATATATGCAGCCATGCACGTAAGACCAAGTCACCCATGTAGCCATGTGGTGGCTACATGGGTGACTTGGCCTTGTGATATTTTTCCCTTCCCATCTTTACAGATTTCAAGGAATGTCACAGCATTTAGTCCCACCTAAATAGCTGAACGCCAAAGCAATTCATAAAATGCTCCTCATGAATCCACATAATATAGAATTGTGGTATAATGGGGCATACCATATTTTTTTATCATTAAGTTCGGCAAGAATGACAGGCATCTGAAATCCGAATATGTAAACACATGTCTAAAATGTCAAATCTATATCCTTTTTATAGACAAATGTATGTTGAATATCCATCATTACAAATTTGCTTACCATGAGATCTCTCTTTGGAGAGTGCATTACTTTCTTTTTTATAAGCAAATGAATTATATTGAGGGAGAAAGCATAAATACAGAATCAGTCCCCTTGTCAACCTCCAATTCCGCATATATTAACAACCGAAATTGGTAGTTGAGCAGAGGGAATAAAACCAAAATGATTACACTTGGCAGCCCGTTGAGCAAGAGAATGAGTAATTGAAACATGCATCACCTAATCTGTTTATAGGGTACCCCTTCCCCCCCACCCCCCCCCCCCCCCCCCCCCAACCTTAGTTTTAGCTAGCTAGCTTAAAATGCATCAGCAGTGTATTTGGTTTTACAATCAGTTTAGAGCTAAAGAGGCCATGAAATCTCTCGATCTCTAGGTAACTCAAGCCAACGGATGCATTATCAAATATTTAACTATTTCAATTCATTACTTTACATAGTATTAAAAGCACAAATTCATCACTTTGAATAGAAAAATTGAAGAAAATGATGACTATCATAACAAATGAGAGTCAAAACTCAAACTTATGGCATTTCGTAAATTTCCAAAAATTGATCCAACAATATCAACTGATGCAAAGTGAATGATGATCACGATGACTTATATTGCAAAAATAGGTGAAAATAGTATTGCAATTTATAGTTCTCTATGGTGATTATTGCGATGACTCATTATTAAACCATGTTTTTAAAATTTGAATGTAATGTAAAATGTGAAGGGTTCAACAAATTTTTTTTCTAAGACGTCCAAACAATGCTAAAGTAATTTTGAGAAGGATTAAGTTTATTTTAAACATTAACTAATGCAAAATGAATGATGATCTTACCTATATTCTAGGATTTTAGTCGAACCGAACATCCGACAAAAAAACAGGAAATTTGAGAAGGAAGGTAAGAATCTATAAGATGGGAAGGGAAAAATATCACAAGACCAAGTCACCTACGCGGCCACGCGTCATCTATACATGCTAAATTATGATTGACTTACATGGAAACTACTGGGATTAGTTTAGTGGTGGGATTTGGGGGTGAGCAGGGACGGAACTAGGATTTTATCTCAAGGTTGGCCAAAGTATGAATAAAAAAAATTTTACCATTCAAGTATGAGAATCATACTAGCTAAGATTCAAGATTAAATTAATACATTAAATGGGAGGTAAACGACTGGACCTTGCTTATACTTTTCTAAAACCATGACTGAAAAAAAAAAAAAGTGAGGGTTGATAGCAGCAAAAAATCTAAAGAAGGTTTAAAAATTTTTTTTAAAAAATAAAAACATAAAAGATAAACAACCAAAAAGTGTACCTTAATATGTAGACATAGATAGTAGTGATCTTCTCTGGCAAAATGCATTTTGTTGGCCATCACTCTTTGATGTGCTCAAAGATTTTGTTTGAAAGAGATTTATGGTAAATCCAATGTAAAAAAAAAGAAGTTGAATAGTAGGAAAATGTGTTTGTTTTTGGCTAATTACTTTGGACTTTTTACCCTTTATATATATTAATTATAGCCTTCTATCCCTGGGTATAAGTTGCTTATTTGACTTTTAAGGGATCATGTGAGAAACCATTGTACTGATTGGGAGGGACCATTGGTCCATTGTGCCTAGCTGGCTAAAAAAAACGAAACTGGTAAATTACCTTTTGGTGACCACTTTCTAATGTAATACCAAAAACAACATAATTAGTAGTCATTTTGTAATAGGTTGACAATCCGGTTGATAAACCTCTTTTTGGTATTAGCTTGAAATCTGAACATCAAATAATACTTTTCCAAGACAATTTTGTGGAAGTGAGGGGGGGCCATGGCCACCCCATGCCTGGCTATAGTTCCATCTCTAGTGGTGAGGGAACATGGGATAAAAGATAGGAGTATGATGGATTAAAATTTAAACCCCACCCATTGTAATAAATTTTTTTGGCTAAGTTATGCTCCAATTATTTGAATGAAAGAATAAAGACCTACAAAAAGACAAGGCACTCTGATCTTCATTTCATGCAAGAAAATGCTAAATAGTTAAACTTTTGTCTAAATTTGCTTGTTCAACTTATTATATCCCACTTATATAACATCGATACACCAAACACACGAATTAAATGCTCTCAAGCGGAAGTGAAAAGGATTTACTAATTAAAGAGGCTTTCATCTACAATTATTTTGAATCATTATTTCTTTAGTGAAATTCTTAATTCAACTCGACTAACATATTTTTTAGGCAAAAATATTCCAACAAAAAATTGCTTATATAAGATTGCTCTATTTTCCCTTTTTTTTTTTTTTTTTTTTTGAAATTCCTGGATAGTCTCATTAATAGGCCTTGGCCTTGAAATTTTAAGGCATCTCACAACATTTAGTCCCACCTAAATAGCTAAATGCCAAAGAAATTCATAAAATGCTCATCATGAGTCCACATAATATAGAATTGTGGTATAATAGGGTGTACCAGATTTTTATCATTAAGTTCGGTAAGAATGACAGGCATCCGAAATCCGAATATATAAACACGTGTCGAAAATGTCAAATCTGTATCTTTTTTATAGACACATGTTTGTTGAATATCTATCATTGTAAATTTGCTTACCATGAGACCTCACTTTAGAGAGTACACTAGCTTTAGAACCCGTGCGACGCACGGATTAATTTATAAAAAATAATATTATTAAAAAATTAAAATTTTAACAAAACTCTTATTCTCTGAAATAGTAAAATATATTTGTTAATATAATATGTCAATTAAATTGAAAAGATATAGACAAAAATAAATAAAATAATTTAATCAAAATAATCTTTGGTGTGATGTTAGCATAATGTATTACACAAAATTTAATTATATTCTCGAAAAGATAAATTATTTTGAAAAAAAATTAATTTAATAGTGGAAACTTGTAAAAAAAATGAAGGAACTGATACGTTATGATATTTGGTGGAAAAATATTAAAATTCTCTAAAGCCTAGTCTATCCCACAATCATGGTTTTAATATGTTGGTATATACCAAAGCAAATATAGCTGTTGAAGGTGTCTCAAAATCCGACGGTGGAGATTGTAAAATGCATAACAATGATAAATCTTGACATTTCATGAAGTTTCGAGTGGGTTTCACAAAGAGTGAAAAACTATGGGGAAAAATATCAAAAATATGTTTGAATTTATATCATAAAAAGATGAGAGAAAAGTCTAGACTGAGAAAGAGAATAGGAAAAAATGCTAGAAGAAGAAGAAAATAAGAGAAAGTATAAATCTTTTCAACTTTATGTAATTAACCATATGGGAAGAATTTTGATTCAAATAATTTTTTTTTTTTTTATTCATGTCAGAAGCAAATCGGGAGAATCTGAAGATTCTAGCAGATTGTGTTTTCTTTTTTAATCCTCCTTTTCTCTATTTGTCTTTCTTTTTAATTATGACTATTTATAGTTTTATACGTTTAATTTTTAGGAGGGGAAATGAATAGGCATAAAGAAAACAGAAAAATATATTACAGTTTATTAAGTTTGGGTTGAACATTGTATAGTGTGGGTTTTCTAATCCTCTCACATAAAAACAAAGAGATATGTAGTGAACACCAAACATCAACGTACCTCCACCATATAAGAATATAAGAAAGAGCAAGTAATATAAAAAAAAAAAAAAAAAAGAAAAAGAAGGTGAGGAATTTATCTTTTGGTGACCACTTCCCAGCTTGATACCAAACAAAGAAAATTAGTAGTCATTTTGAAGCACTTATCAAATCAATTTGTAGCAAGTTGACAGACAATATCATTTATTTTTTATAACCCGTGCAACGCACGGGTGAGGTCTGTAAATATAAATATTGTGAACAATATATATATATATATATATATATATATATATATATAATACACACCCGTGTGGTAGTTCAGATGGTAAAGAACCGTAGCTCCAAAATCATAAATCTTGAGTTCGTGTCTTCGTTCCTCTACTATCAAATGCATGGACTTAAGAATGATTTGTACATCATGTAAATTAGTTTCGATCTAACAGTTTGAGATACTCCTTGTTTGGCAAAAGTGTATTTACACAATTTTGAAAGCATTTTTATAGTTTTCTAAGCAATTTGATATGTTAATACATATTCCAATGTGTCGCATTTTCTTTTTTAATCATTATTGCCTTTATTTGGCTCCCTTTCTGATTATAAATATTTATAATTTTATACGTTTAACTTTTGGGAAATGAGATGAATAGACATAGAAAAAACGAAGAAATATGATATAGTCTACTAAGTTTGAGTTGAACATTGTATAATATAGGTTTTTCGATTTTCCTACATAAAAACAAAAAGATATGCAAGGTACACCAAGCGTCAACCTACTTATACCGCATGAAAAAGAGCAGTGAAAACCAAAAAATAGAAAAGTTAGACAATTTACCTTTTGGTGATCACTTCTCAACTTAATACCAAACATGAAACATTAGTAGTCCTTTTGAAGTATGTATATAGTCAATGTGTAGCAAGTTGGCCGAGAATATTCTTTCTTTGGCATTAAGTTGAAAATTGATCACTAAAAAGTAATTTCTCCAAGTCATATCTTTTTGGGAAAATTACTTTTTAGTGATTCTTTCTCAACTTAATACGAAAAAAAGAAAACTGATAGTTATTTTGATGTAAGTATACAGGTAATTTGTAGCAAGTTGATAGATATTGTCTTTTTTTGGCAATAGATTAAACAATGGTCACTAAAAGGTAATTTTACCTTTTTCCCCAACTGTTCGCAAACGGACACGTGGCACCAAAGGAAGGCATTTCCTCCGTTTTAATATATATATATATATATAGATTACTTTTTTTTTTTTTTATAAGCAAATAAATTATATTAAGGAAGAAAGCATAAATACAGAATCACTCTCCTCCTCAGCCTCCAATTCCGCATATATTAACAATCGAAATTGGTAGTTGAGTAGAGGGAATAAAACCAAAATTATTACACTTGGCAGCCTGTTGAGCAAGAGAATGAATAATTTCAGTTCATTATTTTACACAAATCCATCACTTTGAATAGAAAAATTGAAGAAAATGCTTACTATCATAACAAATGAGAGTCAAAACTCAAACTTATGGCATTTCTTAAATTTCCAAAAATTGATCCAATAATATCAACTGATGCAAAGTGAATGATGATCGCAATGATTTATATTGCAAAAATAGGTGGAAATAGTATTACAATTTATAGTCCTCTACGGTGATTATCACGATAACTCATTATTAAACCATGTTTTTAAAATTTGAATGTAATCTAAAATGTGAAGGGTTCATCAAATTTTCTGAGACGTCCAAACAATGCTAAAGTAATTTTGAGAATGATCAGTTAACTAATGCAAAATAAATGATGATCTTACCAATATTCTAGGAAGGTAGTGCCCAATTCAACACAACTTTAGAAAGGACGAAGAAAGAAGTCAAAAAAAATAAAAAATACGGCCATTAATTTATTATTACTCTCTTATTGCTGGAAGACTGGGACAAACGTCCTGGTTGAGAGACAGAGAAAACGTACTTATTGAAAATAAATTAAGCAAATCAAAGTCCAATTCTTATATGGCCAATGGGACTATCAAGATTCCTCAAAGGAGACTGTTGATTGACTTCCGGAGCTTCTTCTCAGCCGAGAGAAGCTCGGCAAAGCGAGTAAGAGCTTCTTTATTAGTCCCCACGCGCGCATCGGCGACTTCCAAAAACTTTCCCGTCTCCAAATTCACCCTCGACACCCTCTTGTCTAGCAGCTTCTCCCCAATTTGCACAAGGTTTTGTAGATTCTCTGTTGTCGCGACATCAGTCGACGATGCATCCTCGGTCAACGTATCATCCTGTTAATTCATTCACCACGAGAAAAAATCATAACCATTGTATGGTCTAAAATACGTTGAAATTATATATAAGACCGAGGTCATGAAATTAAGTTTGGTCTTTGGTACCTGAATACGGAGGTAATTTTTCTCGTTACAAAAGGCTCGGAAAAGAGTGGTGACGTGATAATCGACCAAATCCGAACTTGCGTCGGTGAAAATGTCGATCAGTGGTGTGGCGCCATTATTAAATACCCAATTGAGCAGACCCCATTTGGAGGCTGCGTCTGCGTTGTATTTCTCTTCATGCTTGGCGGTGCCTGTGCCTAGTGAGAGCACTAGCAACTTCTTGCCATCCAGCGGCTTTGTATCGGTGAGAGAGTTTTCCATCCACATCTCTTTGGAAATGTGGTTTATGGCTAATAGTGTCTACAAATATTGTTCAACGTACATGTGTTAGATATTTGACTACCAAAAATGAAATTAATTAATCAGATTCTCTAAGTTGTAACCAGAAAGTGTCAACTGATGTACATTGTTCACAGCAAATTCCAAATCAATAGGGCATATATGATCGAGATCATCATTTAAAACGGTTCAATTCACCTAGGAAAATACTGTCTTGATAGTCTGACATTTACAAAAATAATGACGAACAAACAGACATGTGATATGTGAGTGTAAGGACACATGTGGCCATCATGGGACCCAAGTACATGTCAAGCAAAGTGTCGCATGTGTCAACTTCTTAGTCTTACTCATTTATGTATACCCGACATGAGACCCAATTCATTTGCCCAAATTTACTTATCCAGTTGAATCGGTGATTGATGCGGCATTCATATGTGCTAATGCCACGTGCCACGTTTGCTATCACATCAACTAGCACATGAGTTGGACAAACAAATTTGAACAAAAAGTTGGACTCTTTAGTATTTTTTATCAAAGATCAAGACATTATTCAAATCGTGCAACATTCAAATGCACCCAAACTTTTGATCAAATAGGCCACCTACAGGATTATTTGCAGCAACCCCTCCATCAACGAGATCAAAAGTGCGAGTTTTTCCATCGGCATACTTAGTCTCGAAGTAATGTGCTGGGAGATATGTGGGAGCTGCAGATGTAGCAATGCAGATATCCGATAGTCGAGCATTCTTCGAATCATTCACTTTTGCCTGTGCAGACATTAAAATTCTAACTGTTGAGACAAAGTAATTTTCGCACTGCATATAGTTGGTAATCTTTATCTTATCCAAAATATATTCAAGTATCATACCTTGTTTGTGGAGAAGATAATTGGTTGTAGGAGCTTGATGTCGAAAGTTGGTATGACTATATTTGTTAGGGTCTGTTTGAGAGTGAGATCGCCTAGCAGCTCCTGTATCAGTGATCTCAGGTACCCCCCGTCATACTTTGGCCCCATGATCACTTTGCCGATCAAACTTGTCATCGAGCTTATGAAGTCATTGCGGCTGATTTTACAGAAACATCTATCCATCAGGGGGGAAAAATGATGGGGGTCTAGAATTAATTTTGGAATGCCTAAGATTTTCAAAGTTCAGAATTTGTAATTGGGGTTTTTAATATAAAGCTCTTTGTTTTTGGAAAATTAGATAGAATTCTAGACAGAATTTGACATCCCAAATTCTGAGTAAAAATCTTAAGAAATTCCGACTTCAGTTAACCAAATACGGCATTTGGTTCCCTCACCCAAACACACTCTTAAGGGAACACAACCATTGTATATATATCTCAACTTGGAGTCACACAAAAGGTGGTGATTAAACTTTAAGGAAGCCCTTTGTAAGATTATAGTTCCATTATTATATAGCCACCTGTTCTGAGGGAAGATCTTGGGGCAGTGCTCTAAATAGAAGCTGTTGATGTCCTTGGCAGCATACAATGGTCTATTGTCCTTTCCAGGAGCTGTAAGCATGATGGACACCAATCCACCTGTGCTTGTTCCAGCGACTATGTCGAAATAATCTGCGATTCTTGCACTCGGCCCATCCAGCTCCTAGTATTTCATTTACGAGCAAAGTTAGAGAAACATTTTTAAATAAATAAAGCAAGAAGAGTAAATATATAAGGGAAAAAAATTATGGTGGGTGAAGTACCTGAAGCTTGGATTCGAGAAAGGCGAGGAGGGTGCCTGGAATGATGCCCCTAATACCACCTCCATCGATGCTCAAGACCGTTATCATCTTTCCTCTTGAAATACCCGTAGCCATTTTTTGATCCAAAGTGTAGCTTAAAATTGTTTAAGTGTCGTTTAGCAAACTAATGGCAATAAAGAGAGTTTGTCTTCTTTCTTATAAATGAAGCATACACATGGAAGGGAATCAACCAATGGATTTTATAACAAGAAATCTTGGGAAGAATTCAAAGCAGCGCCCATGACCCACACGCAGCATTAGCACGTAGGTAAGCGTCACAGTTATTCAAGTCTTTGCATACATATTTTGGTAAACTGCATGCACACTTCTTTTCACATTGATTTGATCAAGTCCCCTTTGGGTCAGTCTGATGTATATTTCCTTTATCGTCAAACAGACCTTACCAATCTTTTATGCACATAAATGTCACCAATGTGTAGAAACGGGAAAGTTCTAGACATCTTTTCGTCATTGGGTGAGCTGATTCATACAAGGTTTTTATTTATTTATTTAATTATGGATTTTATTCAATTCATAATTCAGAGGAATTGATCAATTAAACTTGTGAGAGTGTGACTTAAGTATAGAATATTAGATACGTTCGAGAAGACGGCCCAAAAGAAGGACGGTATTTTCCACAGTTGGTGTGATTCTGCAACCTCATTTGAGAAAAGGGATGACTCTTCAAAGATGGAGACCATAGGACTACTATTGATGATGACAACAGAAAGAAACGTTAGAAAGTGATTAGGTAATTTGATTAAATTTTAATACAAGGTCAGCATAGGGTCGGTGAAAGGGAGTTAAAATAAAAGAATGATGATGGCCTGCTGGGCTGATGGGTATATTCTAGAATTTTGTAGAATTCAGCTATAGCTCCATCACCTCATGTGCCATTAATCTATTTCAAGTTCAAAAATTTTAAAATAAATTTTTTTTTTTTGTTAATTTTAAATTTATTATTGCTATAGCATCCAGTAAGAAAAATGAATAAGTTTGTTGAATTTCTTTTAAAAAAGATTAAAAAAAATGTAATAAAAAATCAATAAAATAATTGTTGTAGCTAAAAGTACGGAAAAGATTGTAGAGGTGGCTGGCCCTAAAAAGGATGTGGTGATAGATGAGACAGTGAAAAACTCGCATGAATTAGAATCATAAACATCAACTCTGAGAGAGTAAACCGAGTGATCTTAGAGCCTCTTGCCAAGCAAGAGGTTTTAGCCTTTTAGGTTTAACTTTCATTACTCTTTCTCAAGTTAAATTTCATGAATTTTATCTTGTAATTGTGCATGTGGGACGAAGAGCTGTAGGTGCTTAGGGAGATTATTCGGGGGTTTGTAAGCATCTCAAAACCTTATGATTTATATATTATAAAAATTATTATAAAAAAGGAAAAAAAAAAAAAGAATTATGAACATCTTTTGGTTGAAAAACTTGGACTGGCCCATTGGGCCCAACCTAGATAGAAAACCCAAAACCTCACTGGCCCTAAGCTTTTGGGTTTTTGAATTACCAGTTCTTGTAATTTAGTGGATCATCGCACTCAATCCAAAATCCACAACCATTTTCCGATGTAACCACTCAACTAAGTGGTGCCATCAACATCTTTTGGTTTGTGAGGTTACAGATTGGTTATGAGAGCCAACTTCCATTAGCGGCCACCACACCCTCTGGAATCTGTGGATATGATTAGAGTCCAGAGGCCCATCACAACTCATCGAGATTTAATTCAATGGGCCTATGGGCCAATTCTAGGCTTCTAGTGCCGTTCTTGACAGCCCATTCCATACCGAAAAGAAGAAAAAGAAAGAAAGCTGATTCCTTCAACAACCACCCCCAAGGCGCATATCATCTTACACGACGAGATGCGCCTTAACGAAATTCTTGCTAGAAAAAGGCTATATGGGGGAACTGCTTCATGGATGTACGAATAAAGAATTTTATTTGAAAAGTTATTGCATGAATAGTAGGTCACATATTATAACATTAAATAAAGAATTCATCGCAAACACCTATCAAAATTTGGTGTTTTCTCCTATTGGGAATTTTTTTTTTTTTCCTTATCAACTTTGGCTAGAGTTTGTAAGTTTTTGTCAACATATTTTCGACTAAAATTATATTTGCATGACAAATTTAAATATAACTAGATATTGCACCAATGTGTTGTACATGATTTTTCATCTAATAGCAAAATGAGTTTATCTTAATAACATAACAAGGAAGAGAAAGGTCCTCATTACAATTTAAAGTATTTTTGTTTTATTTAGATAAATAAATGAAACCAGCTTTCCAAGTAATAAATTAATTTTTTTTTTAATAACCAAATCATTTTTTTTTTCATTTAATACCATTTGTTTTACTGTTTCTTTTTTTTTTTTTTTTTTTTTTTTTTTTTTTTTTTTTTGCTAAGCAACGAGGTGTCCGAACTGTCAGAACTCGACTAATCCCCGTTCCCCATGTGGGGCCACCGTCCCATGAGGTCGTTTAACGTCCAAGCTAATAGTCCTAACTGGTGGCTGGCCAAGAGAGATTGACTGGTTTTGAATCTGAGATGTCTGAATTTACAGTTCACCCCTTTGCCGCCAGACCAACTCTCGTTGGTTCATTTGTTTTACTGTTTCAACAACCCATTTTTGACACTTTTTTTTCCAAGTTACTTGAAAGTTAGCAGCCGCATCCTCGAAAAAAGTCAATTAAATTAGTTGGAGAAAAAAAAGACAAATTTTTTTAAAATATGATTACATGACACCTTTTCCAATTAAATTGGTGGGAGGAAGAAGAATATAGTACAAAATATATTTTTTTCTATAAATGGCTCGTTCAAATCATATGCTTCATGTGCCTCGTTATCAAATTAATAAGAAATGCTTTGCATGTTAGGTAAGTGGAAAAAAAGAGAAGAGCCAAGTAGACCACTAGTTGGATATGGTTGTGTTTTGGTTTTGGTTTTTTTTTTGGTCCAGCAACGAGGTGTTCGAACTGTCAGAATCCGATTAATTTCTGCTCCCCATGCGGGGTCACCACCCCATGAAGTCTTTTAACATACAGGCTAATAACCTTTACTAGTGGCTGGTCAAGAGAGATGGTTGTGTTTTAGTTTGAGGGAATAGAATGGAATGAGAATGAAAATGGAATAGAAATAATCATTCCATACCTAATGTTTGGTAAGGTGTGAGAATGGAATGGAAAGTAATAGGTGGGATCCATTTTTAATGATTTTCACTCCTTAAAAAAAAAAAAGAAATAGTCATTCCTTTTTATTTGGGAATAAATGATTATTCTCTTTTTGGAGACAACATATCTTAACCCTTATAAAGGAATAGACATTACATCCCCTTAGAGCATCTCCAAGGGTGAGTTATATGGTGTGCTATTGCTATATTATAGCATTTAGCACAGGTTGGGATGCTCCAATGATAAGTTAAATGCATGTGCTAAATATAGCAATAGCTCACTCTTGTGCTATATATTTGGCACAAGGGTGAGTTATTGTTATATTTGTCATGTCTGCTTTTCCTCCCCTTCTCAATAATCAAATACAGCAGCAACTTCTTTTCCTCAATTTTTTTTTCCAAAATTTTCTCAGTAACCAAACAGCCCATAAATAAATATAATATTTTCAAAAATAATATTTAAATCTTATATATATAAAAAATAAAAAGTTTTTAAAAAAAATCGGAAAACATACATTTTTTTTTAACTCATTCATCCCATTCAAGTAACATTACATTTGATCCACAATATATCTCATTCACTATCTTATGAGATCTTAAATCTATGAAAAGAGTTAAAGTTGTGATAAAAAATAACACACTACGTTTATTTGCATCATTAGACTACATTGTCATAAATTATAACATTTGGCACTATATCATATACTAAAATAATAATAACACATCTAATTTAATTCACACGGTTAGAGATGCCCTTATAAGACTGAGTATTCTATTTTTTTTATTTTTTTATTTTTTTATAAGGCATGAAATCATCATTCACTCAAACCAAACGCAGAACCAGGAATGATATTCCCACTATGAGCGCACTGCACACGTGGTGTACTGTAAATCCGTTACGCCCTGATTCCAGTTCTCCGTCACATTCAGTAACTTCTGCCTGCTCGCAATTATTTACGAGGAAGAAGAAAGACATTCTCATTCGCAGGCATCGCCTATCTCTCACCTCAACCGTAACTCGTCCGACGACTCACCTTCTCAGAACGGCCGAGTCATCCATGGCCGAGTCCGATTCTAGGTCCGATCTCTCTCCATGTCTAGTACCCCTCATTTTTCTCCTTTCCTTTTCCCCTGTATCGTTTGGTTGCGGAGAAAACGAAGGAAAAGCAAAAAACTAAAGTTTTAGATCGTATGTAGTTTACATTTCAAGTATAATTTTCGGTTTTTTCAAGCTCAGTTGATGAACGGTGATGTTTTCGTTCTCTTGAGCCGTAAATTTATGTTTTCTCGGCAACCGAACGGAGCCTCTAAGAATAATCAATCGCACAGTTGTTGGATTAGGGATTCGGTGTTTCGGTTTTCGTACATGAGTTTTTTTTTTTTTTGGCTAAATATTATTTTTTTTTTAATTTTTTGCATCTGATTTTGAATGGGAACAATCTATTCATTTTGATTAGGGTTTCTTCTCAATCTGATTGCAATGGTGATGTTAGAATCGGCTCCGTTGATCCAGCTTATTGTGAGATTATTTTAATACGTCACGGGGAAACGGCATGGAATGCTGATGGAAGAATGCAGGTCTATTTCCCATTTTAATCTCTACAAATAATTTGTTTGGACTTAAAATGCTGGTGCTGATGCTGTATCTTTGAAGTATTTAAGGCCATGTTTGTTTAGTTGGAATGGAATGTGATTCCATGCTTGAAGTAGTCTGGAATGAAAATAGATTTGAAATGATTGTTTAAACATACTATTTGATTCTATTCCCATTCAAATTATCTTATCCAAACATGTTGTTTGGAATGAATTGAAATGAGATTCTATTCCATCCATTCTATTCCAGCTAAACAAACATAGCCTAATGGTAGTCCTATTAAATATGCTGTATCTTTTACTCTACTTCATGGAATCATATACGAACTCTAAATTATGGAATTACACTATGTAATGATTTGTAAAAATCCAAACCATCTCAACTCACTCTCCACTTAAAATAGGAATAGGAAGCATTCATTATTTTAGCAGGTACTATGTACCATTTGGGAATCTATAAAGGAGCCCAACTTGCGGAAGTCACCATTCATGCATCAATCACACTTCCCTTAATGTACTGGACCATATGTGGTCTATCAAACTCACTATTTTTAAAAGCATCGCAGCCATTTTGTATTTGAATCGTATGGGCCTAGCAAGAGCTCTGTCCATGGGTTGCTCTGCTTTTTGATTGGGATCTTGGAAGATGATCATCTTTCTTTTCCAGACTACATTTGCGCATATTGCATACTTCTCATGTCACTAATAACTTCTCAATTAATCGCATGGACAAGAAGGACCCGTATTTGCCTATAGGTCGCCAAATTGCTGTTTCTGATCAAATATCCCTACCAATATTATAAACTCTTTCAAAACAATTCTCGCAAACACCAGGCACGCGCTGCTTTGCGCCCCAACCCCTAGTCTTTTACTAAAGCTTTAGACTTCTAAAAGCTAGCATAATGTTTTACCCACGTGAAGATGCAAGAAAAACGTATTGATAATGAGAGTGGCAGTTTGAATGTCTGTTTGCCATCAGGGGTGTAGAAGCTTGAGTGGCTTGCTTTTCTTTTTTTACTTTTGTTCTTTTTGGGTTGGGGGGGGGGGGGGGGGGGGGGGGGTTGTAATGTCTCTCTGTTTGGTTTGTTCTTCATGTTTTACTTGGGAAGAAAAAAAAAAATAAATGAGAAGAAAGAAAGAAAGAAAGAAAGAAAGAAGGAAAGAAAAAGAAGAAGGGAGAATAGACTTTAAAGCTGCCAAAAAGCAGCTACACATGGAGCCAAACAAGTGTGTTATATCAGGAGAAATAAAGAAAAATGCTAAGTATCAGTCGGGATTTCATTTGAGGGTCCACGGTTGATCACAGAAAACTCACTGGGTTGGGACAAAATTGTCAAGCCCAAAAAAGGAAAATATAAAGTATTATGACCTATTGCGTGGACGTTATTATGCTCTGTTAGAGTCCACCACCTTTGGCAACTTTCTTGTCGAATTGAGGCCTAAAATTTTCCAAAACCTATGGCAATTGAGATGATGACAGTAACTTTGTTTTGAATTTTTTGGAAGTTACGAATGGTCTTCTTCTTTGGAATAAAAATAGGCTTCAGGCCTTCAGCAGAGAGGAAGTGGAAGGTATGGGAATGATACTCAACAAATATATGAACCCGGATTAAGTTGAAATGCGACGTGCAAAAAATTATTCGGAATGAGTTTCTAAGCTCTGTTTTTTTCTTCTTCGTTTTTGTTACATTTTCAATGTTCAGGTGATGGTGTCAAATTATACTCCGTACTTAAATGTTGCAAGTGGTGATGGTGTGTTACTTTTTCAAACCCCCATTTCGTGAGCTTCGTGTTTCAAATCTGAAAGGAGAATGTGAGAGGGAAGAAGGGAGTGTTTGGCGGGTCGATCCGGGTGTCAATCTTCAGATCTGGATCTAAGTAGCTGAGCCGTTGGATTGCATTCAACTTCTATGAAATGATGACCATTGGACTTTTTATTCTCGTTAGACAAAGTGAAGGGGTTAATTCATAATCCTTACTTCTATCATGTAAATAAGAAGCATGAGTGGTGACAGGGTGCAGTTTTGCGATTTCTTTGCCTCCCGAACTCCCTCCTTACAACAAACATAAATTCTTGAAGTCATCTCCTTGGTCTTCTTATTCGTACATACATAATGTTTTCTTATGCTAAACCCCTTTCTCCGCCCATATTCATTATGGAAGTCATAGGCAGAATCTTCATTGTCAAACGGCATACCCAACCTTGGTTTCTATGGTTCAATGTCAACATTCTCATCATTTTCCAACTCCATTTACAACTTTAGATGTAAATGTACTACGTACCTGCAGTCTGTCAATCAAATTTCATCACTTTAGTCCAATAGTTGATGACTATTTTCAATAAAATAAAAAAATAAAAATAAAAATAAAAAAACCCAATTCTAATGGGTTAACACAGCCTTAAACTTATTTTTCAATGTAAATATATAGACACCCCTCTTTTATGAATATATACAACATATTATGATATCCACAAGTGCTCTGGTCAGAACCCAACCTGGAGATGGTATGTTGTCAAGGGTAAACAAATTTCCCTAGCAGTAGCACTCGGTCGTCTACTTCAGCATGCTCAGCGACCACGCTTTTGGACTTCCTTTACGGATTGGATTGGATTGGATTGGATAGGATAGGATAGCTTTTTGTCTCTACATGTTGCTATTCTCTTTTGTTTCTTGCTTTGCTAACTGTATTATTATTGTCATTCTTTTTATCTTATAATGGTATCAAAAAACAAAAAAATGATATCATTTTAATTTTAACATCAATAAAAGAACAAAAAAAACAGTCCAAAAATAGGGGGAAAAAATACATAAGATTACAATAACCACAAGCTATAGTAAAATTAAGTAAAACCCACCTCTATATCAAGGCTAACAACAACTTGGGAGGAATTAGGCCTAGTCCGACGTCACCAATTGATCAAGCTATTTTATAAAAATAAAAAAAAAAAAACCTATCAAATTAAACTTGGGGGATAATCAAGATCTCGAGAGAGATTGAAATATTTTCGGGAAAAAAATATTAAAAATATGCTCTCCCTTTTTTTTTTCCGGAATGTATCTTACCTTTAGGGGGAAAAGGAGAGACGGTGGATGATGTTTGTAGCCGGCAACAATGGAGAGGATTAAAAAAGAGCTATCAAATTAATTTGGGTTAAAGAGATTGAAATATAGATTTTTGGGTTTAAGCAAAGCAAAACGATGTGTTTCCTGAAACGGAACCGTTAACGTTTGGGCAAACAATCCTTCATATAGTGGTTTTTCTAAGTGGGGTTTATTCCAGCTGTGGGATGTGTTTTAATACCACAGGTCAGTCATCCATATGAAACTAGCAAATATACAACAGAACTAATTAATATGCATTAATAATTATTAAAAAAAAAAAAAAGATTCAATACAACTGTTTAACATAAAAACACAAAAAAATAAAATAAAATAAAATAAATACATGTTTTAACTTGGTTCAACTTGATCGCAATCCCTTCTGCTACGGAACTCGCTTTTCAAATTTCTTTTTCTACGTTTCACGTCTTCAATACTGACATACCTTTAAATAATTAAATTAAAAAAAAGATTCAATACAACTATTTGACATAAAAATAAAAAATAAAAAATAAAAAATACATGTTTTAACTTAGTCAAACTTGGTTGCAATCCCTTCTACTACGAAGCTCGTATTTCAAATTTCTTTTTCTATTTGCCACGTCTTCAATACTGACAAAGACACTTAAATATGCCCTACCCTCTGCAGTTTGGTAGCTTCATGGAAAGTTTTGCTGGTAATGACTCCTCTATTTATCATATCTTGTAACATTCCTATAAAATGTGTTATGAGAGGGTCACCAATAAGGCCACCAACATCATGGGAACCTCAGCACTACCCTTCTTCTAACCACACCCTAAAAAAAAAAAAAAAAAAAAAATCATATTAAAAATAATATTAAGTTACCTTCTCAACACTGTAACGAGCTTAGAACTGTCCTTTGTCGAATTCATGAAACTCTAATTTGACAACTTCGTGATGGACATTCGTCCAATTATTTGTGCCCGAGGATGTCTTTGATCCGCGACTTAGAAAAAGAGAAATAAGCTTCTCAGTCGAGACTGATCCAAAAAACAATAGACAGTAGTCTACCACTTTGTCATTGGAATATGTAATACATCCGGAACAAAAGACTGGACTTTCCAGTTCCACTTGCATTGTAGCTTCAACGGCGTTTTTACAAACCACATATCTCAAAAATACAAACACTTGATCAAAGTAAAGTATATCTTTATTGACCACATTATACTCCACCACTGCTGCCCCTATGTCTGGATCCAATGACCGCTACCTTATCTGAACCCATAGATACACTTAGGATCAATGGACCGTCTACCAATATGGGAACAATTTGGGAACACTGTGAATCATATCGTTTCTATCTTGGCCCCTGCACCCGAGCAAATGACAGTTAAAGAACCATCCTGGTTAGAAGATATCATGCCAAAACTTTTACTATCAGAACAATGAAAAAACGAAAAAAAAATATACATATATATATCACAAATGCCAAAACTTTCTTTGTTGCTGTGCCTTTGTCTTAAAAAAAAAATATATATATATATATATATATCACAAATGTCAAAACTTTTAGTGTCTTTAAGTAGAATGAGTACTAAAACCTAAAAGTGTCTTTAAGTACTATGAGTACTGAAACTTGCATCTTTATTTTATTGTATGCTTGCATCTTTATTTTATTTTCCACTTCCATCCCTCTAAGTTTTTCTCTCTTTAGTCTTTTAAGTACATTTAATCTTTCTTTTTATTTTTTTTGGTTAAGTAAAAAAGGCAGAAGGGGGCAACCAACAATAGCAATCCACCCTTGGGTGTTACTAATAGTAGCCTCTACTTGATGAGGAATGTCCAGTTTGAGTCATAGCTACTGCTCAAAAGGACAAGCCTGTCACCTCAACGCCACCAAAGGTCTAATGGGTACACAGCTGGCCAGAATGGAAGGGGGTTCAAAAGGGGCGCCGCCACACCTTGAGCCCGCGACCACTCGAAACCAAAGCCTTCACCACTAGGTTACCACCCTCGGTGGTCTTAAGTACATTTATTCACGTGAGAGAAAATCATCTTCTTTACTGTCTTTAAATACAATGAGTATACTGAAACCTGCAATTTTTTTTTTTATTGTATATATGCTTGCATCCCTTCAAGTTTTTCTCTCTTTAGTCTTTTAATTAAAGTACATTTATTCACGTGAGAGAAAAACATCTCCTTTAAGTTTCAAGATAACCTTGCATTCCAATCAAGTGCTCGCTGGAGCTACTTTATTTTGGTGACAAACCACACTCAAATTTTTAGTGAAGCTTAGCTGAAGAAAAGTAGAGTTTCTAGTGATGTCGTATGTGCTCCATTTTGTTGGATTGCAGAATGGATCCGAGGGGCGTTCCCGAAGACTATGAATGTGCAGTTATTGAGAATGATGCTCCGGTTCCTGAGCACATTCCCCTGCACAGACCTACTCCTCTTCCCAATGAGTTCTACCAGACATTAGAGGCTGTTAGCTCTAAAAAGAGAAGCCTGCAATTACCTCTAGTGAATCTCAATTGAAGGAGTAACCTACGGCTGGCACTGGTTTTATCTTTTTCTTGATGTTTCCTTGTTAATGTATGTTATCTCACAAAATGCCTGTTTACCGCATTGAACACAATTTTATTTGTGGAACAAAAGCTTGAACTATTCAATTAATAATATTGACTGAAGCTTGTTCAAACAAAACTTTGTTTGCTCCTTTCTTTTTATTTTATTTTATTTTATTTTTTAAATTTAATTTTCACCTACCACAATCATGAGTATGTTGCAGGTTGAGAGAGAGAGCATTTTGAGAGAGAAAAAATAAAAACAAACAAACAAACTAGGACACAAAACGGGTCGGGTCAGAATTTGAATTGGGTTTAAATCTGGGCCAGGTCATAATTGGGTCAGTTGAGGGTTGGTTTTGGGTTTGCACAGTAATTGGGTTGTGCATAACCCAACCCATTAATGACACAAATTACATAACCCATTAATGACCCAACCCAACCCATTTATGCCTCAACCCAAACCCACCCAACCCAACCAGATTATCAGGCCTAATTACATCCTCTGTATCAAGTAATCAATAATACTCAAAAGGTCCATCACAATTTTAAAAAAAAAACAGCTGAAGCTTGGAAATACCATAAATTGATAGCAAATTATCAATAATACTCAAAGGTCCATCACATAATAAAAAAAAAGGGCTAAAGCTTGGAAATACCATAATATAAATGGTTAGACACATTCCCTTTCTTTCCTACACCACCCATCCCCAAAAGACAGTTCCATAGCCAATCTATGGAGAGAAATCAAATTTAAAAGGTAACTATGAAGTATTCATTAAGAAGATTATTCAATTTCAAAGAAAACCACCAACTAAATGATTGCACCATGCACTTGCAATGATTATCAATAACTAAACAAAGCAGAATAACATACACTAATTCTCAAACATTTGAATCAATCCTCCTACTGAACTTTACCCCATCAAAGGTGGTTTATGATTGCTCGATACAAAACATTCATATGCCCTACTGACCCTTTCCCTATTAAGCAAAGTATGTTTTTTGCAAAAAAAATAGCTAGCACTATATATGGACATGTACAATACAAAATTTTTGTTAACTAAGAATTTCAAATCCATAGTTATAATAGCAAGCAAATGCAGATTCTAAAGTCACAATAAATGTCTATCCGCATGAATTGCTGTCAACTGATGCCAAACAGGAATTTTTCATGGGGTTGACAGAAATTGCCCTCAAATATCCCTCTTGACTTGGCCCAAGTGAGTGGCTCAACAATCCATCTAAAATGTCGCTGGAAAGAGGAGTTGCCAGCGTCAATGTCGTTCACTGACTATAAAACCGTCTCCAATGGAAGGAAAGTAAGAGAAGACTTCTCACACGATCGGCGACGAAATCCCTCAATCAACAACAAAGAGCATCTGTGATTTGATCTGGTTTAGGAGCCAACAAATTCCACTCTTTTTGAGTCCAAGATAGAGTATGAGCCACGAATTGCCGCTGTTCTAGGAGGTCTACAGGGTGCGATTCATTGCCGCTAAGATTTTAACTAGGTTTTTGTAAACTTAGCTAAGTTTTTTCGTAAACTTAGATAGTTTTTCGTACAAAAAAATCTAGATTTTTCAATTTAAAATCTAGTGTAATATTTTTTCTTCTTCATCTTAGATTTTTTTATAAACTTAGTTAGGTTTTTGTAAACTTAACTAGATTTTTTGTAAACTTAGTTAGGTTTTTCGAATAAAAAAATCTAGATTTTTCAATTTAAAATCCAATGTCGTACTTCTTCTTCATCTTAGATTTTTTTTATAAACTTACCTAAATTTTTTGTAAACTTAACTATATTTTGTGAACTTAGCTAGGTTTTCGTATTAAAAAACTAGATTTTTCAATTTAAAATCCAGACTTATTCTTCTTCATCTTTTTCCATTTTTTTTTCCTTTTTCCTATGTAGTTTGTTCGATCAAATCCCACGAAAAGAAAGTCATTTGCTTAGGATGTGGTTGTGCCTTCCTTTTCGTTGTAGCGGGAGAGGCGTAGATTTGCTTAACGAAGAAGAAGTAAATGGGTAATTTCGTCAAATAATATTTAATTTCTGTTAGTTTTGACAGAAGCCGTTAGTCCTGAGGATTTTGTTGGATGAAGTCGTCTTGTATAGCATGATTCTTATTTTTTTACTATAATTTGTTAGTTAGTATTAATAAATTGTAAGTATTGTGTAACTACTTACATACCTTAACATAATCGATAGTATTATTTTACTATCATTTTAACTTTTTAGATATTAAATTGTAAAATAATTCTTAAATTTATTTATTGTGGTTTATTGTTTCTTATCTTCTAGGATTAAATATGCCTCCTAAACCACCAACTAGACAGGATAAAGGCAAAGGCAAAACACCAATTGAACGGGAAAAAGCACCTAGTGATGATGTTGGATGGTGCTATGCGTTTCTTGTGGAGCAGTCTAGGCATAAACTCCAATGCCTACTTTGTGGAAAAATAATCATAGGTGGGATCACAAGATTGCCGCAACATCTTGCTCATGAAAGAGGTCATGTTGAACCATGTCAGGCAGCCATGGGTGATGTTAGAAGGGAAATGCAAGCAGTCCTACAAGTGGCTCAAGAAAAAAAGCTAGACAAACGACAGAGAGAACAGGAATTTAGAGAACGATTGAAACCAGGGGGTGATGAGATTGATTCTGATGATGAGGAGGACGACATTGAGGAGGACTGACGTCAAAATTGGAGCCATTTAGTTGTTTGCTTTTTTCATTTTTTTTTTTTTAAAGCAATTATTGCAACCCTCAATGTTATTTGCACATCCCATTTATTTTAATTTTTTTATATTTTATAAAAATATAAAATGTTTTTATAAAAACTAGTTATGAGTTTTAATAGGAATAGATTTTTTAATAAAAAGATAAAAAAAAAAGGGAAGAAGAAAAAGTATTCAAGTTAATCTATTGTATTCTTCATAGCATAGCATTTAGTTGATAGTCCGGAATAACCCTCATTTAGAGGGGAAAAAGTCATTAAAAAAAAAACTACCAATATGAGGAGGATAACGAGATTAATTATAATTATTTCTACAAATAAATGAACTCATTTCTAGATGGGGATCGTTATTTCCACCATCTCGCCCAATAACGTGAGACTCGCCGTAAAAAAAAAAGATAATACAATTTTTATTTCTCTATAGTGATAATCAATGACTCATTATTGGATCATGAAATTTTTTGAGATGTCCAATGTAATTGAGAAGAAAGATGAGGTTTACTTTGAGCATTAGTTGATGCAAAGTAGACAGTGACCTTATTCATGTTCTAAGGTTTTTGTTGGATAGAACGTCTGAAAACTCCTATTGAGAAGGAAGGTAGTAATGTCCAGTTCAACACAACTCGATGAAGGAGAAGGAAAGAAGTTAAAAGAAGGCTGCCTTTATTATATATTCCTCTCTTATTGCTGGAAGATTGGGACAAACATTTCGGTTGAGAGACGGAAGAAACATACTGAAAAATACATTAGCATGCTATAACAGTCCACTTCCTACATAGCAAATGGGACTGTCAATTGGCTTCTCTGAGCTTCTTCTCCGCCAAGAGAAGCTCTGCAAAGCCGGTAAGAGCTTCCCTATTAGTACCCGCATCGACTACTTCCACAAACTTGCCGGTCTCCAAATTCACCCTGGACACCCGCTTGTCAAGCAGCTTCTCCCCAATTTGCACAAGATTTTGCAGATTCTTTGTTGTTGCAATATCAACTGATGATTCATCACCGGTCAGCGTATCATCCTGTATATCCACCACAAGAAAAATCATATAACATCACATGCATGTTGCATGGTCCAAAATATGTATGTCGGAATCAAGAGGTTACAAAGTTTATAATTTGGTCTTTGCATGGTACCTGAATACGGAGGTAATTTTTCTCGCTGCGGAAGGCTTTGAAGAGAGTAGTGACATGATAATCAACCAAATCCGAACTTGCATCCTGGAAAATGTCGATCAATGGTGTGGCGCCATTATTAAATACCCAATCAAGCAAACCCCATTTGGAGGCTGTGGCTGCATTGTATTTCCCTTTATCTTTGACAGTGCCAGTGCCTAGTGATAGCACTAGCATCTTCTGGCCAATCATCGGTTTTGTATCAATGAATTCCATAGCCATCTCTCCAGAAATGTGGTTCATTGCCACTAGTGTCTACAAATCAGAGTAGAAATTCAAAATAGTAGTATTTTATAAATTTTTTAAAAATTGATCCTAGGTGCAACTTGAGCAATGGTGATGACTCTATTTTTTTTTTTTTTTAAATTTAAATAATTCATTCAAAATATTAGATTTATACCATCAATACTATGTAAAATATACTAAAATTGGTTAATTTTTGAACGGTTCAATTTATATGGAGTACGTATGACTTCAACATAGAAAGAGAAGCGATGCAAATTGTCCCGACATCCAAAGGGACTCGAAATTTATCAAAAAGGCAACCTACAGGATTATTTGCAGCAACCCCACCATCAACAAGGTCAAAAGTAGTCAGCACATTCCCATTGTCATCCTTGGTCTGGAAATAATGTGGTGGGAGATATGTGGGTGCTGCAGGTGTAGCAATGCAGATATCCGATAGCTTAGCGTTCTTTGAAATGTTCTTTTCTGCCTGTACAGATTTTTGAAATGTAAGTGCTTGTAGCTAGAATTCATAGACGATTTACTGGTAAATATTAATTCAGGATATGTTATATGTATCATACGTTGCTCGTTGAGAAGATTATTGGCTGAAGGAGTTTGATGTTGAAGGTTGGTATGACCACATTTGTTAGGGTCTGTTTGAGAGTGAGATCGCCTAGCTTCTGTTGTATTAATGATCGCAGGTACTTCCCGTCGTACTTTGGCCCCATGACCGCCATGACTCCGCCGATCAAACGGGTCATTGAACCCATGATGCAACTGATTAATTTTAGATAAAAAAAACATCCATCAATTAGGGTGGGGAAAAAAAACCCTAAGATTGAACTTTGACATTAGTGCATGCATGAAAAATTGATAATTTTTGTCAACCATATGACACATGAGGCCGCAAGTGTACACAAGTAAAACCATCGACAGAGCTAAATGGACTTGAGGCCGGGCGCCTCACCTCAATTTTTTTTTTTTTTTTTTTTTAAATCTTATACCTAAAATCTTTTTCAAATTTGAGATTTACCTCACCCGATTTCTTTTACCTTTTTTTTTTTTTTTTTTTCCTTTCGGCCCCTCTCAATTTGCATTTTTTTCTTCTTATAAAAGTCTTAATCATCTACCCCCAATCTCTCCTTTTATAAAAGAGCTAGACCGAATACTCTCCGACTTTCCAAAAGATGGAACCTTATGGATCAAGGACAATTGTATTGAATTGAAAGAAAATTTTTAAGGTAAAGTTTATTCAATTTTTTAATTAAGATAAAATACTACGGTAACAATCAACCGAGCTTACCTCCCCTGAACAAAACTCTTGGCTTCCTCGTTGAATAAGACTTATTTTGAAAACTTGTAAGCCACATAAAAAATGGTGAAAAAACTATAAGAAAGCCCTTTATAATTAATTAAGTTGGGACTTCCATTAAGTATATATATATATATACACACACACCTTTTCTGAGGGAAGATCTTGGGGCATTCCTCTAAATAGACTGACAGTCATAAATGAACCAAGCCACCCACACGCCATCATTTTTTTTTTCTTTCTTTTTTTTGGCTATGGGTAAGAATCTCTAAGATGGGAAGGGAAAAATATCATAAGACCAAGTCACCCACGCAGCCATGTGTTATCTATACATGCTAACTTATGACTTACATGGAAGCTACTGGGATTAGTTTAGTGGTGGGATTTGGGGGTGAAGGAACATGGGATAAAAGATAGGAGTATGATGGATTAAAATTTAAACCCCACCCATTGTATTAATTTTTTTTTTGGCTAAGTTATGCTCCTATTATTTGAATGAAAGAATAAAGACCTACAAAATGACAAGGCACCCTGATCTTCATTTCGTGCAAGTTTTAGAAAATGCTAAATAGTTAAACTTTTGTCTAAATTTGCTTGTTCGACTTATTACATCCCACGTATATATCATAATTGGCCGAAGAAGCATCGATACACCAAACACACGAATTGAATGCTCTCAAGCGGAAGTGAAAAGGGTTTACTAATTAAAGAGGCTTTCATCTACAATTATTTTAAATCATTATTTCTTTAGTGAAATTCTTAATTCAACTCCACTAACATATTTGTTAGGCAAAAATATTCGAAGAAAAAATTGCTTATATAAGATTGCTCTATTTCCTCCTCTCTTTTTTTCCTTTTTTTTTTTTTTTTGAAATTCCTGGCAAGTCTCATTAATGGGCCATGGCCTCAAAATTTCAAGGCATCTCACAACATTTAGTCCCACCTAAATAGCTGAACGCCAAAGCAGTTCAAAATATGCTCCTCATGAATCCACATATTATAGAATTGTGGTATAATAGGGCGTACCAGATTTTTATCATTAAGTTCGGTAAGAATGACAGGCATCTGAAATCCAAATATGTAAACACGTGTCTAAAATGGCAAATGTGTATCTTTTTTATAGACACATGTTTGTTGAATATCCATCATTGCAAATTTGCTTACCACGAGATCTCTCTTTAGAGAGTGCATTACTTCTTCTTTTTTTTGATAAGCAAATAAATCATATTAAGGAAGAAAGCATAAATACAGAATCACTCTCCTCCTCAACCTCCAATTCCGCATATATTAACAATCAAAATTGGTAGTTGAGCAGAGGGAATAAAACCAAAATGATTACACTTGGCAGCCTGTTGAGCAAGAGAATGAATAATTGAAACATGCATCACCTAATCTGTTTATAGGGTGCCCCACCACCACCACCTTGGTTTTAGCTAGCTTAAAATGAAGAGGCCATCATATCTCTCGATCTCTAGGTAACTCAAGCCAATGGAGGCATTATCAAATATCAAACTATTTTAGTTCATTATTTTACATAGTATTAAAAGCACAAAACCATTACTTTGAATAGAAAAATTGAAGAAAATGATGACTATCATAGCAAATGAGAGTCAAAACTCAAACTTATGGCTTCTCGTAAACTTCCAAAAATTGATCCAATAATATCAACTGATGCAAAGTGAATGATGATCGCGATAACTTATATTGCAAAAATAGGTGAAAATAGTATTGCAATTTATAGTTCTCTACGGTGATTGTCGCGATGACTCATTATTAAACCATGTTTTTAAAATTTGAATGTAATGTAAAATGTGAAGAGTTCATCAAATTTTCTAAGACATCCAAACAATGCTAAAGTAACTTTGAATTAAGTTTATTTTAAACCTTAACCAATGCAAAATGAATGATGATCTTACCTATATTCTAGGATTTTAGTCGAACAGAACATCCGACGAGAAAACAGGAAATTTGAGAAGGAAAGTGGTGCCCAACTCAACACAACTTTAGAAAGGACGAAGAAAGAAGTCAAAAAAAAATAAATAAATACGGCCATTAATTTATTATTACTCTCTTATTGCTGAAGACTGGGACAAACGTCCTGGTTGAGAGACAGAGAAAACGTACATATTGAAAATAAATTAAGCAAATCAAAGTCCAATTCCTATATAGCGAATGGGACTATCAAAATTCTTCAAAGGAGACTGTTGATTGACTTCCGGAGCTTCTTCTGAGCCGAGAGAAGCTCGGCAAAGCGAGTAAGAGCTTCTTTATTAGTCTCCACGCGCGCATCGGCGACTTCCACAAACTTTCCCGTCTCCAAATTCACCCTCGACACCCTCTTGTCTAACAGCTTCTCCCCAATTTGCACAAGATTTTGTAGATTCTCCGTCGTGGCGACATCAGTCGAGGATGCATCCTCGGTCAACGTATCATCCTGTTCATTCATTCACCACGAGAAAAAATCATAATCATTGTATGGTCGAACATAGGTTGAAATTATATATAAGACCGAGGTCATGAAATTAAGTTTGGTCTTTGGTACCTGAATACGGAGGTAATTTTGCTCGTTACAAAAGGCTCGGAAAAGAGTGGTGACGTGATAATCGACCAAATCCGAACTTGCGTCGGTGAAAATGTCGATCAGTGGTGTGGCGCCATTATTAAATACCCAATTGAGCAGACCCCATTTGGAGGCTGCGTCTGCGTTGTATTTCTCTTCATGCTTGGCGGTGCCTGTGCCTAGTGAGAGCACTAGCAACTTCTTGCCATCCAGCGGTTTTGTAGCGGTGAGAGAGTTTTCCGTCCACATCCCTTTGGAAATGTGGTTTATGGCTATTAGTGTCTACAAATATAGTTCAACATGGGTTAGCTATTTGACTACCAAAAATGAAATTAACTAATCAGATTCTCTGAGTAAGCTGTAACCAGAAAATGTCAACTGATGTACATTGTTCACAGCAAATTCCAAATCAATAGGGCATATATGGGATCATTGTTTAAACGGTTCAATTCACATAGAAAAATGCTGTCACGATAGTTCAACATTGCAAAAGTAATAACGGACAAACAGATATGTGATATGTGAGTGTAAAGACTCATGTGGCCAACATGGGACCCAATTCTATGTCAAGCCAAGTGTCGCATGTGTCAACTTCTTAGTCTTACTCATTTATGTATAGCTGACATGGGACCCAATTCATTTGCCCAAATTTACTTATCCCGTTGAACCGGTGACTGATGTGGCATTCATATGTGCTGATGCCACGTGCCACGTTTGCTGCCACATCAACTACCACATGAGTTGGACAAACAAATTTAGACAAAAAGTTAGACTCTTTAGTATTTTTTTTATTTGTATATTACTTCAATATAGAAAGAGACACTATTCAAATCGTGAAACATTCAAATGCACCCCAAATTTTGATCAAATAGGCAACCTACAGGATTATTTGCAGCAACCCCTCCATCAACGAGATCAAAAGTGCGAGTTTTTCCATCAGCATACTTAGTCTCGAAGTAATGTGCTGGGAGATATGTGGGAGCTGCAGATGTAGCAATGCAGATATCCGATAGCCGAGCATTCTTCGAAACATTCACTTTTGCCTGTACAGACATTAAAATTCTAACTATTGAGACAGTAATTTTCGCACTGCACACTTGTAGCTAGAATTCATATAGTTAGTAATCTTTATCTTATCCAAAATATATTCAAGAATCATACCTTGTTTGTGGAGAAGATAATTGGTTGTAGGAGCTTGATGTCGAAAGTTGGTATGACTATATTTGTTAGGGTCTGTTTGAGAGTGAGATCGCCTAGCAGCTCTTGTATCAGTGATCGCAGGTACTCCCCGTCGTACTTTGGCCCCATGATCACTTTGCCGATCAAACTTGTCATCGAGCTTATAAAGTCATTGCGGCTGATTTTACAGAAACATCTACCCATCAGGGGGGGAAAATGATGGGGGTCTAGAATTAATTTTGGAATGTCTAAGATTTTCAAAGTTCAGAATTTGTAATTGGGGTTTTTAATATAAAGCTCTTTGTTTTTGAAAAATTAGATAGAATTCTAGACAGAATTTGACATCCCAAATTCTGAGTAAAAATCTTAAGAAATTCCGACTTCAGTTAACCAAATACGGCATTTGGTTCCCTCACCCAAACACACTCTTAAGGGAACACAACCATTGTATATATATCTCAACTTGTATATATATCTCAACTTGGAGTCACACAAAAGGTGGTGATTAAACTTTAAGGAAGCCCTTTGTAAGATTATAGTTCCATTATTATATAGCCACCTGTTCTGAGGGAAGATCTTGGGGCAGTGCTTTAAATAGAAGCTGTTGATGTCCTTGGCAGCATACAATGGTCTATTGTCCTTTCCAGGAGCTGTAAGCATGATGGATACCAATCCACCTGTGCTTGTTCCAGCAACTATGTCGAAATAATCTGCGATTCTTGCACTCGGCCCATCCAACTCCTAGCATTTCATTTACGAGCAAAGTTAGAGAACAATGTATAAGTGAATATATAAGTGAAAAAGAATTATGGTGGGTGAAGTACCTGAAGCTTGGATTCGAGAAAGGCGAGGAGGGTGCCTGGAATGATGCCCCTAATACCACCTCCATCGATGCTCAAGACCGTTATCATCTTTCCCCTTGAAATACCCGTAGCCATTTTTTGATCCAAAGTGTAGCTTAAAATTGTTCAAGTGTCGTTAAGCAAACTAATGGCAATAAAGAGAGTTTGTCTTCTTTCTTATAAATGAAGCATATACATGGAAGGGAATCAACCAATGGATTTTATAACAAGAAATCTTGGGAAGAATTCAAAGCAGCGCCCATGACCCACACGCAGCATTAGCACGTAGGTAAGCGTCACAGTTATTCAAGTCTTTGCATACATATTTTGGTAAACTGCATGCACACTTCTTTTCACATTGATTTGATCAAGTCCCCTTTGGGTCAGTCTGATATATATTTCCTTTATCGTCAAACAGACCTTTCCAGTCTTTTATGCACATAAATGTCACCAATGTGTAGAAACGGGAAAGTTCTAGACATCTGTTCGTCATTGGATGAGCTGATTCATACGGGGTTTTTATTTATTTATTTAATTATGGATTTTATTCAATTCATAATTCAGAGGAATTGGTCAATGAAACTTGTGAGAGTGCAACTTAAGTATAGAATATAAGATACGTTCGAGAAGACGGCCCACAGAAGGACGGTATTTTCCACAGTTGGTGTGATTCTGCAACCTCATTTGAGAAAAGAGATTACTCTTCAAAGATGGAGACCAAATGACTACTATTGATGATGACAACGGAAAGAAACGTTAGAAAGTGATTTGGTAATTTAATTAAATTTTAATACAAGGTCAGCAGAGGGTCGGTAAAAGGGAGTTAAAATAAAAGAATGACGATGGCCTGCTGGCTGATGGGTGCATTATAGAAATTTGTGGAATTCAGCTATATCTCCATCACCTCATGTGCCATCAATCTATTTCAAGTTCAAAAATTTTAAAATAAATTTTTTTTTTGTTAATTTTAAATTTATTATTGCTATAGCATCTGGTAAGAAAAATGAATAAGTTTGTTGAATTTCTTTAAAAAAATATATATAATAAAAATATAATAAAAAATCTATAAAATAATTGTTGAAGCCAAAAGTATGGAAAAGATTGTAGAGGTTGCCGGCCCTAAAATGGACGTGGTGATAGATGAGACAGTAAAAAACTCGCATGAATTAGAATCATAAACATCAACCCTGAGAGGGTAAATCAAGTGATCTTGGAACCTTTTGCCAAGCAAGAGGTTTTAGGTTCAACTTTCATTACTCTTTCTCAAGTTCAATTTCATGAACTTTATCTTGTAATTGTGCATGTGGGACGGAGAGCTGTAGGTGCTTACGGAGATTATTCGGGGGTGTGTAAGCATCTCGAAACCTTATGATTTATATATTATAAGAATTATTTTTAAAAAAAAAGAAAAAAAAAATTATAAACATCTTTTGGTTGAAAAACTTGGACTGGCCTAATGGGCCAACCTAGATAGAAAACCCAAAACCTCACTGGCCCCAAGCTTTTGGGTTTTTGAATTACCAGTTCTTGTAATATAGTGGATCATCACACTCAATCCAAAATCCACAACCATTTTCCGATGTAACCACTCAACTAAGTGGTGCCATCAACATCTTTTGGTTTGTGAGGTTACAGATTGGTTATGAGTGCCAACTTCCATTAGCGGCCACCACCCCCTCTGGAATCTGTGGATATGATTAGAGTCCAGAGGCCCATCACAACTCATCTAGATTTAATTCAAGGGAACGGCTATTGCAACCCCCTATTCTTATCACCCCACCCCACATCCTTTAGGTTTTTTAAGTTTTATGCAAAATATAAAAGGTTTTTATGAAAACCGACCAAAATGCCCACTAGAAAACATCATTTTGAACAATTTTTTAGAAGAAAGTTTTTCCTAAATCTATCGTTTAAATATACTTTTTAGCCATTTATAGCATTTATTTCATTTTTTGCCAAAAAGTCTACCTAAACTATAGATTTTGAAAAAACTTTCTTTTGAAAAGTTGTTCAAAATGAAGTTTTCTAGTGGACCAAACCACTAGTTTTTGAAAAAACCTTTTATATTTTTCATGAAATCTTAAAAACCAAAAGAAAAAGGGTGGGGTGATAAGAATGGGGGTTGCAATAGCCGTTCCCTTAATTCAATGGACCTTTGGGCTAATTCTAGACTTCTAGTGCCCCTCTTGACAGCCCATTCCATACCGAAAAGAAGAAAAAGAAAGAAAGCTGATTACTTCAACAACCACCCCCAAGGCCTATATCATCTTACACTACGAGATGCGCCTTAACGAAATTCTTGCTAGAGAAAAGCAATATGAGGGGATCGCTTCATGGATGTACGAATAACTCTCTTTTAATTGAATTTTATTTGAAGAGTTATTGCATGAATAGTAGGTCACATATTATAACATTAAATAAAGAATTCATCAAAGGATTTCACAAACAATATTTTACCTTAAAACGCTATGTGAATTCATCGTAAACGCATATCAAAATTTGGTGTTTTCTTCTATTGGGAATTTTTTTTTTTTTCTTCTTCTTATCAACTTTGGCTAGAGTTTGTAAGTTTTTGTCAACATATTTTGGACTAAATTATATTTGCATGACAAATTTAAATATAACTAGATATTGCACCAATGCGTTGTACATGATTTTTCATCTAATAACAAAATGAGTTTATCTTAATAACGTAACAAGGAAGAGGAAGGTCCTCATTACAATTTAAAGTATTTTTGTTTTATTTAGATAAATAAATGAAACCAGCTTTCCAAGTAATAAATTAATTTTTTTTAATAACCAAATGATTTTTTTTTCATTTAATACCATTTGTTTTACTGTTTCAACAACCCATTTTTGACCTTTTTTTTTCGCCAAGTTACTTGAAAGTAGGGGTGTTAATGGTTCGGTTTGGTTCGGTTTTAGGAAAGATTTCAAACCAAATCATTATACTTCGGTTTTGTTCCTCCCAAACCAAAACCAAACCATATTATAAAAAAACCAAACCAAACCAAACCATTATATTTCGGTTTGGTTCGGTTCGGTTTCGGTTTTAACCTATCAAGTAACAACAAATAATTGAAAATGAAAAAAATGATACACCAAACTCCAAATAAAAACATTTTTAATAAAAGCATTACATTAGCAACTAAAAAAAACAAACATTGCATTAAAATAGAAACATATTGACATATATTAATATGTTAATATCACACACAACATTAATACACACAACATTAATAGCTAGTTTAATACATGCCAATCTAAAAAAGGGAAAACAATAAGAAACTTAAAATCAACAAAAACAAACCCATTACCTATTTTACCCTTATTAGAATTGGGAATTTACAAACTTTAAGTTTATATATATATATATATATATATATATATATATATATATATATATATATTATATTTTTCGGTTTTTTCTGTTTTTCGGTTTGATTCGGTTTTTTAAAACTGAAAACCAAAACCAAACCAATTAAGTTCGGTTTTCCAAAATTAAAACCATGACCGAACCTAATGACAAAAAAACCAAACCAAACCATCCGGTTCAGTTTGGTTCGATTTGGTTCTCGGTTTTAACCAAAACCATTAACACCCCTACTTGAAAGTTAGCAGCCGCATCCTCGAAAAAAGTCAATTAAATTGGTTGGAGAAAAAAAAACACAAAGTTTCTTAAAATATGATTACACGACACCTTCTTTTCCAATTAAATTGGTGGGAGAAAGAAGAATATAGGACAAAATATATTTTTTTCTATAAATGGCTCGTTTAAATCATACGCTTCATGTGCCTCATTATCAAATTAATAAAAAATGCTTTGCATGTTAGGCAAGTGGAAAAAAACAAAGAGCCAAGTAGACCACTCGCTGGATATGGCTGTGTTTTGGTTTGTTTTTTATTTTTAGTTTTTTTTTATTTTTATTTTTTTAGCCAAACAATAAGGTGTCCGAACTGTCAAAACTCAATTAATCCCTGTTCCTGTGCGGGGTTACCACCCCATGAGATCCTTTAACGTCCAGCCTAATAACCCTAATTACTAGTGGCTAACCAAGAGAAATAATTGTGTTTTAGTTTGAGAGAATAGAATGGAATGAGAATGAGAATGAGAATGAAATGGAAATAGTCATTCCATACCTAATGTTTGGTAAGGTGTGGGAATAGAATAGAAAGTAATAGGTGAGATTTACTTTTAATGATTTTCACTCTTTAAAAAAAAAAAAAAAAAATAGTCATTTCTCTTTATTTGGGAATGAATGATTACTCCTTTTTTGGAGGGAACATATCCTAATCCTTACAAAGGAATAGACATTACATCCCTTAAAGCATCTCCAAGGGTGAGCTATATGGTGTGCTATTGTTATATTATAGCATTTAGCACAGGTTTGGTGTACTAAATATAGCAATAACTCACTCTTATACTATATTTGGCACAAGGGTGAGCTATTGCTATATTTGTCATATCTGTTTTTCCTCCATATCTCAACAATCAAATACACTAGCAACTTTTTTTCCTCAATTTTTTTTCTAAAATGTTCTCAGTAACCAAACAGCGCATAAATAAATATAATATTTTAAAAAATAATATTGAAATCTTATATATAAAATAAATAAAAAAACATACATTTTTTTTAACTCATTTATCTCACTCTAACAACATTGCATTTGATTCACGATATACCTCAATCACTATCTTACGAGATCTTAAATTTGTGAAAAAAGTTGAAATTGTGACAAAAAATAATACATTATACTTATTTACATCATTAGAACACATTATGCTAAATTATAACATTTAGTATTATAACATGTGCTAAAATAATAATAACACACCTAATTTAACTCGAGATGCTGTTATACGACCAAGCATTCACTTCCTTTTTTTTTTTTTTACCTTTTTTTTTTTTTAATAATAAAGTAATGGAATCATCCTTACCTCATTCCCTCAAACCAAACGCAGAACCAGGAATGATATTCCCACTATAAGCGCACTGCACACCTGGTGTACTGTAAACCCATTACGCCCTGATTCCAGTTCTCCGTCACATTTAGTCACTACTCCCTGCTCGCAATTATTTACGAGGAAGAAGAAAGACATTCTCATTCGCAGGCGTCGCCTATCTCTCACCTCAACCGTAACTCGTCCGACGACTCACCTTCACAGAATGACCGAGTCATCCATGGCCGAGTCCGATTCTAGGTCCGATCTCTCTCCATGTCTAGTACCCTCTCATTTTTCCCGTTTCCTTTTCCCCCGTACCGTTTGGTTGCGGAGAAAACGAAGGAAAAGCAAAAAACTAAAGTTTTAGATCGTGCGTAGTTTACATTTCGAGTATAATTTTCGGTTTTTTCAAGCTCAGTTGATGAACGGTGTGTTTTCGTTATCCTGAGCTGTTAATTTATGTTTTCTCGGCAACCGAACGGAGCCTCTAAGAATAGTCAATCGCATAGTTGTTGGATTAGGGATTTGGTGTTTCGGTTTTCGTACATAAGTTTATTTTTTTGGCTAAATATTATTTTTTCTTTTTTGTATCTGATTTTGAATGGGAACAATCTATTCATTTTGATTAGGGTTTCTTCTCAATCTGATTGCAATGGTGATGTTAGAATCGGCTCCGTTGATCCAGCTTATTGTGAGATTATTTTAATACGTCACGGGGAAACGGCATGGAATGCTGATAGAAGAATGCAGGTCTATTTCCCATTTTAATCTCTGCAAATAATTTGTTTGGACTTAAAATCGCATGTGCTTAGATTTTCTGATCATATAATTTTCGTTGAGTTGCATTTGCTAATTTTAGGATTTAGTGGATTCGTTTCAGCTAATTTCAAAATATTAGAGGTGATGATTGATTGGTTGAGATAGCTCCGTTTTTCGTGAAATATCATGAACTGTTATAATTGGATACATTTGGCTTGGAGAAATGGCCAGTATTGATTAATGTATAATTTTCATCTACTTTTAATTAGAAAGTAGAAACAAGCACATGCTGCACAAGTTAATAAGTAATTAGATTTGTGAACGCTATGAACTCTGGGGAAAATGGGATTGAGTGATTCTCAAATAAAGGTCTGCAATGAGGCTCTTAGTTTGCAAGATAAGGTATTTTTTTTCTTTTCAAAATTAGCGGTGAGTTTAGTTAAAAGGAAGGGATTTGGCATCCCAAGTGAATAAATATTCACATAACTTAACTAAAGGATTAATTTATTGGTTCACCCTTTTCACCCCTTATAGCTACAGATAAAGTATTGTTTTTTCAATTCTCTTCTGTCTTCGAATTGCCCATGATTTTTGCCTTGTTTCTGGTCTCATTAGGGGCAACTGGATGTTGAATTAAATGAGGTTGGGAGACAGCAAGCAGCTGCGGTAAGTTATGGGTTATGCTTCATATATGTATAGCCTCTGCCTTCTAATGCCTGACAAATTTTTTTTCCCCCCCTCGAAGGTGGCTGATCGACTATCCAAGGAAACTAAAATCTCCATTGTGTATGCGTCCGACTTGAAGAGAGCTTTTGACACGGCACAGATTATAGCAAACAGCTGTGGCGGAGTTGAGGTATGAATCCAGAAGCAAGTTTATGAAAACAGAATTTCTTCATATTCATAATTACTAATACAGATGAGATGAGACAGTTGTATCATTTTTCTCTGCCGCAATAAGGCCTATAATTATTGGTTACATTTAAGATGTTTAGTTCTTTCATTTTATTATGGGCGTGAAGTTGTTATTGTAGATTCCTTATCAAAAAAAAAGAAAAGAAAAAAGTTGTCATTGTAGATGAGTTGAACCCCTTTATCCAGTAACATTTCTTTTTTTCTTTTTTTTTTTCTTTTTTTTTTTTTTTCTCGATAAAGGATATCTAGTAACTTGTTTCAATGGTCTGCTGAGAAAAAAAAAATCCCATTACTTGTATACTCTACCCTACAATATTTTTTATCTCTACGTTCCTTTATCTAGCTTAGCTTCTTTTTTGGTAATTGAACTGCTTTTAATGTGTGACTAGGCACATTGCACAAATGAGATGTCCTCCATATGCCTTGCTGTGTGAAAGGTGGACCTTTTTTTTTTTTTTGGGTCATACAAGTCTCTCACTGCATGGTGTGGCGATTTGTAGCTGAACTTTAATTGTTGTCTAGAATCATTGACCATGTTTTTCAAGCAAGAAAGAAAATTAGGGCATTGATGGCACATGCCTATGTTCATTCGTGTGTGTGTGGATGCTCTTATAGTCTTATTCTTCTGTAAGTTTTAATTTAATTCTAGTTGAGCCACTGGTTGAAAAGGATCGAACTAAATGTAATGTGTTTTCAGTCTATCACCGAGGTTGGTTTTGCAAATCAACTCAATGCCATTTCCCAAGTATTTGGGTTGGCTGCACGAATTAAGGATTTTTCTTGCTCTATTTAGGGCCATATCTTATGTTAACTCATTGAGTTATGGAATATTGTATCCCCTTTTCCCAAGTCTTGACACAGTTTCTTTTTTGCCTTCTCTTGGCCTTTGGTCTCGTAGCACCTTCAATTTGAATGCTTTCATCTTCTTATTGATGCAATCTCTGGATTTTATTGCTCATGGTAAAACTATCTCGTTCAACAGTGTTGTCTTCAATTGGTGGTACTACGAACTTTTCACTAATTACAATGACAACAATTGAAACTTAATCCATTCATTCCCACACAAACACATATCACATTTCCTATCATTTTTTTTTTTCCTTTTTTTGGAATAATATTCTTATTAAGGGACTTTATTGTATTTCTTTGTGTTTTGTGAGAAATTGATATTGATTTAGAAGGTACTTAGAAAACTAGCAAATTACCGAAGTCAACTTGATTAAATAAGTTAGATGGTTTGGGGTTTAGGGTTTTTAGGTTTTAGGGTTTGGGGTTTAGGGTTTTTTAGGGTTTGGTTTTTAGGGTTTTTAGGGTTTAGGGGGGTTTTGGGTAAAGTGAATTTTTTGAAGAAAATAAAAGAGGGTGAGCTTGTACACTAGATGTATACACACTCCTATTGGTTGATCTGCACCACCAAGACTCCATTAGCTGCAAGGTCTTTCATGGCATTAACCAACGAATCCCAAACCATCTCAAAATCTCTTCCCATATCTCTTCCCCAGTGTAGGAGCATGTGGTCCACAGTTTTCACCTCTCTCATACAAAGAACACACCAGTTAGGTAACTGAAAGCCTCTTCTCTAGAGATTATCTATGGTCAAATGTCTCTCCCAACACACCGCCCAAGTACACAAAGCGACTTTCAATGGCTCCTTGGACACCCACACCTTAGAAGATGGGAAAGCTCTCCCACCCAATCCTATTGAAGAAAGTAATATGACTAAACTGAGAACACATCCCATTACTTTGGAGAGCCTCCACACAATGCCATCCTTCCCTCCCCTCTCCACCTTAGCAGCAAAAGTCCTCTCAAAGAATGCCACCACCTCCTCCAACTCCTAATCCTGAAAGTTTCTCCCAAACACCACATCTCATCAGATTGACTTGAGTGTTATTTGAGATGCAAAGTAGCACCATATTTTTCTACTGGTGTTGCTGTATGGTATTCTAGCTGAAGAGACCACATGTAATAGAACAAATTGTAATGATAATACATAGTAAGGAAAAGGAAAGTAAAACTTGCTGCAAACTTAAATTTTCTGGGTTTTTTTTTTCTTTTTTCTTTTTTGTTTTTCTTCCCTCCCTTGCTTCTTTTACCTTTTCCTCTCTCTCCATTTTATCTTCCTTTTTATATCATCAAACTAATCACACTCCATACGGAAACTGAGATGATAACATGTAAATTTTCGGAGATAATCCTATTAAGATATTTGAGAAGGTGCATCTCAGAATTATTAAGGAACTCGTTTCAGGCCATTTTGAGGTTTTGAGTTCTTCATGAAGCCAAACGTTGTTTACATAATCTGGGATACTGGAACCTTAGGCTGGGAATCTCATGTGTTTTTGTTGTATTTAATTTTTTTTTCTTCTTTTCAGGTGATTAAAGATCTAGATCTACGGGAAAGACATTTAGGAGATCTTCAAGGTCTTGTATACCATGAATCAGCCAAAGTTCTTCCTAATGCTTACCAAGCTTTTTCATCTCGCCAGATGGATCAAGAAATCCCAGTAAGTAGTCTGTTTACAGTTGTGATATATTGTAAGATTTTATTCAAACTTTGTTACCTAAGAAGCACAAACATGGACACGCTGACACAACAAATCCTCAAGATCTAGAATATGACTCAGTGGGAACACAACATTAATAAAATTTATATCTTTGTGCATGTAATTTTAGTTAATCGTGTGGCATAACATACACCATTCAAAATGCATCCTTCATTGAGTTGTTCACGAAGAAGATAGGGCCAGAAAAAACAAAAAAAAAAAAGGAGAGAGAGAGAGGGAACAACAACAACAACAACAAAAACAAAAAGAAGGGGAGGTAGCGGCAAAGAGAGAGGTGTTATGTCCGACACTCTCATGGCAATCCAGGAAAGTTTCTGCTTCTTAGTTTGTTAGCATATGTTACAGTTCTTTGTAACAAAAGTCCAATATTGGAGAACCTTGTAGATAGACTTGCAAATAAATCTGCCTAGCCCCAACTTGGCCCCTACTGCCAAAGATTTTAGCTTGAAGGCCAGCCTTGACCACCCACGGTAGATGGAAATTGATGTATTTAGTTATTATGACGATAGATTGTGTATATAGGGTAGATTACTAGAGGTGCATAGCACACCCTATGCTTGTAAAAAAAGGGTGGAGTATTTTGGAAACTTGAAAAATATACCATGTGAATTGTTGCGTATTTGGCATTCATAATACAGCTTATTGGGTCCATTATTTTCTCCATTTTACCACATATGCAGGGTGGTGGAGAAAGCTTTGATCAACTTTTCCAGCGCTGCACATCATCATTGCAGAGAATTGGTAGGAGGCATAAAGGTATTGTGATTTGATAACTTTCAAATGATAGATCAAAAATTTTATTCCAGGTGTACTATAATTCATGAACGGTATGTTACTATACCTACTCAAATTTTGTCGAGTGTTTAAAAAGTAATGTGTCTTCTAAAGTCGCCATTTTCAGTCACACGTTAAAAACGTTAGCACAAAATTATGCTTCAGATGAAGAAAAAACTGGATGCATGTTGTTGCTTGTTTCTGTTGCAGGAGGGCGAGTGGTGGTGGTCACTCATGGGGGTGTCATGGAGGCACTTTATAAGCGGGCTTCCCCAAGTGAACGGTCTGCAGGGAAGGTAATGAATACATCTGTCAACATATTTCACTTGTTTGATGGGGATGAATGGGTCATAAAAACATGGGGCGACATAAGTCATCTCGACCAAACGGGATTTTTAAAGTCAGGCTTTGGTGGGGACCGAAATTCTGGCTAGTTCATCCATGGTGCGCTCTGGCATTTTGCAGTCATTTATTTTAAGCAATGTGTCACGGGTCGGGTCTCCAACCCAAAATGCTAGCCCGTTAGGTGGAGTTGCCCTCCCCACTTATATGCCCAAGATTCCCTCAGTGCCTATCCGATGTGGGACAGAGATCCATGACATTCTCCCCCACCCAACCCGCACGACGCCCTCGTCGTAATTGGACCCACCCTGCCTACCTGTCCACATCCCGTACTCCTCGCGAGTCATATACGCCCTCGGTACCCCGTGGGCCCAAGCGCTTGGCGTGACATCGGATAAGGGACCGGGTTTGCTCTGATACCACTTGTCACAGGTCGGGTCTCCAACCCAAAAGGCTAGCCCGTTAGGTGGAGTTGCCCTCCCCACTTATGTGCCCAAGAATCCCCCAGTGCCTATCCAATGTAGGACAGAGATCCATGACAAATGGCATGCTTGAGTTATGATGGGAGGGAAGAAATACTTGACGCTACTAAAGTCATGTTACACGTGATTCTTTCGCTTAGTAGGGCATTGAAGATCTTTTACGTATTAATGGACAAAGTAATATTATCTACAATAATGATTCGGTCACCAACCAACTGTATTGTGACACATTTGCATCAGATGAATTTTTAAATATTTATAATTTTAGTGCGCCAAGTTATGTGCTTAGGTGGCTACTCTTGATTGGATTTTCCCAAAATTTTGGTGAGAAGGTTGTTATCTCATCAGTACTCTATTATTTATTATTGAAATCTTGTTTTTAATCATGTTAAGATACGCCCATCAATGCTAATTTGTCTATTAAAAGTGACTCTGTTTTTGACTTTGTAGAGGAATCAATTATTATTTTCTTTTTGCATTTTTTATTTGCCACAGAATATTATGAGTATATTCACCTGTATAATCTACATCACACTAAATTAGGTGAATTAGGTATATTTGGTGCACCCCTTCTACAGTGTACAAAATTTTATTATGGATCACTTCCCTGTGATATGGGAGAAATAATTTCTTTTCCAGATGGGATATATGAATCTTTGGCCTGATTAATCCCTGAATATCGGTTAGGCCGCCACCATTTTCACATTAGGTGAACACACACAGAAATCTGGTTGGTGGCTGGCGACTGTGTGTATAGATCAACTTTTGCTTTCTGAATTAGGCTTCGATACCAAATTGTTCTATTCTACAGGGTACCTTTTCATCCTTTTTTCTTAATGCTACCATAGTGAAATCTTATGAGTCGTAATCATCATTGATTGGCCTTCACCACAAAGAGCCGTGACCCAATTTATTCCTTGTTTCAATGTTCTGAGACCTAAAATCACTACCCACTTGAGTTCCCAAGCCAAACCACCAAAAAATGGATGGGGTGGGGGTTGGGTGGGAGCAATCAATTGAATTTGGGGCATATGGATGTGCACTTGTGCGCGGTTAATATGCACAAAAATCATGTAAAGTGTGAAGAATTCAGTGCTTCAATGCACCTTTTTTCTTTTCTTGGAAAACCCCACGAGCTGCACCTTTTTTTTTTTTTTTTTTTTTTTTTTTTTTGGGCTATAGGTTTTGAGTGGATGGACGACCCTCGTGGCCCATGACTCCATGAGCACTCAATGTTTTTTGTGGAATAAAAGTGAGCATGGAGCATGGAGCATGGAGCATGGGCGTCATGATGTGGGGACCTTGTGTTCATAGGAAATTAAACATGGGTGGGTTATCGAGAAGAGGACAAAATCAGATTTGTTGGGTGCTTGGTAGTTATGTTCCATCATGTGTTCCTTAAATATTCCCCCCTTCACCTATCTTTATGTTTTTCGGACTTCATTTTAGGATGGGAACCCTTTGACTTTAGAAAACAAAAACAAAAAAATAATTATAAAAAGATCTTGTGCATCATTGCCCTACTTTATTGTGGTCAAGTTCGATGTTCGGTGATCCAAAAAAAAGAGGTAAGCCCAATGTATATATGAATATTTATAATTTAAAATGATAATGGAGAAAAACAATTTGATTATATGTGCTCGTGAAAGTTTGACATTCTTTTTTATCCAACGATGTTTGACTGTAATTTTATTATTATTTTTGACCAATGTGAAAAGGTTTATGACATTTTGTACTTAAGATTTATACAAGGTTACGTCATGACATTTATAAATCCATTGATATACTAAAGAAGTCACCGCCCTAGCAAACCGACTCTTATGAATCAATTAGCAATCAAACACATAAAAAACGTGTTTTCCTTTTGCTTTGCACATGCAAACAGCATATATTGACCTTCTAGTAATTGAACAATAATTAATAAGTATCTAATGGCTAATCGTATCTAGAATTTGCAGCAACTAACTCAATTCTATGGTGAATAATTAATAATTTAATTATTAATTAATTTACAAATATTTGAAAATCCACAAACACACATGCCAAGAGTGACGAAAGTACATGCGTTGCAACTTCTATGGTCGAAAGTCGAAACCATCAAAAAACTAGAGCTAAAAGCCACTCATATGATAAATATATTACACATATATATAGACAGTCTTATTTCCGTACCCAAAAAATAAAAAATTAAAAAATAGTCTCATATACCTAGCGTGTGGAGAGGGAAAAGGTGGTGTCGCATTCCAGTGGGGAACCCAACCATTTATTGGGATAATTGAGTGGCTGTTTGTGAAACTGGAAATTTGGTATGAACCTTTGAAACTATGTGTGTAAATAAATAAATTAAATTTTTTTTAACAAAAGTAGATTATCCTTGCTCAGCGGGGAACAAATTCAGGGAAGGAAGTTTCCAATAGCCTTTCTATTTTAAAATTTGATAATGAAGGAAGTTTCCAATAGCCTTTCTATTTTAAAATTTGATAATGGCGAAGTAGTGGGAAAAATATAATTAATGTGTTTGCCCCTTAGTATGGGCCACGGTTGCTTATTAAAAAGGAAAGAGAAAAAATGGGCAAACGGATTTAGTGCCTGCGGAATTCTAGAGGATCGGCACGGGCATGGATTGGATTTGCAAATTCATATGGGCAAAGGGCTAACAGATGTAACCATATTTTTATTTTCATTTTTTTTTTCAATTTCAAAGCAACAAATCTTTTTGGACATTTAAATGTTCGGTTTGACTAGTCCTTAAAACACGGATAAAATCATCATTTACTTTGTGTGTTAGGTAACACCCAAGATAAAACCTGATTAGGAAAATAAAATATTAAGACCTTTTACTTTTTCTGGAAACGTAAGTCCTAAGAACTATTGTTCCACCTCTAAAGATTAACTAATAAATTTTATTTAAATAATACAATTTCAGTATTTTCCATTCTATTAACCTTTGCCTTGCCAATGGCTATGTGGTCTAATGACCCTTCTCCCTCATATGTGGGAGAAGGTATTTGGTTCGAGTTTTAATATAGATATATGTTGATGTTTTGAATTTCTTATCTATGTTGCCAAAAAATAATAATAATAATGATAATAATAATAATGATTTGCCTTGAGTTTAAGGCCAATTTTGTGATATAGTCAACATTTAACACTTTAGCCAACCCAAATGATTGATATTAACAAATAGATATTAATATTCCTTTACAAATTTGAATCTACTATATATCAATCGTTTAACAAGTGAGATGAATGTCATTAGGATATTATTTCATCTACTATAAGTTAAGAATTTAAGCCTTTCCATTGTAATGAAAAATGAAAAAAAGAAAAAGAAAAATGACGTCAATGTAAAAAATTCAATATAATTGGCGTTTTAATTTCTTAATTCAATAATTTAATTAAAGAATTTTATAAAACTTGATATGCACACTCCCCATCACAAGACTCGGGTATTATTAGACAAGATTTGACAGGATCAAGTCAAATGACCATGGCCAGTGGTCAATCTAAAAGGGTATTCCATCACAAGTATAATTCAGATTTGGAGCACCATTCCTCCATGAATTCTAAAATGCCATCTCACTTGACAAATCTTGTTAGTTGACTTTCAACAAAAAAAAATTATTCGGTCTTTATTCATATAGGCCGGAAAAGGTGCATGGTTGAATTGTATGGTCAAATTTAGGATTTGCGGTTTCTTGTAAAGGAAGAAATCATAAATTTAATTGAAGTTCATAGTTTAATGACTCAATTTTTTTATGTTTTAGTGGTCTAATGATATTTTCCCTCATCCAAACACACTCTAACGGAACTCAACCATTGTATATATATCTCAACTTGGAAGTCACACAAAAGGTGGTGATTAAACTTTAAGGAAGCCCTTTGTAAGATTATAGTTCCATTATTATACAGCCACCTGTTCTGAGGGAAGATCTTGGGGCAGTGCTCTAAATAGAAGATGTTGATGTCCTTGGCAGCATACAATGGTCTATTGTCCTTTCCAGGAGCTGTAAGCATGATGGACACCAATCCACCTGTGCTTGTTCCAGCGACTATGTCGAAATAATCTGCGATTCTTGCACTCGGCTCATCCAGCTCCTAGTTTTTCATTTACGAGCAAAGTTAGAGAACATTTTTAAACAAATAAAGCAAGAAGAGTAAATATATAAGGGAAAAAAATTATGGTGGGTGAAGTACCTGAAGCTTGGATTCGAGAAAGGCGAGGAGGGTGCCTGGAATGATGCCCCTAATACCACCTCCATCGATGCTCAAGACCGTTGTCATCTTTCCTCTTGAAATACCCGTAGCCATTTTTTGATCCAAATTAATTCTAGCTTAAAATTGTTTGAGTGTCGTTTAGCAAATTAATGGTAATAAAGAGAGTTTGTCTTCTTTCTTATAAATGAAGCATAAACATGGAAGGGAATCAACCGATGGATTTTGTAACGAGAAATCTTGGGAAGAATTCAAAGCAGCGCCCATGACCCAGACGCACTGGCGGAGCCAGGGGGGCCTTTGGGGCACCTGCCCCCCTCTCGACCAAGTGTTTTTTTTATTTTATTTGGGGAGAGATATTACTATTTGATAACTATGTCTCAACATAATGCCCAAAAAAAAAAAAAAAGATGGTAGTCATTCTAAAGGATATTTACAGTCAATTTGTAATAAATTGACAAACATATTCTTTTTTTGGTATTAAATTGAAAAATGATTACTAAAACGTAATTGTTTCAAAAAAAATGCTTTCCAAAACTTTTAGTTCCCAATTCCCACTTCACATAATCATAACATACTGTCCCATTGGAGATAAATCCTAATTCCGTCCCTTCCCACACACAGCATTAACAAGTAGGTAAGCGTACGTTACAGTTGTTCAAGTCTTTGCATACATATTTTGGTAAACTGCATACACACTTCTTTTCACATTTATTTGATCAAGTCCCCTTTGGGTCAGTCTGATATATATTTTCCTTATCGTCAAACTGACCTTACCAATCTTTTATGCACATAAAGTCACCGATGTGTAGAAACGGGAAAGTTCTAGACATCTGTTCGTCATTGGGTGAGCTGATTCATACGGGGTTTTTATTTATTTATTTAATTATGGATTTTATTCAATTCATAATTAAGAGGAATTGATCAATTAAACTTGTGAGAGTGCGACTTAAGTATAGAATATTAGGACATTCGAGAAGACGGTCCTTAGAAGGACGGTATTTTCCACAATTGGTGTGATTCTGCAACCTCATTTGAGAAAAGGGCTGACTCTTCAAAGATGGAGACCATAGGACTACTATTGATGATGACAACAGAAAGGAACGTTAGAAAGTGATTAGGTAATTTAATTAAATTTTAATACAAGGTCAGCATAGGGTCGGTAAAAGGGAGTTAAAATAAAAGAATGATGATGGGGATGGCCTGCTGGGCTGATGAGTATATTCTAGAAATTTGTGGAATTCAGCTATATCTCCATCACCTCATGTGCCATTAATCTATTTCAGGTTCAAAATTTTAAAAATAAATTTTTTTTTGTTAATTTTAAATTTATTATTGCTATAGCATCCAGTAAGAAAAATGAATAAGTTTGTTGAATTTCTTTAAAAAATATATATATAAAAAATTTAATAAAAAAATCAATAAAATAATTGTTGTAGTTGAAAGTATAGAAAAGATTGTAGAGGTGGCCAGCCTTAAAAAGGATGTGATGATAGATGAGACAATGAAAAAATCGCATGAATTAGAATCATAAACATCAACCCGAGAAAGTAGACTAAGTGTCTTGGAACCTCTTGCTTTGGCAAGAGGTTTTAGGTTCAATTTTCATTACTTCTCGTCAAGGCTAATTTCATGAACTTTATCTTATAATTGTCATGTGCATGTGGGATGGGGAGCCGTAGGTGCTTAGGAAGATTATTCGGGGGTGTATAAGTATCTCAAAACCTAACGATTTATATATTAAAAAATTTATTATAAAAAAAGAAAAAAAGAATTATAAATATCTTTTGGTTGAAAAACTTGGGCTGGCCCAATGGGCCAACCTAGCTAGAAACCCAAAACCTCACTGGCCCCAAGCTTTTGGGTTTTTGAATTACCAGTTCACGTAATTTAGTGGATCATCACACTCAATTCAAAATCCACAACCATTTTCCGATGTAACCACACATCTTTTGGTTTGGGGAATGGCTATTGCAACCCCCCATTCTTATCACCCCACCCCCCATCCTTTAGGTTTTTAAGGTTTTATTCAAAATATAGAAGATTTTTATGAAAACCGGCTACTATGTCTATTAGTAAACATCATTTTGAACAACTTTGTAGAATAAAGTTTTTCCTAAATCTATCGTTTAAATATACTTTTTAGCCATTTATAACATTTATTTTATTTTTTGCCAAAAAGTTTACCTAAACAATAGATTTTGGAAAAACTTTCTTCTGCAAAGTTGTTCAAAATGATGTTTTCTAGTGAACCAAGCAATTGGTTTTTGCAAAAACCTTTTATATTTTTCATAAAATCTTAAAAACTAAAAAGAAAGGGGTGGGGTTATAAGAATGGGGGGTTGCAATAGCCGTTCCCTTTGGTTTGCGAGCTCACAGATTGGTTATGAGTGCCAACTTCCATTAGCGGCCACCACCCCCTTTGGAATCTGTGTATATGATTAGAGTCCAGAGGCCCATCACACTCATCTAGATTTAATTCAGGGGAACGGCTATTGCAACCCCTCAAAGGGTTAAGTTGCCCCCAGCTGTTATCCCCACCCCCCAAATATATATACCCACCCCTTTAAAAGACTAAAACACCCATCTTCTAAATAACCCTAACCCTCACCCACCCCTTCACCCACCCCACTCCCCCCCCCCCACGGGAGAACGGCGACGGGAACACGGCGACGGCGACGGCGACGGCGACGAAGGTTCTCCTCTTCTCTCTCCTTCTCCTCTTCTTTCTTCTTCTTCTTCTTTTTTTTTTCTTTCCTTCCTCTGCTGGTCAGATCTGTGGAGGGAGGCTTTTTTTGTCAAAACCTCCATTTTTTCCGGTGGTGGGGTGGGGTGGGGGCGACGGGAGTTCTTCCTCTTCCCTCTTCTTCTCCTTTTTTTTTTTTTTTTTTTCCCCCTCTGTGGTCAGATCTGTGTATTCCTCCATTTTTTCCGGCGATGGGGAGGAGGGCTGCCGACGAGGGGGGGTGTGGGAGAGGGGTTCTGTGAAGGAAAAGAAAGAAAAAAAAAAAAAAAAAAAGGGAAGAGAAGAAGAGAAGAAGAGGGAAGAAGAGGAAGGTATGGGAGAGGGGTGAGCTGCCGACGAGGGGGGGTACGGGAGAGGGGTGGGCTGCCGACGAGGGGGGGTGGGGTGCAGGAAATGGGTTCTGGGAAGGAAAAGAAAAGAAAAAAAAAAGAAGAAGAGAAGAAAGGGAAGGGGGGAAGGTGTCGCCGGAAAATGTCGCCGGTGGGATGGGCGCCGGAGAAGGGTGCCGGAGAGGGGTGGGTTGCATAAGGCCCTTTTTGGTCATTTTGCAACATCATTTTTCTCTTTAAAAAATTTGGGGGGGCAACTTAACCCTTTGGGGGGTTGCAATAGCCGTTCCCTTAATTCAGTGGCCCTTTGGGCTAATTCTAGACTTCTAGTGCCATTCTTGACAGCCCATTCCATACCGAAAAGAAGAAAAAGAAAGAAAGCCGATTCCTTCAACAACTACCCCCAAGGCCTATACCATCTTACACTACGAGATGCGCCTTAACGAAATTCTTGCTAGCGAAAAGCCATATGAGGGGACCGCTCCATGGATGTACGAATAACTCTCTTTTTATTGGAGAAGTTATTGCATGAATGGTAGGTCACATATTATAAACGTTATATAAAGAATTCATCGGAGAATTTTACAAACAATATTTTACCTTAAAACGCTATGTGAATTTATCGCAAACACCTATCAAAATTTGGTGTTTTCTTATCAGCTTTGGCTAGAGTTTGTAAGTTTTTGTTGACATATTTTTGACTAAAATTATATTTGCATGACAAAATTAAATATAACTAGATATTGCACAAATACATTGTACATGATTTTTCATCTAATAGTAAAATGAGTTTATCTTAATAAGATAACAAGGAAGAGAAAGGTCCTCGTGACAATTTTAAGTGTTTTTGTTTAATCTATATCTATATCTATATCTATATCTACATCTATATCTATACTACCTATAAAAAGATGAATGTGAGAAAAACTTTTGATTGACTAATATACCCTCATTTTAATTTTTAAATACACAACTACCCTTCTACATATATAGGAAATATAGCAATATAAAAAACATACCTTAATAAGAATTCTAAGGAAACTATAATTCGTATAATAATTAAATAAAACCAAACCCAAATAAGAATCCTAAGAAAACGGAAACTACAATTCGTAAAACCCTAACAATGTTAACATACAAATACAAATAGAAACACATTATAAAAATCATAAAACCCTAACACAGGAAATAACAACTACTGCTTCCTTCTTCTACATTTTCTATGCGCCTTCATTGCGTCTTCTTTCTTCTGGTGCTTTGTCTGGTATGTAGTTTTCAATAAACTTGACTCAAATATACAAATTATGTTTAAACATTTAAATTTCTGCCTGTATAAACATTTAAATCTCTACCTGCTTTGCATGATTGGATTTTTAAGTCTCTATTTGAATTGCAAAATTAGTAAGAAAAAAGAAGATAATAAAAAACAAATCAGTTGAATGAAAATAAAAAGACAAATGCTTAAACAAAAACAAATGAAAACCCAGATTAAGAGGCCAATAAAAAAAATTAAAAAAAAAAAAAAAAAAAAAAAAAACTTGAATTGCATAAGTAAAGTTTTGAATAGCACATATAATTTTTTGATTATTTTTTATTATTAGATTTGAATAACACATATAATTTTTACATTTTCTCAAACTCCGTGTTTTGTCGAACATAGCCTATATTTATAGGATAGATGGAGTATTATTTTTTAATGAAAAATCAATGGTCCTTGAGTTTATTAATCTATCGCTTTAAGGTTTGTTGAAATCTTTAATTTCAGACCCTACATAAGTTATGTGTGTTCTCCTATCGTTTCCCAAATTAAAAAAATCATCAAAAACTAATTTACTCATAAATAAAATGAGAACATCCTAATCCCATAAATACCAAATTAAAAAAATAAAATAAGAAATCCTAAACATTTACATATTAGGAATATTATTATTTTAATCAAAGACCAATAAAAATTCTGGATTTGTGTAAGTCTTGGTTTCGATCCCGCGTGAAGTATCTGTTTTCTCCTATGTTTTTTTCAATACATATATATATCAAATACTACTTTACTCATAAATAAAATGAGAACCTCCCAATCCCATAAATACTAGATTTTTTTAAAAATGGTAGTGTAGGCCTTATTAAGAACTTGAGTTAGCTTCTGTGACATGAATCTAAGGAAGGGGTGTAAATTATATTACATCATTAAAAAAAAAAAAAATGATGGCGTGTCTGTAGGGTTTGCAAAGTCGCGAAAGTCTTGGTTTTGATTTTTGTAAGACTAATATACTAATAATTTGCTATTAAATCTTTCAACTATAGCGTAGATATGTTTTGATTGGAGAAAGAGACAAAGAGTGAAAAAGAGAGCCTTTTGTTTCAACATTGAAAGTTTCACAAAACTTTCAAAGAACTTATGTATAATAAAGTTTCAAAGATAATTTTAAGCACTATGATTTGAGAAAGATAATGAACAAAAATAGTAATCATATCAAAAGAAGTAAAGGATTGAGTGATCAAAGTGCTTCAATGTTATGCAAAGGCATGATAAAATTATTAAATTAAAAAAATTATTATCATTATTGAAAAAAATAATTTAACTCAAAAAAACTCACGTACAACGCACGTGTACACTAACTAGTTTAGATAAATAAATGAAACCAGCTTTCCAAGTAATAAATTAATTATTTTTAATAACCAAATGATTTTTTTTCACTCAATACCATTTGTTTTACTGTTTCAACAACCCATTTTTGACTTTTTCTTTCTTTTCCAAGTTACTTGAAAGCCAGCAGCCACATCCTCAAAAAAAGTCAATTAAATTAGTCGGAGAAAAAGAAAAGTAAAGTTTTTTTAAATATGATTAGATGACACCTTCTTTTCCAATTAAATTGGTGGGAGAAAGATGAATATAGTACAAAATATATTTTTTTTATAAATGACTCTTCTAAATCATATGCTTCATGTGCCTCATTATCAAATTAATAAAAAATGCTTTGCATGTTAGGTAGGTGGAAAAAAAAGAGAGAACCAAATAGACCACTCGCTGGATATGGTTGTGTTTTGGCTTTTTTGTTTTTTTTATTTTGGGCCAAGGAATGAGGTATTCAAATTGTCAGAATCCGACTAATCTCCACTCCTCACACAGGATCACCACCCCATGAGATCATTTAACATCTAAACTAATAGTCTTTACTAGTGACTGACCAAGATAGATGATTGTGTTTTGATTTAAGAGAATAGAATGAAATGAAAATGAGAATGGAATGAAAATACTCATTTATACCTAATGTTTGGAAAAGGATAAAAATGAAATGAAAAATAATAAATGAAATTTACTTTTAATGATTTTTACTTTAAATAAAAAAAAAATCATTTTTTTTTATTTGAGAATGAATGACTATTCTTATTTCTCTTGGCCTTTACAAAGAATGGACATTTCCCTTGTGCTATCGAACATTCACATTTTTCTTTTATTTTTTTAAGGAATGGAATCATCCTTCCCACATTCCCTCGAACCAGGGATGATATTCCCACTATGAGCGCACTGCACACCTGGTGTACTGTAAATCCTTTACGCCCTGATTCCAGTTCTCCGTCACATTCAGTCACTTCTCCCTGCTCGCAATTTTTTACGAGGAAGAAGAAAGACATTCTCATTCGCAGGCGTCGCCTCTCTCTCACCTCAACCGTAACTCGTCCGACGACTCACCTTCTCAGAATGGCCGAGTCATCCATGGCCGAGTCCGATTCTAGGTCCGATCTCTCTCCATGTCTAGTACCCTCTCATTTTTCTCGTTTCCTTTTCCCCTGTATCGTTTGGTTGCGGAGAAAACGAAGGAAAAGCAAAAAACTAAAGTTTTAGATCGTGTGTAGTTTACATTTCGAGTATAATTTTCGGTTTTTTAAAGCTCAGTTGATGAACGGTGTGTTTTCGTTATCTTGAGCCGTTAATTTATGTTTTCTTGGCAACCTAACGGAGCCTCTAAGAATAGTCAATCGCACAGTTATTGGATTAGGGATTCGGTGTTTCGGTTTTCGTACATAAGTTTTTTTTTTTTTGGCTAAATATTATTTTTTATATTTTTTGTGTCTGATTTTGAATGGGACCAATCTATTCATTTTGATTAGGGTTTCTTCTCAATCTGATTGCAATGGTGATGTTAGAATCGGCTCCGTTGATCCAGCTTATTGTGAGATTATTTTAATACGTCACGGGGAAACGGCATGGAATGCTGATGGAAGAATGCAGGTCTGTTTCCCATTTTAATCTCTACAAAAAATTTGTTTGGACTTAAAATCGCATTTGCTTAGATTTTCTGATCATATAATTTTCGTTGAGTCACATTTGCTAATTTTAGGATTTAGTCGATTCGTGTCAGCTAATTTCAAATTATTAGAGGTGATGATTGATTGGTTGAGATAGCTCCCGTTTTTCGTGAAATATCATGAACTGTTATAATTGGATACATTTGGCTTGGAGCAATGGCCAGTATTGATTAATGTATAATTTTCATCTACTTTTAATTAGAAAGTAGAAACAAGCACATGCTGCACAAGTTAATAAGTAATTAGATTTGTGAACGCTATGAACTCTGGGGAAAATGGGATTGAGTGATTCTCAAATAAAGGTCTGCAATGAGGCTCTTAGTTTGCAAGATAAGGCATTTTTTGTCTTTTCAAAATTAGCGGTGAGTTTAGTTAAAAGGAAGGGATTTGGCATCCCAAGTGAATAAATATTCACATAGATTAACTAAAGGATTAATTTATTGGTTCACCCTTTTCACCCCTTATAGCTACATATAAAGTATTGTTTTTTCAATTCTCTTCTGTCTTCGAATTGCCCCTGATTTTTGCCTTGTTTCTGGTCTCATTAGGGGCAACTGGATGTTGAATTAAATGAGGTTGGGAGACAGCAAGCAGCTGCAGTAAGTTATGGGTTATGCTTCATATATGTATACCCTCTGCCTTCTAATGCCTGAAAATTTTTTTTTTCCCCCTCGAAGGTGGCTGATCGACTATCCAAGGAAACTAAAATCTCCATTGTGTATGCGTCTGACTTGAAGAGAGCTTTTGACACGGCACAGATTATAGCAAACAGCTGTGGCGGAGTTGAGGTATGAATCCAGAAGCAAGTTTATGAAAACAGAATTTCTTCATATTCATAATTACTAATACAGATGAGATGAGACAGTTGTATCATTTTTCTCTGCTGCAATAAGGCCTATAATTATTGGTTACATTTAAGATGTTTAGTTCTTTCATTGTATTATGGGCGTGAAGTTGTTATTATAGATTCCTTATCAAAAGAAAGAAAAGAAAAAAGTTGTCATTGTAGATGAGTTGAACCCCTTTATCCAGTAACATTTTTTTTTTTTTTTTGATAAAGGATATCTAGTAACTTGTTTCAATGGTCTGCTGAGAAAAAAAAATCCCATTACTTGTATACTCTACCCTACAATATTTTTTTTCTCTATGTTCCTTTATCTAGCTTAGCTTCTTTTTTGGTAATTGAACTGCTTTTAATGTATGACTAGGCACATTGCACAAATGAGATGTCCTCCATATGCCTTGCTGTGTGAAAGGTGGACTTTTTTACAAGTCTCACACCGCATGGTGTGGCGATTTGTAGCTGAACTTTAATTGTTGTCTAGAATCATTGACCATGTTTTTCAAGCAAGAAAGAAAATTAGGGCATTGATGGCACATGCCTATGTTTGTTCGTGTGTGTGTGGATGCTCGTATAGTCTTATTCTTCCGTAAGTTTTAATTTAATTCTAGTTGAGCCACTGGTTGACAAGGATCAAACTAAATGTAATGTGTTTTCAGTCTATCACTGAGGTTGGTTTTGCAAATCAACTCGATGCCATTTCCCAAGTATTTGGGTTGGCTGCACGAATTAAGGATTTTTCTTGCTCTATTTAGGGCCATATCTTATGTTAACTCATTGAGTCATGGACTATTGTATCCCCTTTTCCCAAGTCTTGACACAGTTTCTTTTTTGCCTTCTCTTGGCCTTTGGTCTCGTAGCACCTTCAATTTGAATGCTTTCATCTTCTTATTGATGCAATCTCTGGATTTTATTGCTCATGGTAAAACTATCTCGTTCAACTGTGTTGTCTTCAATTGGTGGTACTACGAACTTTTCACCAATTACAATGAAAACAATTGAAACTTAATCCATTCATTCCCATACAAACACATTTCACATTTCCTATCATTTTTTTTTTCCTTTTTTTGGAATAATATTCTTATTAAGGGACTTTATTGTATTTCTTTGTGTTTTGTGAGAAATTGATATTGATTTAGAAGGTGCCTAGAAAACTAGCAAATTACCTAAGTCAACTTAATTAAATAAGTTAGATGGTTTGGGGTTTAGGGTTTTTAGGTTCTAGGGTTTTTTAGGGTTTGGTTTTTAGGGCTTTTAGGGTTTGGGGTTTAGGTTTTAGGGTTTAAGGTGTAGGGTTTAGGGTTTAGGGGGGTTTAGGGTAAAGTGAATTTTTTGAAGAAAATAAAAGAGGGTGAGCTTGTACACTAGATGTATACACACTCCTATTGGTTGATCTGCACCACCAAGACTCCATTAGCTGCAAGGTCTTTTGTGGCACTAACCAACGAATCCCAAACCATCTCAAAATCTCTTCCCATATCTCTTCCCCAGTGTATGAGCATGTGGTCCACAGTTTTCACCTCTCTCTTACAAAGAACACACCAGTTAGGTAACTGAAAGCCTCTTCTCTAGAGATTATATATGGTCAAATGTCTCTCCCAACACACCGCCCAAGTACACAAAGCGACTTTCGATGGCTCCTTGGACACCCACACCTTAGAAGATGGGAAAGCTCTCCCACCCAATCCTATTGAAGAAAAGTAATATGACTAAACTGAGGACACCTCCCATTACTTTGGATAGCCTCCACACAATGCCATCCTTCCCTCCCCTCTCCACCTTAGCAGCAAAAGTCCTCTCAAAGAATGCCACCACCTCCTCCAACTCCTAATCCTGAAAGTTTATCCCAAACACCACATCTCATCAGATTGACTTGAGTGTTATTTGAGATGCAAAGTAGCACCATATTTTTCTACTGGTGTTGCTGTATGGTATTCTAGCTGAAGAAACCACATGTAATAGAACAAATTGTAATGATAATACATAGTAAGGAAAAGGAAAGTAAAACATGCTGCAAACTTAAATTTTCTGGTTTTTTTTTTTTTCTATTTTCTTTTTTGTTTTTCTTCCCTCCCTTGCTTCTTTTACCTTTTCCTCTCTCTCCATTTTATCTTCCTTTTTATACCATCAAACTAATTGCACATTCACACCCCATATGGAAACTGAGAAGGTGCATCTCAGAATTATTAAGGAACTAGTTTCAGGCCATTTTGAGGTTTTGAGTTCTTCATGAAGCCAAACATTGTTTACATAATCTGGGATACTGGAACCTTAGGCTGGGAATCTCATGTGTTTTTGTTGTATTTAATTTTTTTTTCTTCTTTTCAGGTGATTAAAGATCTAGATCTACGGGAAAGACATTTAGGGGATCTTCAAGGTCTTGTATACCGTGAATCAGCCAAAGTTCTTCCTAATGCTTCCCAAGCTTTTTCATCTCGCCGGACGGATCAAGAAATCCCAGTAAGTAGTCTGTTTACAGTTGTGATATATTGTAAGATTTTATTCAAACTTTGTTACCTAAGAAGCACAGACATGGACACGTCGACACAACAAATCCTCAAGATCTAGAATATGACTCAGTGGGAACACAACATTAATAAAATTTATATCTTTGTGCATGTAATTTTAGTTAATCGTGTAGCATAACATACACCATTCAAAATGCATCCTTCGTTGAGTTGTTCACGAAGAAGATAGGACCAGGAGAAAAAGAAAAAAAAAAAAAAAAAGAAAGAAAGAAAGAAAGAAAAAAAGAAGAGGGAAGAACAACAATAACAAAAAGAAGGGGAGGTAGCGGCAAAGAGAGAGGTGTTATGTCCGACACTCTCATGGCAATCCAGGAAAGTGTCTGCTTCTTAGTTTGTTAGCATATGTTACAGTTCTTTGTAGCAAAAGTCCAATATTGGAGAACCTTGTAGATAGACTTGCAAAATAAATCTGCCTAGCCCCAACTTGGCCCCTACTGCCAAAGATTTTAGCTTGAAGGCCAGCCTTGACCACCCACAGTAGATGGAAATTGATGTATTTAGTTATTATGACAATAGACTGTGTATATAGGGTAGATTACTAGAGGTGCATAGCACACCCTATGCTTGTAAAAAAAGGGTGGAGTATTTTGGAAACTAGAAAAATATACCATGTGAATTGTTGCGTATTTGGCATTCATAATACAGCTTATTGGGTCCATTATTTTCTCCATTTTACCACATATGCAGGGTGGTGGAGAAAGCTTTGATCAACTTTTCCAGCGCTGCACATCATCATTGCAGAGAATTGGTAGGAGGCATAAAGGTATTGTGATTTGATAACTTTCAAATGATAGAACAAATATTTTATTCCAAGTGTACTATAATTCATGAACGGTATGTTACTATACCTACTTAAATTTTGTCGAGTGTTTAAAAAGTAATGTGTCTTCTAAAGTCACCATTTTCAGTCACAGCCTCACAGGTTAAAAACGTTAGCACAAAATTATGCTTCAGATGAAGAAAAAACTGGATGCATGTTGTTGCTTGTTTCTGTTGCAGGAGAGCGAGTGGTGGTGGTCACTCATGGGGGTGTCATGAGGGCACTTTATAAGCGGGCTTCCCCAAGTGAACGGTCTGCCGGGAAGGTAATGAATACATCTGTCAACATATTTCACTTGTTTGATGGGGATGAATGGGTCATAAAAACATGGGGCGACATAAGTCATCTCGACCAAACGGGATTTTTAAAGTCAGGCTTTGGTGGGGACAGAAATTCTGGCTAGTTCATCCATGGTGCGCTCTGGCATTTTGCAGTCATTTATTTTAAGCAATGGCATGCTTGAGTTATAATTGGAGGGAAGAAATACTTGACACTACTAAAGTCATGTTACATGTGATTCTTTCGATCAGTAGGGCATTGAAGATCTTTTACGTTTTAATGAACAAAGTAATATTATTTACAATAATGACTCGGTCACCAACCAACTGTATTGTGACACATATGCATCAGATGAATTTTTAAATATTTATAATTTTAGTGTGCCAAGTTATGTGCTTAGGTGGCTACTCTTGATTGGATTTTCCCAAAATTTTGGTGAGAAGGTTGTTATCTCATCAGTACTCTATTATTTATTATTGAAAACTTGTTTTTAATCATGTTAAGATATGCCCATCAATGCTAATTTGTCTATTAAAAGTGACTCTGTTTTTGACTTTGTAGAGGAATCAATTATTATTTTCTTTTTGCATTTTTTATTTGCCACAGAATATTATGGGTATATGGACCTGTATAATCTACATCACACTAAATTAGGTGAATTAGGTATATTTGGTGCACCCCTTCTACAGTGTACAAAATTTTATTATGGATCACTTCCCTGTGATATGGGAGAAACAATTTCTTTTCCAGATGGGATATATGAATCTTTGGCCTGATTAATCCCTGAATATAGGTTAGGCCGCCACCATTTTCACATTAGGTGAACACACACAGAAATCTGGTTGGTGCTGGCGACGTGAGTATAGATGAGCTTTTGCTTTCTGAATTAGGCTTCAATACCAAATTGTTCTATTCTACAGGGTTCCTTTTCATCCTTTTTCCTTAATGCTACCATAGTGAAATCTTATGAGTCGTAATCATCATTGATTGGCCTTCACCACAAAGAGTCGTGACCCAATTTATTCCTTGTTTTAATGTTCTGAGACCTAAAATCACTGCCCACATTGAGTTCCCAAGCCAAACCACCAAAAAAAGGATGGGATGGGGGTGGGCGTGGGCGTGGGGGTGGGGGTTGGGTGGGAGCAATCAATTGAATTTGGGGCATATGAATGTGTGCTTGTGCACGGTTTATATGCACAAAAATCATGTAAAGTGTGAAGAATTCAGTGCTTCAATGCACCTTGATCGCACGATTCAATCGAGGGAGAGTGGAAAACCCCACGAGCTGCACTTCTTCTTTTTTTGGCTATAGGTTTTGAGTGGATGGACGACCGTGGTGGCCCATGACTCCATGAGCACTCGATGTTTTTGGTGGAATAAAAGTGAGCATGGAGCATGGAGCATGGGCGTCATGATGTGGGGACCTTGTGTTCATAGGAAATTAAACAAGGGTGGGTTATCAAGAAGAGGACAAAATCAGATTTGTTGGGTACGTGGTAGTTATGTTCCATCATGTGTTCCTTAAATATTCCCCCCTCCACCTTTCTTTATGTTTTTCGGACTTCATTTGAGGATGGGAACCCTTTGACTTTAGAAAACAAAAACAAAAAAATAATTATACAAAGATCTTGTGCATCATTGCCGTACTTTATTGTGGTCAAGTTCGATGTTCGGTGATCCAAAAAAAGAGGTAAGCCCAATGTATATATGGATATTTATAATTTAAAATGATAGTGGAGAAAAAAAATTTGATTAGATATGCTCATCAAATTTTGATATTCTTTTTCATCCAACGATGTTTGACTGTAATTCTATTATTATCTTCGACCAATGTGAAAGGTTTTATGACATTTTGCACTTGAGATCTATATTAGGTTACGTCATGACATTTATAAATCCATTGATATACCAGAGAAGCCACCGCCCTAGCAAACTGACTCTTATGAATCAACTAGCAATCAAACACATAACAAACGTGTTTTTCTTTTGCTTTGCACATGCAAACAGCATATATTGACCTTCTAGTAATTGAACAATAATTAATAAGTATCTAATGGCTACTCGTATCTAGAATTTGCAGCAACTAACTCAATTCTATGGTGAATAATTAACAATTTAATTATTAATTAATTTACAAATATTTGAAAATCCACAAACACACATGCCAAGAGTGACGGAAGTACATGCGTTGCAACTTCTCTGGTCGAAAGTCGAAACCATCGAGAAACTAGAGCTAAGGCCACTCATATGAGAAATATATTACACATGTATAGACAGAGTCTTATTTCCGTACCCAAAAAATAAAAAAGTAAAAAATAGAGTCTCATTTACCTAGCGTGTGGAGAGGGAAAAGGTGGTGTCGCATTCCAGTGGGGAACCCAATCATTTATTGGGATAATTGAGTGGGTGTTTGTGAAACTGGAAATTTGGAATGAACCTTTGGAACTATGTGTGTAAATGAAAAAATAAAAAAAATTTAAAAAGTATAATTATCCTTGCTCAGCGGGGAACAAATTCAGGGAAGGAGGTTTCAATAGCCTTTCTATTTTAAAATTTGATAATGGCAAAGTAGTGGGAAAAATATAATTAATGTGTTTGCCACTTGGTATGGGCCATGGTTGCTTATTAAAAAGTAAAAAGAAAAAAATGGGCAAACGGATTTAGTTCCTGCGGAATTCTAGAGGATCGGCACCAGCATGGATTGGATTTGCCGCTTCATATGGGCAAAAGGCTGTTTTTTCTTTTTCTTTTTTCCTTTTTCTTTTTCTATTTTTTTTTTTTTTATCAATTTCAAATCAACAAATCTTTTTGGATATCTAAATGTTTGGTTTGACTGATCCTTAAAACACGGATAAGATCATCATTTACTTTGTGTGTTAGATAACACCCAAGGTCAAACCTAATTAGGAAAGTAAAATATTAGGACCTTTTACTTTTTTTGAAACATAAGTCCTAAGAACCATTGTTCTACTTTTAAAGATTAACTAATAAATTTAATTTAAATAATACAATTTCAGTGTTTTCTACTCTATTAACCTTTGCCTTGTCAATGGCTTTGTGGCCTAGTAACATCCCTTCTTCGTATGTGGGGGAAGGTATTTGGTTTGAGTCTTAGTACAGGCATATGTTGATGTTTTGAATTTCTTATCCATGTTGCCAAAAAAAAAAAAAAGGTAATAATTTGCCTTGTGTTTAAGGCCAATTTTGCGATATAATCAACATTTAACACCTTAGCCAACCCAATGATTGATAGTAACGAATAGATATTAATATTCCTTTATAAATTTGAATCTTCTATCGATCATTTAACAAGTTAAGTGAATATCATTAGGCTATTATTCATCGACTATCAGTTAAGAATTTAAGCCTTTTCATTGTAATGAAAAATAAAAAAAATATATATAAGAAAAATAAAGGAAAAATGACGTCAATGTAAAAAATTCAATATAATTGGCGTTTTAATTTCGTAATTCAATAATTTAATTAAAGAATTTTATAAAACTTGATATGGGTACTCCCCATCACAAGGATGAAACTCGGGTATCATTAGACAAGATTTGACAGGATCAAGTCAAATGACCATGGCCAGTGGTCAGTCTAAAAGGGTATTCCATCACATGTATAATTCAGATTTGGAGCACCATTCCTCCATGAATTCTAAAATGCGATATCACTTGAAAAATCTTGTTAGTTGACTTTCAAAAAAAAAAAAAAAAAAAAAAAATTATTTAGTCTTTATTCATATAGGCCGGAAAAGGTGCATGGTTGAATTGTATGGTCAAATTTAGGGTTTGCGGTTTCTTGTAGAGGAAGATATCATAAATTTAATTGAATGTCATAGTCTAATGACTCAATTTGTTTATACTTTCTAGTTTAATGACATTTTTCCTTTCTATGCTAAGTAAAGATTTTAAGTTTGACTTTTAGAATAATTGCAAATTTATCATGAGCATGCATGCCTATCTAAAGAGCTACGCGGATATATAGTCATAGAGGTGGTGCATATTGTAGTCCCATCAATGAGTTCATTTATGGGGGGATTTTTGATTCATTGGACTACAGGAAAATAATTATATTTCAGTTCAAAATGCCATTAACTTTTTAGTAAATAACTATTGGCTTAACTAACAATGATTATAATTGTAATTATTTTCCTGTAGGCCGACCAATCTAAAATTCCCCATTCATTTATTCCGTACATTGTTAATGGTTTTGTAATCTCGTAACATCTCCTCCACTCGTGTAAGGAAAAGGCTTGAATTAGAAACCAATATTTTAATAATGTGTATTTTCTCATTTAGTATATTTTAATATCGAGTATTATGAGAGCATCTCTAAGAGTGTTAACTATTTTTTTGCTACTTTAGTTAACAAAATGATATTTTTTAAAATAGTTAGCTAGCTATCTAAGTAAGTACTCTAAAGGTACTAGTTATTTTTGAACTATTTCAAAAATTTTATTAATAATATATTTTTTTTAATCATTTGGTGGAGAGATAAAAATGGAATGATAAATAAAGAAAGGACAAGTGTAACTTTTTTCACTAAAAATAATTTAGTTAACGAATGTTTGCTAGCTAAATGTAGCTAGCCGAAATGAAGATAGTTAAAATAGCTAACTATATAGCTAACCCCTTGGAAAAGGAAATTAGTACTTTGACTAATTAAAATAGCCAAGGGGGGTTATATAGCTAGCCTATTGGAGATGCTCTGATATTCTTATATTTTGCAAAAAATAAAAAAATAAAAAAAGTCAATGAACCCACTAAACTTGGAAACTTGTTATAGCTATCATACCATTTTGGAAATGTGAGTCGTTATTGATGGAAATCGGATATTCTATTTATTCTTTTCTTTCTTATTTTTTGTTATTGAGAAGGGATGTGTTACAACTTATAATAAAATGACTACAATCTTGGATCTACTCAAAAGGCTTTCCCGCCCTTATGTCAAGTGAGATGTAACTCATTCACATTCAATCATTAACGGCCAAATACAAAAATGTACAAGCACAATGTGCCACTATTTTGTAAGAATATAGGAAGCGCAAAATTTTATCTACCAATAAATACAATAGAAGAAAAAACCAAAAACCGTCCAAACATAACCTAATGATGTTAGGTTGATAGGACAAATTAGGCGTTCAATTGACCCCAAAAATTTGACAAGTATAATAAAGGGCGAAGCCATAAATTAAAAAAAAAAAAAAAAAAAGGTCCTATAAAAAACAAAGAGTGGGGCGGCGGGGTCGTGGAATAAAAATTTTAAAAATGGATAGGCCTCGTATTTATAGGTTTTCTCCGAGTTTCATGTGAGTAGAGGCACCCTTTTCTCATCAAATTTATTTAAAAAAAATTAAAATATAAGGCAAGACAAATTTGTAAAACGGCGCTGTTTTGACTTTTGGAAACCATTACCCAATAAACTAAACGAAAAAAGTCAAATTAAAGCGTAAGCTCTGTCCTTCCCCCACGCCCCACACCGCGTTGAATCCACCAATCCACTTACGTACCCATTATGACCCCACAGGGGGACCCAGCAATCCCCCCAGTCAGATCTTTCCACATCAGCAAAACCCAGAATTTTCGCTTCCAATCTGCTTACGTGACAGGATCTGACCTTCGCACTTCCCTTCCTTTTTACTTCGACAAAAGCAAAGGTACCGTCGTTTCCTTTCTATCCCAATCTGCATATCCCTCTCTCTCCTCTTATCTCTCTCTCTCTCTCTCTCTCTCTCTCTCTTCACCCCACCATTTTCAATGCTCTGCTAGGGCATCCAACCACCCTGAAACAGACACCAAATTCCACACATCCAAACAAGAACACAAACCCTAGAATTTCAAAATTAAGTCTGTATCTACATCTCATGTAATGCTGCAAGCCTGTTCGAGTGTGTGATCGGGTTTTTGGTGTAGATTTTCTGTTTGGGGAGGAGGAAAAAAAATGGGTCTTTGCATTTCCAAACCCCCCCCAAACCCCAGCCTTTCTGTTCACAAGAATGACTCTCCACTAGCTAAGGATAATCCTGTTGCTGTCAAGGATTCCGGTAAGCCAGCTGCGACCTCTGTTAATGATGAGAATTCTACCGATAGGAAGAAGAAAGATGAGGAGTCGGAGGTAGGTAAGAAGTCTCCGTTTTTTCCGTTTTACAGTCCGAGTCCGGCGCACTACTTGTTCTCGAAGAAGTCTCCGGGGAGGTCTCCGGCGAATCCGAGCTCCAATTCCACGCCGAAGCGGTTTTTTAAGCGGCCGTTCCCGCCGCCGTCGCCGGCGAAGCATATACGGGCGGTGCTGGCGAGGCGGCATGGGTCGGTGAAGCCGAACGAGGCGGGGACGATACCGGAGGGGAACGAGGCTGAGGGGGTGGCGGGCCTGGATAAGAGCTTTGGGTTTTCGAAGCATTTTGGGAATAAGTATGAGCTTGGGGATGAGGTTGGGAGGGGACATTTCGGGTATACGTGTATGGCGAGGTTTAAGAAGGGCGAACTCAAGGGTCAACAGGTTGCTGTCAAGGTCATCCCGAAAGCGAAGGTTTGGCATTTTATATCCTTATATGTTCAATTTCTGATCTAAATTCTGTTCTTATCTTTGTGAATTATCGATTTTGTGGTTTAAGGAGGAGCGATCTATGTGATTTGAACTACAGGTTTAGCTGAATGTTTTCGACTTTATGGGGATCAGATCCGTAGGCATACATTTGTTTTAGTCTGACAAACTGGTTATCGTGTGATGAACTGATGATGACAGAAAATTTGTCTTGTTTTTTTCTGTTTGTTTTTCTCTGTGCAGAATATTAGAGTTCGATTTTTTGTTTTAACTGCAAGAAAAGATTCCGTTGCATATAAATTTATGTATTCTCTTTATCTTTTAGATATTAAACAGTCATGGGTGTGGACTTTTCTTCAAGTCGATGATTGCAAGATCCTCTTAAGTTTTATTGATGGTATCTTGAAGTGCGAAGGTGGTTTGGCAAGAAAAAGACGATTGCAATTGCTTTTGATAGATTAACATAGTTTGCAGGAGTTGGGATGTTTCGCTGACTAATTGATGATAGTTGACCTATCAGGAAGCTTTGTGTTAGACATGACACTGTAAATGATTAGGACAAATGTCATTGATGGAAGCTGCGAAAGCATATGAGAAGACTTAGTACATGATAATAGAAGCACTTGCTTATATGTATTTTTGAAAATAAGGGATTCTGAAGTTAAGAAAATCTGAAAATAGAAAAGGCTTTAGAACCTGATGGTGCTCCTATTGAAGCTTGAAAGTGTATTGGGCGATGGTGGTACAGTGTGTTTGGTTAATCAGTGCTCTCATCATTTTGGTCATGGATGAATCTTTTCAGCATATTTAGTATGTGTTCTTGTGGTGTCTTGTTTGCTTATTATACTGTCTTAATTGACAAAATTGGAATGCTTGGCAGTGAAGGAGTTTAAAAGTGTAGCTGTAAATGGTGTTAAGATAGGTGAGTCAGTGACAATAATACATAAGATTGAGTTAGAATTATTTCATTTCTGAGAAGTTTGAGGTGGCACTAATTGACGACTAGATGAGGCAAAGTCTTCTTGGATGGTTTGGTTATGTGACTGGAAGACTAAATACAAGTTAGGAAGACTATTTGGTTCTAGTTGAAGGTGCCTTGTGGAGACAAGAGCAAAGTCATGAGTTATATTTGCATTTATGTCCATGTATGGAGTAATATATGGATTAAATTCTGCACTGCAGGCTGCATCTTTGTTCAAGAAAGGTGAATTTGGTATATGTGTAGCCTGAACAGTGAAGTTTTTAAGTGTTTTTCTTGTGGACAGGTTGAGAGATGCTCTGGGGATTCTTGTATCGGAGCATGTGAAATTCCACTAGACAGTTAACCTTAGGCAGGCTGGTGTTAATGTATTTATTAAAAAAGTTTGTAATTTATCCAACAAAACTGAAAAATTGAATGAAATGCAAATTACTTGTTGGTAACCATCCTGAAGAATGAATTTTGAAAGCATGTAACCGCTTCTAATTGTTATCAAAGTGCATGTTTATCATCGAATATATATCCATCATATTTATTTCAGGGTTTCTCTGGGATGTTTGGACATGTTCTCGAAAATGGTTTTCTGTTCTCAGATCACAAAAAAAAAGAAGAAAAAAGAAAACAGTGCAGAAAATTTGTTTGGGAACATGTTTTTGAGAATTGTTTTCAGATTTATTATTATTTTTTTGTTATCTTGTTTTCTGGGAACAACAAAAGGATGTTATCAGTTTCTCTCTTCTTTTTTTTTTGGTTCAAGAAGAACAAAATTACTGAAATCGACATGTTCACAAAATTTCTTCATGCTGTTTTCTGAAGCCCATTTTTGAGAACTGTTTTATGAGACCATGCCAAACCGGCCTTGTTTGAAAAATTCTCCAATTTCTTTATTTATATCAACTTGTTTGAAAAAATTCTCCAATTTCCTTATATTAAATATAACCATTTAAATATTTCAGAGAAGCACTTAAATCTTAGCCAGAAAAAGGCAGATTTAATTGTTGGATATAATTCCAGGAGACACGGTTGAATGTTGTGGCAAAATTTGTAAAAATATAAAAGAATAAGATAAAAGCGAGTTGGTGATAAGTTTTCACCTGTTCAAGTTTTCACTTTTCACTGCTGTAGAAAAATGTGATATGCTATCTGTATAATTTTATATAAAAATTAGATTGGCTATGGTCTGTTTTTTTCTTTTGTTTTGTGATAATTGGTTTTTGATATAAACTACTTATAAGTTAACTCAAATCTGTACTTCTAGTTTTGGTGGAATCAAAGCAAGTTCTGTTTAGTATTCATCTTCTTTCATGGTATAGAATCTATAGATTGGTTATTATGGTCCCTATTTTGTTAATTTGAAGATTGATTGGAACCTATATATTTTTTCTTTAAACTTGCTATTTCTCTCTGTTGGAAGTAGTACAAGATCTATTTGTGTACCCTACGTCTTGAATTTATGTGGTTCATGCAAAGCATTTCAGGATACTGCATTTTGTAATTGTTTAACGTGTGTCTCATATGCTGATTCTGATGTATTTTTCCTCTTTTAGATGACCACAGCCATTGCCGTTGAGGATGTAAGAAGGGAGGTGAAAATATTGAGAGCTTTGACAGGACATAACAATCTAGTACAGTTTTATGATGCATACGAAGATCATGATAACGTTTATATAGTCATGGAGTAAGCTTTGATCACGACACTTTATTTTAATTACATTTCATTAACATGAATTTTTTACCCTGGCATTGGAAGTGATAATATTTGTGTCTGTTTTGATGAGGGCTGGCATATAAATATTTATGTGTTTTGGGCTAAATGCTGCTATTACTGTTTTGGAGCAATATGAAAAATAATCTTGACATTTTGTTATATGGTCATAAATTTAATATCAGCGGGAGGGAATCCATTTATTGTCTATAATAATTTTTTCTCTAACTAGCTTTGATGGATTTCCACACATCTTTCAGGTTATGTGAAGGAGGGGAGCTTTTGGACAGAATACTTTCAAGGTATTTCTTTTAGTGTTTGCTATATTGGAATGCACCATCTTTGAACTATAAGTCTATAATGGATGCTATTGATAGGGAAAATAGGAGGAAATTACAATCAGCTGCCTGGTTTTTTATATATATATATATATATATATATATATTTTCAAGATGTTGCATGTAATTCTTGAAAATACAAGATGCTGCCTCCTTAATATAGATGTCTTTCAGGGTTTTCTCTTCTAAGAACATTAGTAATATATACCCTTAAATATTAACTATTTTCCAATGACAAAAAGGAGTGAAAAAGGTTTTATGTGAGCTTTTGCACATTGGTCTCTTATTGGGAGGGGGGGTGAAATGGTAGCCTCAATCCTTAAAATGACAATGTTTCATGGCATACGTGTGACTGACCATATCTAACCACATAATTTTAACCCAGGAAGGCTATGGCATATATCAAGTTGGCTAGAACAAATAAATATGTCATCTTGAAAAGTACAAATTTGATTTTCTTGCAGCACTTCAAATGTTGGCTAGTTAAGTGTGTAGTAGTCCATTTAAGATAAAGATAAAATCACTTCATTTCTTTGCTAGTAGTATGAGGTCTCACTTAAATAAAAATCATTTTAATTTGAGTCCTCTTTTCTGGCCATGAAACAGTCAAGATGTAGGGATACTACATGCTTTCCAGATGGAGGAGATAATCTATTGTGATGGTCGTAAAAGAGGAAGTTTCATATAATTTTAAGAATTATTGGCAGTATTTCAAGACATAATATTTTAAACAATGCATCTGGTAGTAGTTTTTCCAACCAAAAAAGGGTAAATTGAAAAATAAGTGTTGATAGCTAATTAAATAGATTGTCAATTACTTTTGCAGGGGAGGGAAATACTCAGAAGATGAAGCAAAGGCTGTCATGATACAGATATTGAATGTTGTTGCATTTTGCCACCTCCAGGGCGTTGTCCACCGGGATCTTAAACCAGAGGTGTAATGAATTCTCATGTTTGGATTAATTATCAGTGAATTATATTTAAACCTGCTGGAGTGATACGTATTTTTTTTGTAACTTCCCTCCCCCCCCCCCCCCCCCCCCCCCCAAAAAAAAAAATATTTTTCCTTTTCTGTCTGGGTGGATAGTTTGTCCATTTGTGATATCTCTTCGATAAGCAATTGAAAAGTCCTTAGTTTCAAATTTGGGAGTACTATTCATGAGCATCGAAATAGGATCAAATGAGAAATGAGTGCCTGGGTGGGTCAGTCCATTGACTCAGAATATGTAAAAAGATAACCGTTGCTTCATTTGTTTTGAATATTCATCCACTTAATCAGACATGTGCAATCTGTGTTTCCTTTTCGGATTGGTGGGGTCCATGATATGCTTTTATAAATGAATAGTATTGTTTCAGTTATGTAAAGAACCTTGACCAGATTAGCTCTGCACAACCCATTTTTAGATTGACCAAAGGCCAATTGAATGGCCACAATTAGGATCTCTGGATGAGTCATTTTTGGTTGAAGTTAAATGGTACATACTTTAAATATCTGATGACTATAATGCTCTCCCACAGCCTATCCTCCTCCTAGATTTGTATTGAGGGTTAGATTTTAAAGAGAAGACTATTGTGCGCTCCATATTGATAGGATTTTATTATTTAGCCAGAACTTAAATCTTTAAATCCTCAGTGAGTGAAGATTTTTCCGATTGACTTCAGGTTTTTTTAGCCAAATTATTTGTTGAACTTCCTTTGTTGAAATAATTTCATCTTCTTCTGCATGTCGTAGTTGGAATTTTATGTTGTTTTTATTTCTGTATTCTCATCTAAGTGTAGCTAATTGCTGGATCAGAATTTCCTGTTTACGTCTAAGGATGAAAATGCTCAACTAAAGGCCATAGACTTTGGCTTGTCAGATTTTGTGAGACCAGGTTTGTCCTCACTTCTTTAATTCAGACGCTATATTGTGTACTGCTAGCTTTGGGAATCTGTTAATTGTTCTAATTGTTTTAACTGTGCAGATGAAAGGCTTAATGACATTGTTGGTAGTGCATACTATGTAGCACCTGAAGTTCTACATAGATCTTATAGTACAGAGGCTGATGTCTGGAGTATAGGCGTGATAGCATATATTCTATTGTGTGGCAGCCGTCCATTTTGGGCCCGGACCGAGTCTGGGATCTTTCGGGCTGTTCTAAAAGCTGATCCAAGTTTTGATGAACAACCCTGGCCTTCTCTATCTTCGGAGGCAAAAGACTTTGTCAAGCGCCTGTTGAATAAAGACCCACGGAAAAGAATGACTGCTGCTCAAGCCCTCAGTAAGTGCCTTACCCCTATTAAAAGTGCTAGGACTATGGTCTTATATTCTTGAAGTGCTACTTAAGATCTTATGTTGCAGGTCATCCCTGGATTAAAAGCTGTAATGATGTAAAAGTGCCCCTGGATATACTTATATTCAAACTCATGAAGTCTTATATGCGTTCATCAGCTCTTCGGAAAGCAGCTTTAAGGGTGTGTTTTTTATCCAAATTCTTGAATGATTTTGTTCTTTTAATGTTTCAGTTTCCATGTGTACATGAGTGTGAGGTATTGGATTCCTTTTGAAGCCATTGTTTGTATTGTATTATTATGTTTGTGAGTAGTGAAGCAGTGGTTGGCTGGTTGCCAGGGGATATATACTGTCATGGCATACGATTGGTTATGATAAGGATATCCACACCCCCCCCTCCCCTCTCTCTTCTTTCCCTTCTTCTCACCCCGTCTCTCAAGTTACTTCTATATATTAAGTGCCCCAGTTAGGCCACTGATCTTACCTTAGTGGCTAGAAGTCATTCTTTCATGAAGTCACTTCTAGTCAAACCCTTAATCTGATTTTTATTAATTTTTTAATATCCATTTTGACAGATCATGTTCTTGGTGTGTACTTTCTGATAATTAGTTTCACATATTTCTTTTGATTGGCATTTGGCAGGCTCTGTCTAAAACATTGACTGTAGATGAGCTGCATTATTTGAAGGAGCAGTTTGCGTTATTGGAACCAAACAAAAATGGGACAATATGTTTAGAAAATATTAAAGCGGTTGGTTTCTTTCAGAATGTTTGAACTTTGAATAGCTTTACTAGGTTTTTTGTGAATAATGTTTTCAATGCCTTTTGCTTTGTTCAGGCCTTGATGAAATACGCGACCTGATGCTATGAAGGAGTCTCGTGTCCATGATTTTTTAGCATCAGTACGTGCTTTGACTATTATGATGGATGTTGCATTCATAAAGTTCTGTAGTGTTTTAACTGGTAAAATACTTTCTAACTCCCCCTTCTATGACAGATGAATGCACTACAATACAGAAGAATGGATTTTGAGGAATTCTGTGCAGCTGCATTAAGTGTCCATCAACTCGAAGCACTTGATCGATGGGAGCAACATGCTCGTTGTGCCTATGAACTTTTTGAGAAGGATGGAAACAGGGCTATTGTCATTGAGGAGCTAGCTTCGGTATGTTGGGTTCTTTCCTTCACACTAAAGAAAATTGTGTGTAAGTATAATATACTAGACATAAAGTTCTAGACTTCTAGTCAATCCAGATGGATTTGAAGTTGGGTTACCAAAAGAATTATTAGTGTGGCAATACTTGGGGTAATAAGACCTGTGTTGACATGCGTTAGATGGATATTTGAGATGTGCTTAACAGTTAATATGGACAAGTTATGTTCAATTGTGATTACATAGGGATTTGATGATCTTTTATCCTTTTGACACAGTCATTAGCCCTACCATCTCAGAAAGCTCAATTCCATTTAATTCTGTTCTTTGTTTTAGCCCTTGAAAACACAAACCTAGACTAACCTAAAGGTATTTTTGAAACATTGTTTCAGGAGCTTGGCCTCAGCCCTTCTGTCCCTGTTCATGCTGTTCTCCATGACTGGATTAGGCACACGGATGGAAAGCTAAGCTTCCTTGGGTTTGTCAAATTGTTGCATGGTGTGTCTAGCCGGACCTTTGCAAAAGCTCAATAAAAGCTTTAAGCCCACACAGGAGCTCCAACTATAGGTTGTCCTATGCTGTTTTGGCCAATAAAAAAAAAAAAAAAACAGCTTAGAGGTGAACAAGACACTCCCGAGTCCTCCAATTTTCAGGGAGTTTCAACACTGCAATTATGGCCCAGCATAATTCATACTGGAAGTATTATCAGGGTTTGTGGCACAAACGTGTATACGTCCTTGGCTCATTTGTGCTCGTCCAGACCATGAAGCTCAGGCATTTGTGTACCCACTGTAAAGTTGTAGTTTAAGTGTTTACTTGCAGGTGGGAATATTTCTCCATTGGTTACGGGACATTTGATATTCTGACATATTGGACTGGCTTGACATGTCCACAATGCATTGTATCATCTGCTGTGTTCTTTGCTTTCAACTTGAGAGATCTCTGCTCAAATTCACTGCTTTTTTTGTCTCTAAAGCCAAATGAAGATTTTTCCCTCGCACATCACTTGGTCTAATCCTTTGCTTTTTACTATGGGAAATTATTCTCGTGTGTTTAGATTGAAGGTTCAGGATTCAAAGCTTATTGGTTATTGGACACTCGTGTATGATGACTAGTGATCACTACTGTAAATGTGCTTAGCGCAAGTGGCTAGGACAAAGCAGTATATATCAGCCCTGCACCACCCTGGTTGGAATGAGTTGTGAAAATTATGCCAATTAGGGTTCTGAATGAACATTGTCATGACCTGCTATCATGGTGAAACACAAATTTGTTCTCCATGGGATGGGGCAGTTCTGGATTTGGTAGTATTGTGACCTCTCCTTCCATCCGAAATTGATTGTACAATTACCTCGACTGATGCTGGAGAAAACACGAGGAAATAGATGGAACGGTGCTAACTGCTGAGTGCTTCTTCGAAAAGATAAATATGGGTAAAAAGTTACTGAAGTCACGAGTTGTGCTCTGTTCAAATTTGGCCCTCTTCAAAATTGAAAAAAATTGAAGGGTATAAAATCTTTTCGAAGTTAGTGCTCTCTTCAAATTTGACCTAAGCTCCTAATAAATTTTTAAAATTTGAAAAGAATTGAGAGATAGAGTCTTTCCAGGTTTTTATGTTTTGGTAACAAGATAAGAATATTAAAACATGCCCAGAAGGCTTTGGCTTTTCAGGTTAATAAAGTTAACAAGTTGTGCTCCATTCAAATTTGACCTCTAAATGTTTTTTTTGAAATTTGAATGAAGTGTACAAGTACAAAGTCTTTTCAGCTTAATACATAGAATTACTGAACTCATAAGTAGTACTCTATTTAAATTTGGAAGATTGGGAGGTCCTATTTTTATACATTTTTTGGTCTACAGTGTATGAAAACAAGTAATGAGAGTGTGGATTTAACCCAAAAAAAAAAAAAATAATAATAATAATAAAAAGGAAAAATGAAAAAGAGGTGTGGAAATATCCCCACCCTCATTTAAACTACTACATATGCGTTGGCTGTCCAAAAGCTATCAATTCAGTTCATTTCTCTTTCGAGACATGGCTGAGAGGAAACGTAAGCCCCCTACCGTTGTTCTCTCTTCTGAAGAAGAAGAAGAAGAAGAAGAAGAAGACGACGACGACGATGAAGATGATGAAGAAGAAGACGACGACAACGGGGGAACCGTTTCAACTTCCAGGTAGTCTTTCTGATATATATATATATATATAGCATTGATCATTCGAATTCAGACGATGCTCGTCATATATGAAAGATTGATCGGCATTTCTTTTCGTGTGGGAGTATTCAGTGACGATGGGAGTATTTGTGATGACGAGGAGGAAGACGAATCGGACGATCAGGAGGAGTCTGATGATGAAGATTTGGACGGTGACGATGAGTCTCTCTGCAACAGAGTAACACGCTTTCTCCAAGGTTAGGGTTTCTTCCATTCTTACTTCCTTTCCAGCATTCGCAATTTAAATAAAAAATTCAATTCGTTCATTTTCTCTCGGATGGTCCGTTTTCATTTGTGACTAAAATTAAAAATTAAAAATAAAAATCTGAGCCGCAAAAATTTGAGAGAGCAGGTACAGATTTCTGTGAGAACCAAATAGACCTTGTATTTAATTTGTTTGGCATGAAGAAGGAGCTATTTTATGGAAGCATTTTAGAAAATTGGAGCTATCACCACAATAAGTTCAGCTTTGGGATCTCTTGAAATGCCACCATCTCAAGTTTTCACTATTATTTCTGAGGATAGCTGCCATTTTTTGTAACGGCGGCATTTGTGGTGATGAATTTGTTCATAAAATTACCTTATCAAAAAGAATTTGTTCATAAAATTTTATATTAAACACAACGGGGCTAGTTAATTTCGAAGGGACATCAGTATGATGCAAGAAAGAATCAACAAGTAGCATTACCATTTCACAATTTTCCCCTAACGTTATTTTACAGTGATCTTCTTTTCTAAATTCTTGATAGCATTTTTTTTTTTTTTTAATAATAACAATCTAATTTATTATTTATATTTCTATTATTTTTAGGTTTTGCATTTGATCATCTGAATATTAGAATGCAATGTTTTAATGCTTCCTAGTTGAGACGCAAAAATGTCTTGAGCCTTGACATCTTGTGGGCTTGCAAGCAGAACATTGAAAACAATGGTCTTGACCCTTGAGTTTTATTTTTTCCCATACTTTTTTAATATGTGTATATCCTTTTTTTTCTTTAGAAAACAGTACTAGTGGAATCTCATGATGTTTCTTGTGTTCTGCAGAAAGGAAGGATCTACAAGCGCTGAACCTAACAGAGTGCAAAGCATACTTACGGAAGCATGACCTGAGGATAACAGGGACCAAGGCTGTTTGTATCCAGAGGATTAAGGAACACTGGAGGTAAGTTAAATATAGCTTGTGAACTTTTGTTTTTATATTTTTCTAATTGCTTCTGTTGCCACAGTTTGGGGATGATTAAGAACTTATTGCATTTATGTAACCTGTTTCTTTTTCAATTTTAAAATGAAAGTTCAATTTAAAACCAAGAAAAAAGTTAAGTTAGAACGAGAAAAAAAGAAAGGTAAGTTCTTAAGAAACAAAGCCTTTCCTGAGCATTTTCCTTTCCTTTCTTTTCACTTGACACTTTAATATTTTTTATCCAATTTATCCATAAGGAAGCCGAGACTGAGGAGGATATTGCCCACAAAATAGGAGTAGGATGAATGAAGTGGAGGAGTGTTTTTGGAAATGATTAATTGTTAAGATGCAGAAAAGGGGTCTCTTTTTTGTCCCTAATGGTCAATTCAATTTATTACCAAAATTCTAGGTCCAATTAATCCCATATTCCTGCATGAATTTATATTAGAACTGTGGCCTGATACCAAATTGAAACCTGTATCAAGTCTAGATGGTAGAACCTATCTATTGGTGAAGTAGCATGAGATGAATTTTAAGATTTAAGTTATTTGTTATTACCACATTATGTTCTTGAATTCTTTGTTCTTGTTATTTTTGTTATTTGTTTTTTTCCCCTTTTTATGAAAGAATTTATGTGAACATAACATGTTTCTTTTTCTGATGTATTGTAACTCTGTTACTGTCTCTGTTTTGAAATTCCTTTCATATTCTTTCCACATCTCAGGATAAAAGATGGCAATTGTGAAGCACTCTATCCCAGATCATCCTTTGTTATCAATTGTACAGGTAAAGTATTTTGTGTTTGCTCTGGTGCATTCATTTCTTAATTTTTCTACTAACGTAATCTCCATGCAGGTGATGTCTGTAAGGGAGATGTTGTTCTGTTCACACAGAAAGTTTATGAGAAGTATCCACTTGTCCCAGCTCTTCTTCCATAATTTATGAATTTTATATATATATATATATATATAATTTTTTTTTTTTTAATGTTCTAGGTCCATGTTTTAGTTGCCTTTTAAATTGAGGATCTGATTTCGAACAGGTTTGACAAAGTTACAAGGAGTGGTCGTATTCTAGGAAAGAGAACTATTGCTGGGAGAGTTGTGAAGGAAAGCTATGGTGCAGCCAAGCAACAGCATACATTTACTGTAAGGCTGAGACTGAGAATGTAGGATATTATATCTGGAGAACTTAAGTCTATCAAGTTCTTGTAAGATTTGTTAGAATCCGAGCCAGCAGGGATTAGTAGTTAAAATGGGAATTGTTGGAGATATAGAAAGATTCAAGACTCTATATATCTATCTTTAGAGAACCATGTGTTGGGTCTGCTCTGTAGTGTGTTCTCTTGCCAGAACCTTTATTTTATAAGTCTCACCCGAGATATCTACATTTGCCCAAATTAATGATCCTATTTGTCAGAGTTATGTTCTCAACAATCTGCTTCTGTTGCACTTCTGTTGCTTTTTTGCACACTATTTTTGCTCTCTATTGATTCATCTAGCTGTTGATTTTTCATGGTTTTTAAGGTTGAAATACTTTGGAGCAAGGGGATTAAGAGATTGCCTCCACTTTTTCCTTTGCTTGTGAAAGGACGTAATCTCTATAGATTGAAGACTTTCAGACAGGTAAATGGTTATACATTGGACTGTCATTTTTTTTCCTTGGCATTGTCCTATTTAGATGTTGATTTACTTGTATGTTCTTTTTATTCCACCTTTTAGCGTTGGAATAATGAAGCAGAAAGATTAAAAGTCCTTGCTGAGAAGCACAAACGAGGTGCAGCAGCAAGACTTGTGAGAGCAATGAAGAAAACAAAGAAAACTGGGTCCAATAATGGAGGTATGTGGAAGTTTGCATGTGTATTCTTTTACAGCTTTAGTGCTTCTACTTCTATGTCAAAGTTACCTCTGATAATAAATAGGATTGAAGCATCAGAAGAATTTCCACCATACAGAACCATCTCGAATGAAACAGGCTACTGAAGGTGTAAGAGGGAAGCATGTTGATGGCTGTGGGAAGGCCCCATCTCTAGGACTTGCGAAATCAAACAATCGTCATCAAAAGGCATCTCCACTTGGACAAGTTAACTCAATGAAAATCACAAAGTCAACAGCCCCTAAATCTTCTTGGAGGCATCGGAAACCTGCCCACGGTAATAAAGAAAAAATTTCTACGTTTCAGTCCTACCCTGATCCTGCCCAAAATTTTTACCAGTCACAAATGGGATCTCACCACAGGAATGTGCCATCAGGCTTTTCTAGTTATGAGCTGGGCACTGGTTCGACTATGATGAGATTGCCACCGTTCAGGTCTTATGCTGATTCTTCTGTGAGACTTCCACCTTTCAGGTCTTATGGTGATTCATATATGATGCCTGCCCCAGGACATCGGGGGTTCGACCATAGCAATTATACCCACCATGCCAATCCCAGCTACTACTTTGATCCAAGGATTAACCACCACCCCAGGCCAATGAATATTGATAGGCCATGGCAACCATTTCCTTCAGGAAGAGGAACATATGGACAGAGGAACTGAGGAAGAGCGGATTTGGAGCTGTTCTGCTTAAGGATGGCATGACCAGGGATCTGAGAGCCTGTCTTTTTTTTTCCTTCTCTATCAGACCTTGGACCTTAAGTTGGATCCGAGAGCTGTCTTGTTTCCTCTTTTGTTGGAAATGCTGCAATGCCGGTGCATCACCCAACTTGATGGAATTGGTTGTATTCATGCCATGGTCGGGTACGTACCTTCTTGGCTGATTTTTTTTTCTTTTCTTTTCTTATTTTTTCGTAGGTTAGACAAACTGATGATATGAAACTGCGATTACATTCACCTATTAGCATTGTAGATTGATGTTATGATTGATTAATATGAGGAATATATGGGAAGAATTGCCTATCGATTTTGTTTCTTTATTTGAAAAATAAAAATGAAATACAGATAAATAAAATAAAAAGAGAGCTGCCTACTGATTGTATTCAACGATTATGTGCTAGATGAACAGTTTGTGTAAAATAAAACAATCACTATTGGATTTATAGTGACTGTTATATCAGTAAGCCATCCACAAGTGGTTTGTCATCCAAAAGCACGCAGCTCATGTTAGCAATAGCCTCTGTTAAATTTAACTTCAATGTCACTCTCCCGAATGTTTTTCCTAATCTGTTGTTAGATAATTTTTTTAGGAAGTATGTTTTGTGAGGTTAGTTTGAGTAATACTGTTAAGTCTTGCCTCATCGCATTGATCTCAACATTTCTTTCGGATGGGTAATTCTTTCATGTGACCAGCATATGTGCCCTCAAGACACATAATAGTCGGCTGTTACATGGAATTATTGCGACACCGATATCATTATAAAATGATTAAATTTTCTCTTGATGTCTCTTATTCAAAGCGTATGGATTTGTACAATGTAAAATATACTAATAATTTAATTTTCATTAGGATCATGTTTAACTCGAACTAATTTTAATTTATATTTCTTAGACGTTGCTACGAATAGGTTCTAACTTCTAAACCATTTTTTATCAGTCTTAATCAGATGATACCAGCGACAGAATTATGCAGGTAAAGTCGGTTAGGTTCTCAATAATTCAAAAACTTTTGAGATTAGACTTGCGAACGGAGCAGAGCCTAGAAATAGATATAGATGGACCGTTGTGGCGTCATCCAAGTGATCCGTACAACAACAGCAGCAGTAAAAAAAAAATTTAAAAATTAAAAAATGAAAAGAAAGGGAAAAGGGGAAAAGTTGGGGGAGGTGTCGGGCCAACCCACCAAATGACGGCTCTTGAGAACAAATATCAGCCACTGACAAACGTTTTGTGCTTTTTGACTGAGAGAGACGTCTCAGTGTCTCGATTGTCGTGAAAGGATACCCTTTTATTTTTGAGTAAGTCGGTTAGGTTCTCAATAGAGATGCTCCCCTGCACGTTTTTTAAATTATACTAAGAACTCTTACTTTACAAAGTAAATAAAAAAAAAATCCCTTTCTTTTTAGCTTTCGTTTATTAATACGTTAAATTATGTTTAAATTTTTTTAAAATATCCTAATTACTCTTTTTTTGGATGATAATTTTCGTATTAAATGCATATATAATTTACCAATTTAACACACTCATCCAATATTTTTGAATTTTTATCATTATTATTGATAAATAACTAAAAGATATATATATATATATGGATAAAAGAAAAATGTTAAAAAGTTTAAATTTTATGTCCAACTAATATGATAGCTCTCAGATTTGTTCCTTAAAAATAATTATTTTTTTAATTAAATTTTTAATTGATTTACAATAAAAAATAAAAAAATTGATTTATTAAGTTGTCACCTCATTTGAATAAGTAGATTTGGATAAAAAAAAAAAAAAAACTATATAACATTATTCATGTGTAAAAATAAATGAAAAAAATTATTACAATGGGAATGCATGTATAGAAGAAGCAAACGAAGTGGCAACTTAGCAAATCATAATTTTTTTTTTTGCACATCAATTAAAAATTTAATTAAATAGATAATTGTTTTTAATGAACAAATTTGACAGTTGTCACATTAGTTGAACAAAAAATTTAACCTTTTTGGTATTTTTCTTTTATATATATATATATATATATATATAATCTTAGTTATTTATCAATTAAAAAAAAATCGAATGTGTTGGATGAATGGGTTGAATTGATGAGTTATGTGCAGTTAAGACGGAAGATGTCATCTAATAAGAGTAGTTAGGGTATTTTGAAAAAAAAATTGAGAGTGATTTGACGGATTATTGAACCGAGGTTAGAGGGAGGGATCTTTTTATAATCTATTTTATAAAATAAGGGTCTTAATATAATTTCAAAAACATGTGAGAGGTGTATTTGTAATTGTTAGATTATAGAGGGTTCTTGATATAATTTACCCTTTATTTTTTTCCCAAGACAGCAGTGTGTGTGAGCTGTGCGAATGCAAAAGGAGATATAGATGCAAGTACATCTAAGTTGCGTGTCCTCAATTAGGACACGAAGTTCTTTTATCATCCATGCATCCCCTGTCCCCATCTCGCCTTCCCTAACCTAACACTGAGGGGGCCTTTCTCTACTGGATTCGTCCCACCACCCCAACACAACAATGTCCCATTTACTCTATATATTTTTTAATATTTTGTTTTTTTTTTATTTATAAAAGATAGTTTACTCGTAAGAGAATTTAAGAATAAAAATTACGTGAAATTCCCCTGTAACAAGTCAGTTTCGTGAAACTTGTCTAAGCTGTGAAACCCATCTAACTCCAAACAATTAATTCTTAAACCGTCTTTTATATCAAATTTCTTGGAATATGTATTCTATCTTCGTCAATTATAATGTCTAAACTAATTAAAGAGTTGAGATGTTAAATTGATTTAATTGTATTCTATTGTTTAAATGTCGCAATTTATAATTTAGAGGATTGATTATTGAATATTAAAATTTGCGAGTTTCATAAAACTAGTCAGAAGGTTTGGAGGATTTCAAGTAATTTATTCCTCTTTTTTCTTTTTTTATAGGATTATTATTATTTAAAAAATGCAAAAAATAGCACACATCCTTATCTAATAAATCTCTTCAACTAAATTTTTCAAAAGAGTAGTAATATTCATCCTACTTAATCTAGTTCTTTATCTGGTGATGTGACAATAATTACGTCAATATATAATATTTTTGATTGGTCTTTTTTTATGCATGCCCCAGTATGTAGCCGGCCTCTTCATGTCATATAAATTTATTATTAGGATCAAATTAGAGAAAAAAAAATTTTAAGACTAATAACATTTTTCGTTCAAAAAAAAAAAATCTTAATTTTTATTTTTTATTTTAAAAGTAAAAAAAAGAAAAGAAAAACAAAAGAGGGATGATCGAGGAAACACCTAGAATAAAATAAATTCTTCAATTACAAATTCTATACACATTGCATTCATATCACCTTACAGAAGGTAAACCACACAGTAACAATAAACCACTAGCTCTCATTGGCCCCCCTCTCAATGGATGATTGGCAACTTCCATGCCCTTTCAGAGTGCGTGGGGGCTAATTAAGCAAATGGCTTCTAACATATATATATATATATATATATATGGACGCTTAGAAGAATCTGGTATTGGAGGGACGGAGGTCGATCTCTTGGGTCCAAGCGGTCCGGTCCTGAATGTGGAGGTGCCAGTAGGTTTGAGCCAGGGCGTCTGGGTCCAGCATCATTGAACTGTCCCCTCCTCCTCCGCTCTGTTGTTCCCCAACCGATGATCTCTGCGATGTTGATGCCCCCCTGCATTTTCCCCCACCATTTATTTTATTCGTCCATCTAGCTCTTGCACCCCAATCTTATTCCATTAGCTACTTCATATCTACCTTTTTAATATCCCTTTTTATTATTTTATTTGGATGAGCGTCTTTTTATAAGATTTATATTTACATTTCGCTGAACTATCAACAAATTATATACCTTTTTATATGAAGATGCCTATAAAAAATTCATGTTCATTCTAGAATTAGAGATTTGGCCTATCAACAAATTATAAAACTTTTTATATGAAACCAATACGTTGGACATGTGCCCTCATGTTTATTATAATTGCTTTTGGCAATAACAAATCATCATGATAATCCTTGGAAAATGTTATTTGTAGTACAAAAAGGAAGCTTCTCGCACTCCCTTCTCTCGGGAGTGTAGAAAGAATATCTCTCTAACCCCTTTACTCTCCTAATTTCTGGAATTCTCCCCCACTCATGAGTGTGCATGGAAATTTAAGGATTTAAGAACTGAAAATTGTGGGAAGCTGAAAGTGAAATTTAAGGAGTATTTTTTGCTTTTTATTTTTATAATTTTATCTAAGCCTGTTTGGTTGCCAAGAATTCTGACAAAAAAAAAAAAAGAAAAAAAGGAAAAAAGTTGTGGAGTTTTACAAATTATAAGCAAACAACCTAACTATGAATATCACTCCTTATAAAATAAAGGGTAAATTACAAAAAATTATCCTCACTTTTGGAATGCTGTTTCACTTTAATGCCCTCAAGTTTAAAAAACATCAATTTGGTATTCAAGATTTTTAAAAAGCATCAATTTGGTACTTCAGATTTTTGTTAACTCAAAATCAATAACAGTGTTTTGAAACTTTAGCCAAACTCCATTTTTTCTGGCCAACTTCTTTTATTTTTTGTTTTATTTTATATTTTATTTTATTTACAAGAAGGAGGGAATTTGGCCAGAGTTTCAAAACACTGTTAACGCTGCTGCTGATTTTGAATCAACAAAAATTTTAGATACCAAATTGATGCCTTTTAAATTTAAGAGTATTAAAGTAAAACGCACCCCAAAAATAAGGTAGTTTTCTACTATTTATCCTAAGATATAATATGATTTATATGCTGGAAAGTATGAAGAGGAACAAACCTAGGAGGGGCGACGACACCGTCGATGATAACGTGCGCCACGTGTACACCCAGAGGTTGGAACTCTCTCGCCATGCACTGCGATAGACCTCTCAATGCAAATTTCCCGCAGCCTGTGCGTTTCCGTTTTCATAAAACACAAAAATCACAAAAAACTGTTTTCAAAAAATCATAATCACGAAAGATTCTACTTTTCGTCATATAAAATTTTCAGAGTATTCATTACATAATTCAGCGTAACCAGGAATGCCGTTGAGAGAAGCCGAACAGCCTGTGAATAGTATTGTCCCCTTTCCTCTCTCCACCATCCCCGGAAGCACCTTAATCCAAACAAAAACAAAAATTCCCAATTTTAACCCACACAAAAACAGCACGGGTTATGTAACGGATGAATTAGTACTTTGTTTGCCCGTTTGGTCGCTTAGAAACTGAAGTGTTACATTTTCCCGGAAAATATCAGGTTTCAATTAACCTTTTGCTGCTACTACTAATACTATTTATACAGTTTTTCGATCGACAACCAAACAGAGGGTAAAGTATTGTGGGAAGTGGACAAACCTGTTGGGCACAGTGGAAGGCGCCGACGGAGGAGACGGCGAGGGATTTCTCGAAGGTGTCGAGGCGAATGTCAGCGAAGTTGGTGGGGTGCCACGAGACAGGCTGGTAGGCATTGTAGACGAGGACTTCAACGAATCCTAGAGACAGAACCCCTTCGAATGCCTCCCTCACGCTTCTAGAATCGGAGCAATCTATTCTTATAGCAAACACTTGCGCCTTTTCCTCCCTCGCTATCTCATCCGCAAATCTCGACAATCTCCCTGCATCACTGTGCTTTTAGAGAGAGAAAGTGCGTGTAGAGAGAGAAGGGGGCGAGGGCCGAGGGGAGGAAAGGGGGGATATGATTACCTAGATCGCGGGCTAGGATGGCGACGGTGTAGCCTTCGTGGGCGAATTTGCGGGCGATGGAGCGGCCCAGCTTGGGTCCGACGCCTACAATGGCGGCGATGCCTCTCGAGGAGGCTGAGCTCGCTATGCTGCGCATTTTAGCTTCGGGCAGTGAAGAATTTAGTTGACTGTAATATATATATATATATATATATATATATAATAGTAGTGAAATACACACACACTTTATGGTATATTCTGATGATGATGTTGTTGTTGAGGAAGCAAAGAGGGTTCAGGAGGAGGTGGTGGATGGGACTGGAAAGGGTTTGGCTACGCTCCCCTCCGTCGCTGTCTGCGTCGCTGCCTCCTTCACCCGGCATTTCCCCACTTTTTTTTTTTTTTTTTTTTTTTGCCTTTTCCACTTAATAATAAAAATATTTTTATGTACGTATGTGATATAAGAATGATGATTAGATAAACACGTGCTGATATAAATTATCAACCTCTAATACATGATATTGATATAATTTATATCAACACATATTGATGAGAACATAACCTTATATTTTATATATTCCCTCCGTTTCATAATAAGTGTTTCTTTGAAAAATCACATTTTTTAATGAAACCTTTTTAAATGCTTTCACATCAATGTATATATTTTGAAATTCTAATTTTGCCCTCAAATTTGTAAAACTTTAGAAAAAAAAAGAAAACCTTTTTAAAGATATTTTAGGAAATAAGTAAAAAAAATCTATTAACTTTTGAAATGAGACACTTATTTTAAGGCATTCCAAAAAATAAAAAATAAAACACTTATTATGAAACGGAGAGAGTATTTATCTATAAATGGGACATGGGAGAGCTTTCAGGCTTGGCTTTCTAATAATTGGGGATCAATATCAGCCGTCAAATTCTGGAGATGGGAAATCAAAGGGTCCAGATGGAGGAGGAGTGTGCGAGAATAAAATTTAGATACTTTGCGTGGGCGTAGAGTATGACTCGAGGGATGGTGGCAAGTGCTAACTGCCACAGTGATTCTTGGAAGTGACTTTTACATATATGTCCTCCACGTTATAAGTGCATCCTTTTTCTTTGGTCCTTTTCTCTACCCAAAAGTGCTTCTCTTTACCATTGCATTCCATCTCTGCCGTAATTTGTTGGGGCTTGTATCGTTTAGTGTAGGGACATTTTCGTTCATGGCGAAAAGTTTTCTTAGGTGTTACGTTTTAGTGTACTCATGAATTGGGAATTAGAAGTATTATGAGTTGTGTTCACTAATTATATGTTAGATTGCTAGGTTCGCCCCAAAATGGAGTGGCCAAACAAGCTCTAAGTGTAATCTACATGATGTTGAATGCATCGTACAGGAATCACATATGATTTAGTATCATTATACGATGTGTGCAATGTTACGTTAGTAATGTCATATGTTGTTGGGTTTAACTCCTTACAACTTGATTCTTAGGATTTATGCCTCAAGCAGTGAAGTTGTCCACCAAAGGCGGAACATAGTGAGGACTAGGGGGGTCATGGCCCCTGCAAATTTTTTGAAAAAATGTTCCTTAGCCTAATAAATTTCCAACAATTGTCCAAAGTGTAGAGATTAGGCTATTGCAAATGGGTGCAATACACCTCACCAAATCAAAATTCAATTTTGGTTTTACCAAAATAACTCCAATCTGAAAGAAAAAAATTATTTTAAAGATGGAAAGGTTGATCAAATTACATACAATACCATTTATTTATTTATTTATTTTATTTCCTCCTTAGTCCCCAAATGCAACTTGGTTTCCGAATCCTCACTATTGTTTGAGCCTCTTCCGCCACTCTGTGTCTCGGCACTAAAAAATATTCCAAAATAAATTATTCTTTTGCCTTTTAATTTTTAGAAAAGATGATTATAAATGATTTTGTCCAAAAAATTATGAACACTCTTTTGGAATAATTTACTCAATGGAAACTCATTCATGAATTTATATTAATAATATTTATATAGTAAAAATTTAACAGTAAAAAACACTATTATATCATAAATTTTTCAAGTCGGCCACCCTAACTTATGGCTTCTAGGTTTCGCCCCTGTTGTCCACGTACCATAGTTTCATGACTTTGAGTGGACTAATGGTTTTTTGGGATTTTTGTCTATAAACATGGAAGTTATTAGGTTTAGCTTCGCACAGCTTGAGGCCAACATCAGTTAGGTTTATTTTCAACGTTAGATATGACCTTTCCGTGTTTAAAAGATTAGTCAAATTGGAGGTCTATTTATTTGTTGTACGTTGGTTTGAGCTGCATAATTGTGCTCCTCAATGAACTAGATATCTATCCTGGGCAAATCATATTATGTAAAATCTGATGTGATTTTAATTAGGATATATACGTCATTTACTTTATTTTTTTTTGTGTGATCGTTAAGACTTGAGAGAACATAGGAAGGAAAAATAGTATGTAAAATATTTTTGTCTTTCTCTGAGAGTCTTGAGTTTTGTATTGTTTGAAAATTTTTGTTCTTTTTTGTTTTAAAAGACATGTTGCCCCTATTAAAGTAAATTTGTGACTAGACCCCTGCATCAAAGCGAAATTGCCAACCATCTTAGATATGGGATCCTCATAAGATATTAACAGGTTCAGTGTACCTCTTAATCTTCGTTTTTTTACTACTCCCCTTCTCTCCTCCTCTTCCTCCTCCTCCACCTTCTTCTTCTTCTTCTTCTTCTTCTTCAGGGGAACAGGCTCAGTGTACTTGATTCGTTTTTTCCAGAAATTTGGCACTATAGTGTCCTTCTAAATTTCTTTACGCTGACCCATTCAGCGTTTACATACTTCCCTCCACTCCCTTTTCTTTTGCTGGACACTAAATCCTTCACCTCTAGCATTTTTATTTATTTGTTTTTTTGGCTAGGGCAAAACAAACCATGTTCACAACTTGCTAAGACCATCCAACCATCATGGGTCCACGATTTATGATTCAGCTGTTAAATTGTCATCAACATACTGGATTTTGCAACGAAGCTAGTCCCATGGTAGGGTGGTTTTGGAGGATTTTTTTTGTGGGTTTTGGACAAATGAAAAGGACCCGGCTCAGTCTCCAATAAAGCAGAGTGGACGGTTATTCCAAGCCCTCAACTTAATTTTTTTACACTTAATTTATTTTAAGTTTTTTAAGATTTTATGAAAATATAAAAAGTTTTTATAAAAGCTAACAAATTTTTTTTACTAGAAAACATCATTTTGAATAACTAAATAGATTTTTTAGTCATTTACAATTTTTCGTTTATATAAAAATGACTTAGAAACTGTAAATGGTAAAGAAGTCTTCTTAGACGATAGATTTTAAAAAAATTTGAACTCATAAATGAATTAGAAACTGTAAATAACCAAATAGTCCTCATTAATTTTTATTTTCCCCTTTTCCGATAATTTGAGCTTCAAACAATGCATCCTCTTTTAGGAATTGATATTTGGAGCCAGTATATTTTCTGAGCTTCTTAAAATTATTATGGCAAATGCTTTTATAACAGCTAATCCTTACTTGTAATGATGGACATTGAACATGTAGATACTTGTCACCCACCCCTATTAAAAATGGGAAATTAGCGGGAGGTACATGATTTGGGGCTTGTTCTAGCCTCAAGTCACATATTAAAACTCTTTTGATGTGAAGTCCACTACACAACCCAAACGGCAACTTTTTTGAGACAATTGTTAAATATCTGGTTGTAAATACCAGTATTGCCCTTCTAAACATATATGGCAAGGGTTAAAATGGAAAACCCAGCCATGATTTCCGGAATCAAACCCATCCCATTCAGATTCTTATAACGGTTCCCATTTTTGGGATATATACACATGTGTTTTCGTCAGCACGTTGTGAAAAAAAAAAAAAAAAAAAGGGATGAGTGTTCCAGAGAGAAAGAGGAGAACCATGGCTAGCGACAATGGAGGCAACGGCCATGACTCTCTAAAAAACGTTCAATCAGTTACATGGAATTTCAAGACGAAGGAATTCCTCCATTTTCCAATTTCCAATCAGTTACATGGAATTTCAATTAGTTACATGCAATGTAACTAATATTACAAGAAATTTCAAAAACCCCATTACCCCAAAATCGTCTAGTTACACGAACAACAAAAACCCCCAAATTCAGAAACCCAAAATCAAATAAACCCAGTGTAACTAATGGGTCCAAAACGAAGGAATCCTCAGTTACATGGAATTTCAATAAAAACCCCCAAAATCAGAAATCAAAACCCAAAATCAAACAAACCCAATGTAACTAATGGGTCCAAAACGAAGGAACCCTCAGTTACATGGAATTTCAATAAAAACCCCCAAAATCAGAAATCTCCAAAATCAGAAATCAAAAAACCCTAGGTTTAGTTACATAGACAGCGAAAATCCGTTCAAAAGGAATGAACTCTCCAATAATCCAATACAATCACAGAAGGGAAAAGAAATCTTACGTTTTTTTTGCCATTTTTTTCACCGATTGTTGATATGGGAAAATCATCTTCGAATGTACAGAATTAGTTACATGATGAGTTACTAATCAGAACGATGATGGAAGAGTTATACGACGAACACACCGCTGCTCATCTTCTTTCTCGACAGGGACGAAGAAGCCATTTTTCTCCGGTTGATGATGTCTAATGAACTTCGGGCACAACGATGTTGGAAGAGTTACACGACGAAGCTTGTCTTCTCTCTCGACGGGTACAATGAGGCGAGTCGATTTGCATCGAAGATTCGCCGACATCTCCATCGTGCACCGGAGGTAAGCACTGCCGTGTTTGACGGCTTGCGCAATAAGCAGGCCATGTTTGATGGGGCTGTTGTGTTTTTATTTTCCCGTTAAATGTATTGTTTAGAAGGGTATGTTGGTCTTTTGTGCAATCATGTGTACCTAAGGCTTGAAGAGTTTTTGGGGATATACCTATGGCGGCAACAGTCCACATTTGTGGACTGGAGCCCAAACACACCTTAAAAAATATTATATTAAAAAAAAAAAAAAAAAAACCTCTAAGAAGATTAATGAATATTTTTTTTTGGTAAGAGCAGATTAATGAATATTGAACACTTATCCTCGATGTCTGTCAATGCTTATTATTATAGTAACATAACGTTGACGCGCGACTCCCAATTGATTAGTAATAGATGCCATGCGAACTAATATCAGCAGTTGAACGGCCAAGATTTGTTGGTGGCTTGACCTCAGAGGAATGGACCCCATCTGAGAGCAGGCAGTTTCTTCTGAAATGGTTCTATAATCAGTGCTATCAATTCATGGAGGGGACGAGGAAGCATAAAAGACAAGCAAGTTGCACCCCCCAGCATCATTTTTTTATCAAGTTATATAAGAGGAGGACCTTTTTTTTTTTTTGGGTTTCAAAGTGGTTTTTTTTTCGTTTTCCACCACAGCATTATAACTTTCTAAATAAGGAAAAGACCATTTCAGCAGATTTGTCGACGCGGACGGATATATCGTCATACATTTGCACCACTTGCATCCAAATTGCTCAATCCCCTCTATAGTATTGGCATCTTCCCTTGCTAGCTAAAAGTCTCCTGCAAACTGCCACGGCTGTGCCATTACTTCTCCCTTGTCCTCCTTCTCAACTCTTTTTATGGGGGAGAGAGAGAGAGAGAGAGAGAGAGAGAGAGGGGGGGGGGGGGGGGAATAACATCCAAGTTTACTGGTTTAAGAATGCCAGAAGAAAGGAAAGAAATGGCTTGGGGAAAAAAGTTAAAAGGATGAAGTTATTCCACTGACATAAGAGTATTGTTGATATAAAATGGCCGCTCCAAAGCACTTCTTGGTTTTGCCTATATTCAAAGTTTTTTTTATGCAAAAAATATTAAATTTGTTGGCTTATCTATTCACTTTGTTTATCAGTTGACGTGTTGGTGACAAAATTACTTGTTTTAAAAATTGAATGACACATTAGTTTGTAGGGTAAATCATAATAATGAATTTAGCAGTACCAATCCAAGGTTTAATTTTTGCCAATAAAATAGAAAATAAAAATACAAACACATGACTCGCCACTAATGAGGGACTTAGGATTTCCTCTACTAGTGCAAGAAGATCCCTACCCTCAACAGACTTATGGGTTCCACACAGGCTTGTGGAAAGAGAAAAGCAGTCCCTAAGAGTCAATCATTTACTAGAAAGAGAAAAGCAGTCCCTAAGATTCAATCATTTACTAGGGGACCATTGGAGGAAAGTCCCATCACAACTTGTTTTTGGACTTGCAATTAAGTAATGAATGGCCCCATCTCTACAATATCTGGATTCTTCTATTGGCTAGGGACCCAATCGGTATCTGGATTCTTCTTTTTCTGTGATGAGTTAGAACTTTCAACAATTTCAGTTGTACAAAAAGGATCAAATTTAATTCATAATTCTAATTTAAAGCCATCTGACCAATGTCCACTATACTTTGAGGGAATAGATTTTCATCAATCCCCCCCCCCCCCCCCCCTTTTTTTTCTTTTTGGTTGTCACTATTTTTGGTTGGATATGCATGTATGACCAACATAGGTGATGGACCTCTCTCAATTTACTCCTTGCTTTTCCCATTATTAGGGGAATGGTGAACCCCAGTTCAAAGGTAAGTAACATTACCTAAATGAAATGAACCATATGGATCTCCTGATGCCCTTTATCACTGCTATGCATTATTATTTTTATTTATATTATTTTATTTTGAGCTAATATTGTGTAATTGTTAACTGGAAATTTAGCATATTTTGACTAGTCTTAATTAAAAAGAGACTATTACCCAGTATTGATCCTACTAAGCAAGGTATTAAAAGGGATGAGCTAGCTAGAAGACTAATCCTAATTCAAGTTGCTAATTAAGATCAATGACTAAATGTCACAGCTATTTTCACTCTTGTATCCACAATATGATGTAAAAAGAATTCTTCACTACTAAATAATGAACAAATTTTCTACCTAGAGGGCCCAATTAATGCTACTTTTCATGCCGGGGTCATATTATTAAAGAAAATGTCAAGTTTATGCATTTTGTCTACTGATTCTATGCAATTGCTTATGTGTGGGCGGCAAATTTGTCATTAATGGAAAGTTTTAAAAAAAAAAGGTCAGTCTCTGGCTCTCATGTATTAAAATGTAGATGTCAATCTAGGCAATAGATAGGTGCACCGTATCCATCCTCTTGATGTAACAGTAGCACGGTCCAATTTTAAACGTACCTTTAGCATCTCTCTTACAAAACACTGGAAGAGATACTACTTAAATTACAAGTTCAGTTTATTTTATTTGGTTATTATCTTGTTTCAGCGGTAGATTATGAGTGAATCAGTTTGACTAGTGTGTATATCGGTTGATCCATACATGTTGCGAAGCAATCAATTATTAACTATTTTTACAAATTATTAATAACCTTAGGAATAACCTATGGTTTGAAGTCTTATTATTGCCACTACAAGGCATAGGTTCAACTCTTGACATCCCCCAATGATTTATTTTTTATTTATTGGTCGACCGGTGAGATCGCTCGTCGACCAATCAGATGGCCAGGATCGAGTCTGAAAATAATGATGTATGTACCCATGGTGAGAAGTGCTAACAAGTTATTTGAAAAGTAAGGTCCATTATGTTGTATAAAGATAGAAAATGAAACAAAAAATACACAATGATAAGTCGTATCGAAGGCAATCATTCATTTCAAACTTTGGTGGGTATAAATGGGTTCTTTTTTGCTGTAGCTATCCTCACATGCATGCTAAACTAAAAATCATCAGAGCTTAAAATACTAAAACAAATGGCAAAAGAGAGATGAAGATGAAGAGCCACTTTTCATTTTGGGTCTGCTGACATATAAGATGAAAATAAATAGGCAAATTCAAAAAGGGAAAAAAAAAAAAAGAAAAAAAAAAAGTAGGCCGGAAAGAGAAAGAAATTAAAAAGAAAAAGAAAAAAAAAGGGGGGTGTATCATATGTATGGTCAATTTCATAATATTCCATCCATATTATCCCTTTCGAAGAAGTGACACTCCTAGAGGAGAAATAATGGGTGATGGAACAATAGAGAGATAAAGACGAGGGTTTTTATGGCTAGTTTTCGAGTTTTGATTGGGCACCTGTGTAGGGAACTTTGTGGCTGAATTTGGTTTGGAGGCAGACGAAAAGGGGGACTGCAGTAATGTTTAAATGAATTCATATATGTAGGCTTCCTCACAGCATTCATTGATGGACAAAGATGGAGAGGAACTGATGGCCGCTGCCGCCAATGTGGTGGTTAAGGTGGTGGCAGTTGTGTTTGGCGGTCCTAGCTAGCTGACAAGAACCATAGCAATTGCCTAATGATCATTTGTGATAAATAGCCATCGGTCTCACTTCTCTTTTGATAAGTTAAGGCCTCATTAATTCCTATACAAATGATTGGAACATTACTACCATACCTTCTTTCATTTCAAGCTATTAATGTGAGAGTAGGTGTGGGGGTGGGGGTGGGGGTGGTGGTGGGGAGAGGGTTTGAGTTCATTTTGGGGGACCACACACATACTGTCTCTCTCTCTCTTTTTTATTTTTTTTCTTTTTTTTGGGGGATTTTAGATTGGTCGGCATAAGGAAAAATAATTACAGATAGTAATCACTGTAAATTAATTTAGTAGTCATTTAGTAGAAAATATAATTTTGCACTTAACTGAAATTATTTTCCCTGTAGCCCAATGAATCTAAAATTTCCCCTTTTTTTATTAGTAAAATCTAAACAAGTTCTAAGATAACACAATGAAATAACATCATTTTCAAGATAAAATAAATGTCGCTAAGTCACAATGACCCTGTAGTTTAGGTACTTGATATCTTATGCAACATACACAATCTCAATGATTGAAATGCAATACAACAACGAGTAAAATTCCAAATATTGACTCTCACATAACTCCATAGACCACACAATAAATGTAATTTTTTGTTTTTTCACAAGAAATTTTATTGATTCATATGGGGGCAGATTTTGCAGAAGTTAGGTGCCGAAAGTAAATACCTTGGGTCATATTCATAGTATTTTGTATTAGGCCTTTTCCCTCTCCGCCACAAAAAGAGAGAAAAAAATAAAATAAAATCAACCTACCTTCACTACAGAGGAAAATGCCTTTCTATATATTTTCAAAATTCTACCCAATAATCTGAAATTTACAAATTAGCCCACTTATTATGTGGATTGTATTCGTTCCTGACCTTTTATCTAAATATAAATAGATAATAGCCTTACTTGAAGTGTGATCGAACATGACAAATTGACTCTCAAACAAAGTTGGATGATGAGGTGTCAGAGAGGAGGTCATACTCACCATCTTCCATCCATATATCCACATGCAATTGGATGTCTTCATGTCTATCACAGATGGTTGCTATCTTTGACTAGCTGAAGGCTTGTTTTTGTCTTTTGGATCTATCAAAGCTTTCGCAGAAAACAAGCCTAGGACAATAGGTGGCAGTCCCAGTACTTTTGATACCAACGACATAAAATTGAAGGAGCTAGAGGGGTAGTCTAGAGTCTAGACTTCGGTGAAAAACTTCCATGAGATCGTATACCATTTGACATCATAAGCCAATTAGAATCAAGTAAAATGAGAAAGTATGACTAACAAGGACATTGACAATTCCACTCTACTTGAATCGGATTTGGCATAAAGCTGTCTCGTGGTATCACGGTCTCATGAAAGTTTTTCTTCTAAGCTTAGACTGTGGAAATGTCCATATTTTCTTTTCTCATTTTTTTTTTTTTAATTTTTTTGTGTGCAGAAGTGTCCATATCTTCTCACAAAAGAGGTAAGTGATATTTGCATAAATGTGAGGGCAAAATTAATAATTATAAATTTTAATTTAGAGGTGACAACTGACAACCTAACTAGGTAGGGACATCAATTATTATTTCATAAAACCTGATGAATCTTGGGAGGTTTTTGCTACGCATGCTTCAATAAACACTACATGCATGATTGGAAATTTTGAGCAACAAGAGGTGGTAGGTGTGTCAAAATTAATTAACCAAATCCATACTATTAAGAAAACGGGGTTTTTTTTTTTTTTTGGGTTGCAATAAATCGCTAGTAGTCTCTCGTGCGAAGGCTTCTTAGGTTGCAGAAAAACCAATATAGAAGGTGCCCAAAAAAATGTGTAAAATAAATATTTCAATGACATATCAGTCTACTGGTATTTAAAGACTTACCTACAGGTTACCCTAATATGAGAGATACGTCACTTTGTTCTATGTAGTTGAGTGGGGCTGGATCTATTAAAAATATCAAGACAAGTTGCTGTATAGTACAAATTCAGAACTTTTTGCTTATTTATTTATTGGTACTCAATTTTGTGCAGTAATGTGGATTGGTTTTTGCGATCAGACCATTTAGTGATCGTAGAATTTGGGCTCCGGAGATCCATGCTGACCCCCACAAAATCCAACCTCATAAATGGAATATACAGTACTTGATTTCATTCCCTCCTTTACGTTTCTCCCTCTCCCTCCTTTTCCTTATCCAAGGACCACTCGAAAGTTTCCAAACGGATGGTGACAAAAGCATTAAACACAAGAGGAAAGACAAGAGGAAATGTATATATATATATATATATATATAAACAGATTTAGCGAGACACTTAATATTTGCATAGCCTTCCAACTTGAACTAACTATTGGATGGCACTGTATAGGTTGGTCCAAACCTACCACCACCTTTTTATTTATTTATTTATTATTTATCAAGAGGTTGCAGATATTTTACACTTAACTAATTTCTCTAGACACATACAATTCTTGTGACCCTGTCCTATATGTACTAGATAATTATAAGACAAAATCTATGGGGGTAGCCTTGAGGGAAAGTGGTGAGAGTTGAATTCAAAAATTCTTGCTTAATAAGAGACTTAGGACCACTTGATCCTACTTGACCACCAAGCTACCAATTGTACAGGACAAAGCTTCAATTCTTACAATAAATTTGATCTAATCTAACTATTATGCAAAGGAAGTCGATATTCCGAAAAAAAACCCTTAATTTTTTCCAATTATTTTTAAAAATAAAAGTAGAAAGCATAAAATGATAAATTACTCTAATAAGTAGATGAACTTAGTGTCCATGTTCTGCAGCACAAGCATTGCGTGTTCTTAATACAAAGAATAAAAAGAAATACATAACTTTGCACTTTAAATAACATCAATTTTACGATATTACTACCTTTTTGAGATGCTTACCTGGTGGGATTCTCGTATTTTTGCACAGCGAAGTTGTTTTCCTTTGAATATATTGACAATGTCAACTCGATCCTATTGCCAAAAATACAAAAAATAAAATAAAATAAAAATAAAAAATAAAAAATGTAAATAACTATATTTAGAATTCTGCACAATATCCCATGAGACAAATCTCTGTACCTGCTTTTTTTTGGGCTCAATACTCTTACTTGAATCCTTGTCTTACAAGAAGGGAAGAGATGTTATTAAGTTACAAGATCAGCGGGCAAAGTTAGTACCAAAATAGACTGGAGCTTTTCAAGATAGGTTGAATCTACAAAGGCCTAGTTTTAAGCAAGAACCATAGTCCACTTTATCATCCTAGTTTTTCCCTCAAATCATACCAATTTATCATTCATAATTTCATATCACCATGCTTGTAAATGTTTTTCTTTTTTTTTGGGGTAAATTACAAAGAACTTTCATAAACTACAATAGTGTCACAAACCCTTTGAAATAAAACTAAATAACTCTGCACTTTTAAATTAGGATACTTTACCACTCGCTGTCCTGTTAATCCGCCGAAAATTTAATACAAAATGACTATGCGACTATGTGAGCATCACTTGATGCTATTAAACCAATTAATACCACAACTATCCTGGTAATTAGTTTAGACATCAAATTTAACGAAAACCATATCGTAAATTTAAGGAAAATTTGACAAAAATATATGCATTAAATTTGACATCAAGGGCAAAGAATTACAATTTAGTAGTTCATAATAATTTGTTTAGTTTTAAAGTTCAGAAGGATTTGATGATACTGACCTCCATTTTTACTTTTGGGTAGGTCTAGACTAGTACATAAAACACATCCTCCAAAGTCCAAAACTCATGCACCTCCCAGGATTCAACCCTGGAGTGATAATCAGGGACTGGCAAGGCCAGGTTATAGCTGCTGCGTCTAAGCTTTTGGTTGGCTCCTATCCGGCAGTGTTGGTGGAGGCAATGGCAGTGCGGTTTGCGGTGAGACTGGCACACGATTTGGGGCTCCATTCCGTGGAAGTGGAAGGTGATAATCTTGAGGTGGTGACTGCTCTCACTGGGGCAGAGGAAATATTGACGCCGCTGGGCCTTATTATTGAGGACATTTTAGTTGATGCGGCTGGTTTTTTTCAGGTGGTGTCTTTCTCTCATATCCGCCGTGATGGCAATATGGTAGCACATGGCCTTGCAAGGCATGCTAGGTTCATAGATGATCTTTGTGTTTGGATTGAAGACGTCCCTGACTGTATTAGGGATCAATTCCTTGTTGAACTCAATTTTTGATCATCTATAATATCTATCTTTTTATCAAAAAAAAAAAACAAAAACTCATGCACCTCCCAGGATTCAACCCTGGGCCACGTCCATGGGCCACGAGTGTGGTTGTGTTACTCAACCCACTAAACCTGGGCCAAGGCCCTTATTTCCTCAGAAAAGGGAATGGCTATTGCAACCCCCATTCTTATCACCCCACCCCTCATCTTTTATGTTTTTAAGGTTTTATGCAAAATATAAAAGGTTTTTATGAAAACCGGCCATGGTGTCCACTAGAAAATATCATTTTGAACAACTTTGTAAAAGAAAGTTTTTCCTAAATCTATCGTTTAAATATACTTTTTTGCCATTTATAGCCTTTATTTCATTTTTTGCCAAAAAGTCTACCTAAACGATATATTTTGGAAAAACTTTCTTCTGCAAAGTTGTTCAAAATGATGTTTTCTAAGGACTAAGTGACCGGGTTTTGCAAAAACCTTCTATATTTTTCATAAAATCTTAAAAATTAAAAAAAAAGGTGGGGTTATAAGAATGGGGGTTGCAATAGCCGTTCCCCTCAGAAAATCAAGTTAACGGGCTCGGCCCATAACTTCACCGAAAATTAAAAGAAAACGAAAAGGAAAAATTGACGTATTCAGCTTTCCAGTTCTTTCATTGCTCCTCACCTCCCCCTTTTCCTTCTACCCTCCTCTAAATCTCTGATCTCTCGCTTTCTCCGCATTCATCTCTTCTTCTTCTTCAGATGATCTCCCACTCTTCATAGTTCTCAGCAGGTAATTTCAGAATTCCCTTCAATCCATAGCATTCATCTCGGATCTGACCTCCTCTCTCTCTCTCTCTGTATCTATATATACAGCGATCTTTGTATCATATGATCTGAATCAGGTATATCAGTAACAGCTAAATTTTTAATTCTACTAGGTCGGTCTCTGTCTGAATATAGGTTTCTGATCTTTGCAGTTGGTGATAATTGAGGAAGATTAATGGAGTGGGCGACGGTGCAGCATCTGGATCTGCGGCATGTAGGTAGAGGGCTGAGACCCTTGCAGCCTCACGCCGCCGCATTTCATCCCAATCAAGCACTCATTGCTGCCGCTATCGGAACCTACATCATCGGTACGCCGTGCTCCCACCTTTAAAAAAAGAGAAAAGGAAAAAATCTGCTGCAGATTGTTGTTTCTTTAATCGTCACATTATTGGAGAATTATGTCTTTTGTTTGCACTCTATGAGTTAAGGTTCTTCGAATTTCTAGTATTTATTGCTTAAGCTCGATTTGTTCTTGAAAATAAAAGGGAGAAAAGAAGAGAAAATGGTTAAATTGGTTTCATGTCTTAGCATTTTAAGGGTTGTTTTCGTTAAGATCATTCTGATGGAAACTATGCGATCTGTGGATACTATGACTAGGAACGTTAGGAAGCCTAAACTTGCATTTGGGAGATTTGGAGTCATGCAGGAAAGTCATTTTGAGGGCGAGCTTTTTTCTTTTTATTTATTTATTTATTTTTATTTTTTTTATGAAGTAAATATGTATTAAAAACAAAAGAGCATAGCCCAAGTACATGAGACATATGCAAGCGCTAAGAAAAAAACCCTCTAACATTTGAGGGAGTCAACAAAATGCAAAAACGTGAGTTGATTACAATTAGCATAGCTAGAGTACCACAAGTAAAGATATTTAACAAAAAAGGACTTGAGGCCTATGATTGACATCTCAGTTCCTTCAAAAGTTCTTAGGTTCCTCTCCCTCCAAATACACCAAAAAATAGCATGAGGGGCCATTCTCCAAATCACTTTAGTCTCCTTACTGTAACTGACTATATTAGAAACTTTAGGAGAGCTGAAAAATGTGCCTGAGAGGTCTGGTGATCATTTGGATGGCATTTTTAATCGCATGTTGTAGTTTGAGTGTCAATATTTGGGCTGGGTCGTCAGTTGTTTTGTTCTTTACTGTGTGAATGCAATGTGGCCAGATAGAAGATGATAATGTGAACAAATCAATGTTAGTGCAGTATTTATAAAAGCCAGATTTTCTAAATCATGTTGATTTTGAGATTAGGATCAATCAAGCTAGTGAGATTGAGATGAGTGGACCAGTGTGGATAGAGTATAATTTCTTAATAAGATGATGCTGGGATTAATGTCCACCATGTTTCTTACCAAAAAAAAAGAAAAAGAAAATATGTCCTCTATGCTAGAGAACACCAACTTGATGGAAAAACTGAGAGAAACATGAATCTTCTAACACGTAGTAGGACAATTACATTAGGACACAATTAATTAATCCTATCACATTCTCTTGACAAGGAAATAATATTCCCTAAGATAAGGGCTTGTAAAGTCAGTTGTGTAATAAAGAGAAACAACAAATGAATGAGTTAGAACTGATCATGTACTAGAGAGAAACGACCAATGAATGAACTAGAACCGACCATAAGTAGCTCACCAAGATGGATAAGTGATAATACAGTGAAAGATAAATAAGGAGGGAATGCATTTGCGAGAACGTAAGAGTGGTACCAATTGAGGAGAAGATGAGAGGATATCATCTGAGGTGGTTTGACTACGTGCAATGAAGACCTAGGAATGCACTTGTATATAAGGGTGATTTGATTCAAGTCCAAGGCTTCAGAAGGACAAGAGGAAGGCCCAAAAAACTGTGGTTAGTGGTGGTGAGAAAGGATAAGTGTGCTAAGGATTTCACAAATAATACAACCCTTATGGCATAAAAGGATTCATGTAACTGACCCATGTAGTTGGGATTAGAGGTTGGTTGAGTTGAGTTGGAGTTAGTGAATGTCAATTACTTTGATAACTTTTAGAAACCCAAAAGGCTATGTGATTAAGGTGTTTTGATATGTAGCTGACATGCATATTTGGTTTGCCAATATAAGATAATCACGCCTTCATTATGTTTATTCTGGACTAATCTTAAATTGTGCATCATTAATCTCTTGTTCAAAAGTGTGCAGGGGTCGTAGGGACTTGATCATATTTCTTAAATGGTGCATGTATCAAATCTCTGCAGGAGTTTGCATGCTTGAACTAGCTTGCCTGCCAACAAATAAAAACAAAATGCATTCACAAGTCTTGTTTCTTTAAATTGTTGCTGGTGTGATTTCTTTCAGCAGTACTCTGCCTAAATGATACAGTGCATATTTTACTGAACCAAGATTTTCCAACCTGATTGTTGCTTGTCTGACCCTCAAATGTTGATGTGGTTTCGTAAAATATTGAGTCCGTATGAATTTATAAAATTTGATGGGGATGGATAGTGTAATGTACCTACTTGTGGCAACCCCTCCTTGTCAATGCTTGAATCACATGTGACAAGGACACGGATAAGGGTGACAAGGGTGTCAGCATCTGACATAGAAACCTTGAAGAACTCAAAATGTGGGACTACAGTTATAATGATCTGGACCTTTCAGCATCCAAATGTATTGATACAACAGAAGAGGCCACCATAGATGTGTAGTTGTTATGTAACTTGAACCATTGAATAGACATAGCATATTTTTTACTTTCTTTTAGAAAATTGTGTCTTTTTGTGTGTGTGTGTGTGTGTGTGAATTTCCCTTATGTTTTAATTTTCTATATGATATTGCCCAATCTTTGTGTGTGCAGAATTTGATGCATTAACTGGAAGCAAGATCTCGTCAATTGACATTGGTGCTCCTGTTGTTCGTATGTCTTATAGTCCTACAAGTGGGCATGCTGTGATTGCTATCCTCGAGGTTGGTCCTGTAACTAGCCTTCTTTGTTTAGGATTTTGAGTTGTAAATTATATTATAAGGTTGTTAGAGGTGGAACTTTTAACATTTTGGAATGCTAATATTTTTATTCAGTGCAATTATAAGGAGCTGCAACCACATTAACTGTTTTTGTTGCATAACACCCCCCCCCCCCGGCGGGTGCGTCTGATTTGAATGTTGGACATAAATTTGTTGGACTTAAACTTAGGATCGTTTAATAAAATCATTATAATCTATTTAAAGACATAATGAGAGAACCTGAAAGAAACTCCAGTAGAAAATAGGAAAACTTTTCTTAACTTTATTGCTACTGAGAATTAGTCAACAACTTGAGTCAGAATCACTGATGTCAACTTGGAGAAATTATTATATTCCTATTGGGGAAGGTTTTAACTGCTATAAAACAACAGAAAACTTTAAAATGTTACTAATGCAGGAGGTCTTATTTAGATTTTTTAGCAATAATTTATAGAGATTACTTTCGAAAGCTAATTTTGGTATACCATATTTACTGACTGTTGGAAGGTCCCACATAACCCAACTATTGAGTTTTATATGACTTCATATACCCGTTTGGGCCTTCCACCTAATAGCTTAGCTTTTATATTGAAAACTTAGCATGGTATTAGAGCATGTCGTCTTGAGCCCACTCTGTTTGTGAGCCCATCTTTGTTGTCCACATGACAAGTTTGTTTTTGTCATGTTTGGCCTGCACGTGAGCGAGAGTATTGGAAAGTCCCACTATCCCACATTACCCAAATATTGAGTTTGGTATGACTTCATATACCTGTTTCGGTCCTCCTCCTAGTGTGGGGGACAATAGGTTAGAAATTTATTTAGTAGTAGAGGATAGGGTTCTGACAATCTTCCTTGGATTGAAATGAAAATAAAGGAAAAAAGAGTTAAGCCTAGCACTGCTCTTTCCCCCTCTTTCATTCCCAATCGACCGAGCACTTTGAATGGCATTGCTTCCATGCTTCAATCCATATAGCTTTGTATCTCAGAAGGTAGGGTTGATGAATCTCTTACTGCATTGGTTACCCTACATGGAAAATAAATCAAACCAGTTCTCCCTCGACCTGCAGGTATTCTAAATGGTTATTATTTATGCTCATATATCATAAAAATGATTCATTGGGACAGTCGATAGATCACACCTGATCAGTGAAAAATTCTGACACCAATCATTTACGAGTGAGTATTACACCAAGAATTGACAAGCGGATGAGTTTTCTAGTTGGCCATGTTGATATAGCTTAGATAGGGAAAAGATACTATAGGGTAGGGCTGAACTTTCCCGGGGGCTTCAGTCTTGCGGTTGCTGCGCAAAGCTGGTCACCTTAACCAGTCATACCCATTTATGGAAATTCAGGATCTAAAGTTCAAATTAAAGCCATGAAACAAGTAGATACTCCGACTGCAATTGGGGGCTTCTTTTCAATAGCTTAAACTGAAGTTGTTAGGTTGGAACTTAACACTTACCAACCACTAACTGCCTTTTGATCCATAGCAACTATGGATAGGGCCTGCTGGGTAAATGGCTTTGGAGATTTAGGATGGAGGTGGATAATTGAATATAAATCTCTTTTCTGAAGATGGACAAACATCGATTTTTACATATTTCGATATGATAATGGTTTCGGATCTGTTTTCTCCTTTCTTCTTATGTTATGGTGGACTAATAGTTGCAGTTTTTGTACATTAGGTAAGATATGCTGCTCAGACAGTTATTAACTTTTTATTTTTAGATAGGGTTCATTTGTCCAAAGTGATTTTTAAAATTTTTATTAGTATGCTTGGAACTGATGATATTTTCTTCAATTTCAGATAGTAATATTTCATGATGTTGGCTTCAAAAATTATATATATGATTTTGGTCAAAGTTTGTGCCAATTTACTGTTTTCATGAACCCTTTTTTCCTACTTCAACATAGGTTGTGTGCTTGTGTTGTATGTTTTTGTTATGCTTGTTTTGTCCCTTTCTTGAATATACGTTACTTCATTTATTACATGTGTAAGAAATACACTTCATTGGTGTTAAATTTTGTTGTTATAATTTAGTATATATTTTGAAGTTTCTCTTTTGTAAAGTTTCTGATCTGCATTTTCTATCCTGATTTGGGTGAAGCTCATCCATATTTCCAAAGGGGCTCCTAGCACGATGTTAAGGAATTGGGAAGGCTGGGATATTATATTATATATATAAAGAATATTTTTGGGGGTTAAAATAAAATAAAAAAAAAAATTTATGCTTACAATGACTTTTTTTATTTTCCTTCAACTTCTTAGGACTGTACAATTCGATCCTGTGATTTTGACACTGAGCAAACGTGTGTCTTGCATTCACCGGAAAAAAGGACAGAACAAATTTCTTCCGATACAGAAGTCCATCTTGCTTTGACACCTCTCCAACCTGTAGTATTTTTTGGTTTCCACAAAAGGATGAGTGTTACAGGTTTGTTTTCGAGGATTTTTTCTCTCTTTTCTTTTGGTTAATTATGATTGACCAAATAGTTTAGCAGTTAAATTTATTACCTTAAATGGTTTTTGTTATGTCATCACTTGGCTGTGTACTTTGTGTATGTTCACTCCTAGTTGTGTCTCTAACTCTTGATCTGTTCAGGTGGTCTTGAAGTCGTTGGAACTGTTGAAGGGGGGAGGGCACCGACGAAAATAAAGACGGATCTGAAGAAACCTATTGTCAATCTTGCTTGCCATCCTCGCCTTCCTGTCCTGGTAACTTGTTTAGTTTGATTAATGTTTTAACTCTCTTCTGCTGGTCACTGGATATGTCTCTCTGCCATATAATATTTCCCAACATATTGACCAGCAACTGTAGTTTAATATTATTACTGATTAATAATATTTATTTATTTATTTATTATTATTTTTTCCAGTATGTAGCTTATGCGGATGGTTTGATTCGAGCTTACAACATTCATACCTACGCTGTTCATTACACACTGCAACGTAAGATGGGAATAACACCTTTTTATTTCTTGTTGGGCATTTGATAGTTTTAGGCTTTTAGCCCCTTCTAAACAATATGTTTTCCCCTATGCTTCTTTCTTTTTTCCTCTTTGATGCAGTTGATAATACCATTAAGCTCATGGGTGCTGGTGCATTTGCTTTTCATCCAACATTGGAATGGATTTTTGTTGGTGATAGACGTGGTACACTTCTTGCGTGGGATGTATCAGCTGAGAGACCTAATATGATTGGAATGTGAGTTTTTTTATGGTTATGCAGTTGTTCTTTAGTTGGACCATGCTATTTTAGAGATTGTTAAGTCTTTTTCCTTCTTTTTTTTTCTCCTAAAAAAAAATATCAGATCCACATTTTTTTTTTTTTGGGATTTTAATAGGAAGATAAAGTGAGAGACTGGGGACTCCACTTGAAGAAACAGTTACAAGTGTGGAAAAGTAGAAAGAAGAAAAGATGTATTAAGAAATTGGATAAGTTAGTACAACCCCAGGAAGAACTATCCTATTTTGTTTGAGTTTCATCTTCGATGCCTGGATCCCCTTGCATTTAGAGTGCACCATCTAATAAACGATTAACAAATTTTCTTTTGTTATACACTCATACTTTTTCAATTGTAGGTTCTACATATTTAAACTTGCTCCTACCGAAGGTTCCAGCAAAGTAACTGGGTTTTGGTCATAAAGTTGTTATTTGGAATTCCTTTTGGAGTCCATTTTGAGCTATTGGAAGGCTAGTAGCGTGGGATGACATCTTAATAATATTAAAACGTCCTTCGGTCCCTTTTGAGAAGTTTTCATAGTTTGAATTAACTACAGTCGTCATAATATTGTAACAGTTACTTGGACCATATTTCTTTCTACCAATTCCCTCCCTCCTCGCAAGCTGAACAATGTTATGCTTAAATCTGTGTAGTTGACTTGCGAGGTTGATGAATATTTTGAGTTTTTTTTTTCTTGTTTTATTTTTTGGGAGTGTCTTGCTTAAGGTGTTGGTCTCTTCTCTTATGCCTTTTGGCCTTTTAGAGTTTGCGTGTACCAGAGGCCTGCCCTTGTGTTTGTTTTATTTGATTTATTTACTTCATTCTGCCCATTGTTACATCTTCCAGGCACTAATTGTGTCATACATTGGACTTTTCTGTTGTCTGAGTTATAAACCATCTATTTCTGAGATGTCTAACGTGCTTGCTTGATAATGCTTTCACTATTTTGACAACCTAAGCAGCAAGATTCCCTAGATATTTACTTGGTGTTTGGGGCATTTTGCCGTGGGTGTGATCTTAAGTAAGATGTGATCACTGTTCTGAAATTGTGGTGAAAGCACTAGGGAATCTGATGAGTCTGGCATCAATATGATGATGGATGAAGTGGGTATCTTAAGTAGGTATGCTTGTGGGGATGAGAGGGGATAAAATTAATTTATCGCAGGTTTTACATATTTTTAGGTCACACATGGCATCTAATTTCATTGCATATACTGTGATTATGCATGATCTTATCATTTGAGCCAGGAAAAGCTATAATTCTTCTTATTTTCATTTTGTTATTAGCATTTTTTTTAATAAAAAAATTTCTAACAGTTTTCTAATTGCAATTTCAGTACACAAGTGGGTTCTCAACCAATCACATCAATCGCGTGGCTTACAATGTTGCGGTCACTTGTTACTCTTTCGAAGGATGGAACCCTACTAGTGTGGAAAACTCGAGTGATAATTAATCCAAACAGACCTCCTATGCAAGCAAATTTTTTTGAGCCTGCTGGTTAGCTACTTTTATTAACTCTCTTTGCCTTTGCTGTTAAAAAATTAATATCTGATATGGTGAATTGCTCTACATTTTGCTTGGATTGGTCTCTCTCTCTCTCTCTCTCTCTCTCATTGTTTTGTCTTAGACCAAGTCATTGGCTGCTGCATGATATGTTGGTTTCTTTTTCCCTAAAAGCTTATTGAAGTATTAGGAATTGTTTTAGTTTATTATTATTGTTATTATTATTCAGTGATAGCATAGGATAAGTTGGCAATCATCCTAGGTTTGAGATGCTAAATTTCACTTGGGTAGGTTGCATTCTTGAAATTTTACTATCATGTTTTGTTGTTGTATATAATAGGTTACAACACATAAATATGACTGTTATCCTACTGAATCTGTGTTTATGTTGATTCCAAACAGGATCACCTGATTACCACCTCATTTTGTCAGTTCCTCTTTGAATGTAATTGAAACTGGGTTTCTTGGGTTTTTCTAGATATTCAAGAGTTGATTTTGTTTTCCCCTTTGTATTTTTTTTTTGGATGGCTTATCTAAGTAGGGGCATTGTAGAGATTTTGTATTTCTAAAATTATTATACTGAAAAACATTTGTAGTTAATTTGCTTATTTCCCATCTGACATGATTCACACTTTTGTTTCTTTAATTGAAATTTGTTAGAAAATCATTATTTTGTGACGGAATGCTCTAGCAATATATATATATATATATATATATATAATTTCTAAAGAGAAGTGTACATGGATGGTGTGCAATGTGATAACTGTTGCCTAAATCAGTTTCATTCTCCGGATGATTTAGTGATTTTTATTCACAACCACTATTTTGGCTTGGCAAAAGAGATGTTCAAGGTGATTTCTTTTAAATCAGTCAAAGAACTTGATCTTACAAATTAAGGCAGTGTGCCAGTATCTGACTCAATGGTGATTGTGCAGAAGCTCACACGTCATTAGCTAACTTTTTGGATGGGGCTTTAGGGAATTAAATAAACATGGACTTTAAGAGTGTTTGATAAATAAATATTTCATTGAAAAGAAAAAGGAAAGGTTTTAGGCCTGTATGCAGGGTGTATGCAAAAAGGAACAAAAAAAAAACTGGGATCAAACCCCAACACAACAATCCAAAAACTCCAAAAATGGAACTCAATAACCACCATCCATAGCCCCAAACCAAAGTAACAAAGTTTTAAGAAGGAGCTCTTTCATGTCTTGCAAAGATAATGCATCATCTTAAAAAATTCTTTTACTTCTTTCTTTCCACACCACCCATAAAAGACAAAACAAAGATAAGTCTCATATCACCTTTTTTTTTGTTTTTTGATAAAATTAGTGTGTTTTATTAAATTATGAAGAAGTAAAGTAAGAGGGACCCCTGTAGAAAAAGGAAAAGGCAAAATCAAAATCCAAAAAATGTTAAAGCATTAATCTATCCAAAATCGAAAATGTGATTCACCAATTTTTGAAGGGGGGTCATATGGATTCTTATCTCTAAGAATAAGGATAGAGGGCTTGAGAGTATGTTTGAGCAAGAAAATATCAAATTGTCAGTTTTTTAATAGATAGGGACGAACAAAGCTCCAGCAACCAACAGCTTCACCATTTTTTAGGATTGCTGTGATATTTTGAAGGTTTTTGCTAAGTTCCATTTGGGTGGCACAGTTAACAAATGCATGACCTTAATCCTGGTGGGGTTGTTCAGAATACTTGCATTAAAAGATTTCAAGCTCATTTCAATGATAGCCTCTAAAATGTTATTTCCAAAAGGATCTTATGAGACTCCATGGAGTTCCTTAGGATACATTCAGGGTACCTTTGTGAGATGTAGGGCAACTTTAGTTGTGGTTTTGGTTTTTAGTGGAGCAGTTGAAGAATGCAAAGAAAGTTATAGAGAAGAGACTATATCCTAAGTGGATTTACAGAACACGTATGGATCATGCCATTGATCGAAAAGGGTTTGAGGTTAAGTAAAGGCAATGGATTAGCGGGTGTTTATTTATGATGAGTTTTTGGTTGATATCAGGAGGTTTTAGATGCGTTGCACCCGACTAGTCTCCCTGGACACATGCAGTCCCCTTGTCCCACATGCACCGGGCAATTACAGGACAAAGTCCATGGGGGTGGCCTTGAGGAGAGTGGTGAGAGTTGAACCCAAGACCTCTTGCTTGGCAAGTGGCCATTGGAGTATCTTGGGCTACATCTTGAAGGCAACTCTAGAGTAGTTAGGTTTGAGGACCCTATGGTGGAAAGATGAGCGAGCACTGGGATTGTGGAAAATTTTGGCCTTATTATTGGCTTGAATCAATTGTGTTGTCTGGTATTCAGAGTTTCATACTTATTCCTATCCTTGTGTGGTATCCCTGTATTGTATGTATATATGTGTCTGGAAAAAAGATTTATATTGAAAGAAGAATGAAGATTACAAGGAGGAGAAAATTTTAGGCAAAAGGAAAAATAATAATAATAATACTAATGAAGTGAAGTACGGTACATAAGACAGAAAAGAAATTGAAAATGAGAAAAGTAGGACCAAGGAACTTTTCATAAGGTGGCATAAAGTATCAAACATTAAGACTCCAAATTTGGAGCACCTGTTTTAGGTAAAGAGTCCTTTTCGTCAGCTGACTGATTATTCAACCTCAAAGAACTGTTCATTGTCGACATGATACACAAAACTTTGTACTAATTATGTTAAAAATGCCAAGTTGCCACATATCTAATAGAAGTTCAAGCCATGACATCAGCAGTCCCCCCCTCCCAAAAAAATAAAAACCCAAAAAAATAAAAAATAAAAAATAAAAAATAATGCTAGCCGATCTAGAAAATATAAATACATAGTGCTATCATGATCTGTGAAAATGCTTTCAATGGCTATTTTTCCTAAATTCCTAAAAGAACAATCATCATAGTTCATCTTTACATTACTCAAAGTAGGAGGTGTCCAATGATGGGTGGTAAAATGTCTCATAGGGATAGGGGAAACAGCACCATGAAAAGGGGAGATTCATTTTACTTTAGGAGATAAGACCAAAAGAGGCCAAAGTTTTAATCCTTTCCCAAATTGATGGTTGCAGGAAAAGTTAAACCAATCATCAAATATCTTTATCAGCTTTCAAATAACCAAATGGTTTCCAAAAAACATGTTGCCTTTATACCCGCCAAGGCTAGGGAAATAGGAGCACATAAAATACGAAAACTTCTCTATGATGACCCAAGTAATTCATATTAATGTAGTGGGCCAATGCAAATAGGAGTAGGGACAATGCTAAAATTCGTAGTAATCTGTGTCACACTGTGGAAACCAAGGTCAAAAGTATCCATTTTATCGAAAACTCAAGCTTAATAAGTAACTTGGGGTTTGTAGGTTTTGGAGCTCCAATTAAACTTATGAGGAAGGTTCAATACATGATAATCTATAAGGGGAATGGAAAAAGGACTTGCAAGAGAGGAGCCACAAGACTCATCTGTTTTAATACAATCATCGGGAAGAGGATGAGAATTCATACACTTGATTAAATCAAGAATGGGCTCTCCAAATTCTAGATTATTAAGATTGCTGTAAAAGGAAAATTTTAGCATAGGACCAATTTGAGGAGGAATAAATAACTCAAAGACGAAATAAATGTTTGAAAGGCTGTTCACCTCACCACTGATCCTTCCTGAATTTAATAATGAAACCAGAACTAACAATTTTTCTTTTATGAGGAATGAGAATGAAGGGAAAAGTTTAATGATAAACATTCAAGGGCTATGTAAGTCTCTCTGCCAGCTAGTCCCAACTATTGGAGTATAAGTCATATTTCCTCCAAATAGCCACATAATTAATAGATCTTGGTTGTATATTATCTTATTTATTGTTATATACTGTAAGTTACAGATATTTCTTGTATTTGTCTTGCAGCAATTGAATCAATCGATATCCCTCGGATTCTATCTCAGCAGGGTGGAGAGGCAGTTTATCCCTTACCGCGAATTAAAGCGTTAGAAGTTCACTCAAAACTGAATTTATCAGCATTGCTTTTTGCAGTTAAGTGCAGTCATTTGCATTATTTTAATCTGACTTGTTGACTAATGTCTAAAAAGTTCGTTCTTTATCGCAGAATGTAACAGGTGGAGACAATCTGAAAAATAGGGCTGCTTACACTAGGGAAGGAAGGAAGCAACTCTTTGCAGTGCTACAAAGTGCAAGGGGATCATCAGGTAATTGTTTAAATACATTTGATGTATCTGTATATGATATTATACAAAATTATTATGTAACCAACCTGTTTGTAATTTATGCTGGATTTCGTCAAGTTCCTTAGCTGAAAGTTAAATATGCCATTGGGCCTATTGAAATATTCCGATTGAGGATACATAAGTATTTTGTATTTTATGCCTTCGATGTTCGCATCAGTGGCCCATTATTGTATCATCAAATTTGATCAGTGCCATTGCTAATATAGCATCATGTGTGATACATATTGACGATATGTTCCATCTCAGGGGTATTTTGATACGTACCCTGGTGACGTTTTACATGATTACATCTCTTACTCTATTGCCCAATACATCGTGCATATCCTTCGATGCAAGATGTATCTTGCAATATAGTATGATATGCACAATACACTGAGTCATCAACCTCGACTGACGACACAGCACTTAAAAAAGTCAATTTTTATTTTTATTTTTTTCCTTTTTCCTTTTTTATTTTTTTGTTTCAATGTAAAAACATTTTATAGGGTTTTCTTAGACCTTTAGGTTTAGTACGGTTCCACAGGAACTTTCTTGACGCTTTGTTTCTTGTGTTTGATATCCTAAGGCTCCTCACTCCCTCCCTCCCTCCTCTCTTTTGTTCATAAGATTTGAAATTTCTGTCACAACAAAGCTTGGAACTTGACTTCATTTTCTCCCGCATATTTCTACTTGAGAATGGGACCACTTGGATACAAGTTTGTGGAGTTTTAAAGAACCATTGTGATTTAGCCATTAGAGGCGAATTTTTGGGTTTTTTCACATCGTATGGTTATTTTTCTTCGGTTACTTTTCTTCTATTAAAAATGGTTGTTAAGGAGAAAAGGAAGAGAGGTGATAATCTCATGTGGGATCGTTGTACACATGTTAGTGATGGCAAGAAAGGAATATTGAAATTAAAGCGAAAATATTGTGGAATAGAGTATTGGGGTGTTGTAATTTAAATGAAACCACCTACCTAGGCAAGATGTTGCTGCATGTTCTAAAAGTTTGGATGAGAATTAAGATTTCTTTGTGAAGATTCTAAAAGAGTTGAGAAAAAGGAGTAGTGATTATGCTGGTGATGAAAAAGAATGCTTTTGTGGAAGAGTATGCAGAATATGTTGACAATGCCAAAAAAAAAAAAAAAAAAAAAAAAAAAAGAAAAAAAGAAAAAAAAAGGGCACCATTTATACATATTGTTGGATGAATGTCCTTACCTCTTTGACCCTTGGAATCTTTCGTGAAATTGGTTATATATTACTCTTTGCTTTTTGATTACTCTTTGCTTCATTTTTGCAATGTATATCTGTTTTAGTACGCTACCTTCTTTTTTCTTTTCTTTTAATCAATTTTCCAAGGTGTAAATGTATCTTACGTTACACGTTATACATGAGCTGATAAAATGATAAGTACATTTACTCCATAATTGTAAACGAGCAGTACCATCTCTTTTCCCCAAATCCTCGTTGCACTTATTCTCCAACCTAACATTTTATTTTTGAAGTATTCTTTCCAAAACAGAAGATGATTTCAGCCAATGCCTTCAAGATCCACTTCATATTTGGACCACCCTAAAAGGCTAAAACTATTGAACATTCCTGATCAGACATATGCCTCTCCCACTTTCGTGACATGTAGGAGAAGCCTGTTGAAAGTATGTTCATTGCCTAATGTCTGTAGGACTTACTATTTCTTCCAAACTTTGAAGGAAGGTTTCAATTACTTCACATATCTGTATTTGTACTTTCAAATCCATCATCCAGTCTGGTGATAGTTGCGAAGCAGCTTTCTTCTGCACTTCTATTTGTCTTCTTAAATCTAGGAATATCTTTGGAGGCTTATGTCTGACTCTGTGACTGCTCATTCAATTCTTAGAGTCCTGGAGCACTTAAATTGTTGAAGATAATCACTTGTTTTACTAGGCCTTTCCTGTTTAGTCCATCCAAGACAGAGTTTACCCTCGATGGATTGCATTGTTAGATTAGGTCATTTATTATTGAATAAGGTTAAAAATATTTTTCCTTCATGCATTGAAGACAGAATGTGCAATTGATGGCACAGTACTACTTTCAAGGGACATGATTATGTACAATTCTTATTTGATACTTGATTATTCGTGTGTAAATGTCTGAAATTGTTGATTAATCCCCTTTTGCCATATCGTTGTTGATTTAATCTTTCTTCATAGTGATCATGCTATTCTTCGACACGATGTTCTAACGTTCTGTTTACAGTAAACAGAAAATTCCTTTAAGCTTCCAGTAATGTTTTCCCTCCATAATATATTATTCTTTTAACGAATATTTTCATTAATCATTACATGTGAAGATATACTTTCAATTGCTATCATGCCATGTTCTTTGGCCAGATAAGCTAATGAGAGTGGTGCTTTGCAGCATCTGTCTTGAAGGAAAAGCTTTCATCCCTGGGTTCATCTGGAATTTTAGCTGACCATCAACTTCAAGCACAGCTACAAGAGCATCATTCGAAAGGGTGAGTTGGGAACAGTAATTTTTTTGGAATTTTATTTCTTTCAACCTGGGAGAATTAAGGTTGGGTCCTAACACATCAAATAATGAAATAATGATAATGTGATGTATCGGTGTATTATTTTTTCGGTTTTAATTTTGTATTTGTGATCCATGATCTTGAACCTATTTGCCTAATTTTTTTTTCTAAGGATTGCAGTAGGTGTAAGTGTAATAAAGGACGAATGGACAATCAATAGAGTACTTTTATTAGGATGAACAATATGATGAATGCCTATAGAATCTTTTATATGGTCAACTTTCCAATGTATTGGATAAGAGTCACATATGGTCTCTTTGAAGTGAAGTGGTTCACAACAAGTTACTTCATTGATGATCTTACTTTTGTTTGGTAGTGAGAACAAATATCTTATGTACCCAGCATACTTGTTCCAGTAAGAAATAAAGATTTTTCTTAAAAAAGAATTTTGAGTGGGGAAAGAGTGAATTCCTCTGCAAAGAAGACTTCAGGAAAAAAAAAAAAAAAAAGAAAGAAAGAAAAGAAAATTACCAACATCGAAATCATAAGAGGCTTCACTGATCAAGTTGGAGTATGTCCAGCAACCCCCTTTACTTTATTCAACCCATCTAATCATCTTAAATATTAGCTTCCGCCACCAAATTGCTCAAAAATCCTGTCTTGATTCTTTAAACTTTTAAAGAAATTCTTGCCTTCCAAATGAATTTTTCTGTAGCCATGGGAATCGTGTACAGAGGAACCACAGATGGAAAAGGTTTTACACGAGAAATGTTTCCACTGAGATCAAGCGTCCATATTAAACTTCACTAGACATTGAGAAAAGAAGAGAATTTTTCAGCTTCTGAATCATTTGGTTTTAGTGAAAGTTAATAGTTCCAACGTACCACCTGAAGTGGGGATGTTAGTAGTTGTGGCATTGGAATATTTGGGAGGCCACGAGATGTGGAAAACTGATGGGGAAAAGGAGTTTCTTCCCATCAAAGATCTTTGCAAAATAAAGTGGCATTCCCTAAATCGACAGAGGATAAGATGTGATATATTTGTTCACTGCTCCTTTTGATTCTCCTCAAAGGCCCGGTTGGTGTCCCCACTAATGAGATGCTTCACATATATATTGAATAACAAATTGGCAAAGTGAATCAGGCTCCCATTTAAACCTTTGTAGACATTTTGCTGCAAGAGTTTTATTTAGAGGACCCATTTTTCAGAAGTTGAAATTGCTGTCTTCACTAGGGAGACCCTCGATATCCTAATTGGCTAGTTTACTAAATGGTGTTTTCTCTTCATCCATGCAGACTGCCTTGGCTTTTAGCCATATGACTAGATTATCTTGTCTTGTATTAAGAAAGAAGACCTCCCTGTTTATACTGGAAATGCTATGAAATGGTTAGTTGTCAGTTCAGTAATAATGGATATTTTTCCATATTATTATAGAATAAAATCATGAGTGCTTATGGATAGAGCTAAAGCTTGTGGTATGTTTGAGGGGTTTGTCATTGGTAGGGATAATGTCTCGGTGTCTCATCTTCAGTTTGCCGATGATACACTTTTTTTCGCTTCAGGGAGCGATCAGAATTTTGTCACTATACAATCTATCTTGAGTATTTTTGGGTTAGTGTCTGGGTTGAAAGTGAATATGGGTAAGAGTTCTTTGGCGGGCATTAATTGCCCACAGGACAAGTTAGACAGGTTAGCTGGGTTTTTGGGTTGTTCTGTTGATGGGTGGCCTATGAAGTACTTGGGTTTGCCATAAGGGGGTGACCCTAAATCAGATGCTTTTTGGTCTCCAGTCTTAGAAAAGATTGGGAAGAGTTTAGATGGTTGGAAGAGGTCTTTAATGTCGGGAGACTCATTTTGATTCACTCAGCTCTGGAAAGCTTACCCATTTATTATTTATCTCTTTTCAAAATTCCAGTGAGGGTGGCTTCAAGGATTGAAAAGTTGATGAGGGATTTTCTTTGGGAGGGTTGTGGGGAGGGCAAAAAGGATCATTTAGTGAAGTGGGAGGTTGTCTCTTGGCCTAGAAATTTGGGAGGGCTTGCTGTGGGAAATATTATCACCAGTAACATTGCTTTGTTAGGTAAATGGCTTTGGAGGTTTCCTTTGGAAAGAGATTCTTTGTGGCATTCAGTCATCAAAAGTAGGTATGGGATGCAAGGGAATGGTTGGGATTCTCAAATTGGTATCAGGGCTTCCGCTAGGTGCCCGTGGAATTTTATTTCCCAAGGTTTGCCCCGTTTTTTGAGTCATACTTCATTTGTGGTTGGTAATGGTGAAAAAATTCATTTTTGGGAGGACATTTGGAGAGGGGACATTCCTTTATCAGCTCGTTTCCTTCAGTTGTACTCTCTTTCTCGTGCTCATAATTCATCCATCTTGGATTTGGTTGTCTCTCCTTCTTTTCCTTTGGGTTGGGATTTTAGGTTCTTCAAGAATCTTAATGATAGGGAAATTTGTGAGTTTTCATCTTTGCTTTCCTTGCTTGAGGGTGTGGTTCCTAGGCCTTCTACTTTGGATAGGAGATGGTGGTTGCTTCACTGTTCTGGTGTTTTTTCTTGTCATTCTTTCATGGAATCTCTTATTCTTGGCTCTGATGAGAACTCTTTTCCCCCTTTCAAGATGATTTGGAAGTCAAAAGTGCCTCTAAAGGTTCAAATTTTTGGGTGGACTGTTGCTCATAAGAAAATCAATACCAATGATGTGTATCAGAAAAGGAGACCAAAGCATTGTTTGTTACCTCAGTGGTGTGCCATGTGTAGGAGGGGGGCGGAGAGTCTTGACCATCTATTTCTTCATTGCGAGGTGGCTACTGTGTTATGGCGAAGGTTATTTCAGAGGGTGGATGTTTGTTGGGTGTGTCCTGCCTTGTGTTCCGATTTGCCGGTCATTGACTTTGCTGGTTTAGGGAGAGGTCCAAGAGGTGTGGTGTTGTGGAGGTGCACGATTCTCGCTGCTTTCTGGGTTCTATGGCTTGAAAGAAATGAGAGGATTTTTTGAGGATAGGATTGAGGAAGTTGGTGGTTTATGGGATAGGGTTCTTTTCTTGGCTTTTTTTGGGCTTCTGTGGCTAGGGAGTTTTTTGGTGTCCCATTGTTTCTTATTATCTCTGATTGGAGGGCTGTATGTGGCCTTTAGTGTCTCTCTCTTTTCTTTTTTCTTTCTTCCTCTTCATTTTTGTTTCTATCTCTCTTAATAGGACTCCTCGTCCTATTTGTAATTTTTTTCTCTCTTCTTTTTAATAAATTTTTATGTTGTCTATCAAAAAAAAAAAAAAAAGAATAAAATCATGAGTGATTTTCACATTTATAGATTTTGCTCAACTTCATTTTTTTTAAGTTTCATATTTGTGCTCCACAATGATTTGTGTACAGAGCTGAGGGGTTGGGTTTTGAGCCTTTATTGAGGCGAGAGTAATTTTATAGCTTGAAGGTTGAAATTATTAGAGTTCCAAATGAGCTGCTGATAGTATGCATAGAATTATGGATAAAATTTATCATGGTTTACTGTTTACTTGCTTAACATGATAACTTCTCTACATGAATTTTTGACATTATAATCTTTTGGGATTCTCTCACTTTGGCATATTATATACATTATCGCTTGGCTTTAGTGACGATTTATTCTCCTTAATGCCAGACAAAATCACCTTACGATATCAGACATTGCGCGGAAGGCATTTCTTTACAGTGTATGCTGCTTTCTTTCTTGAGCATCTATTCTTTTCCAGTAAATTCTGTTTAAGATGGCTATAATGGTATAGATCACATAAAGTTCAGATTGTGCTAGGCTGTAATGTCTAGGGATGCAACAAACTGACCAGTACATAAGTATTTATTTATCTTTATTGAAATTAATCATGGGGATGTGCCTTTTGTTTCCATTATATTAAGGCATGCATCTTAGGGAAATGCTTATGAAGGTTTAGGGAGGAAGTAAACAGTTAGATGGGGCGGGGTGGTGGCAGCTAATTATGGCTTATTCTAGGATCCATTAGACGTGTCAAGTCTTTATGGGTTTGGGTTTTCAACTATGGTACTTTGGACACTTGTCCTTATTGATAATTGGCATGCAGCCACTTTTTGACATAACACCAGTGTCCATTTTTGTGTGACACCTATCTAGACATTGAGTGTAGTGTCTACCTTTATTTGCTACAACTATGTGCAAAAGTAGTGCGTTATGTCTTTTTACTGTGGAACTTATTGTATATCAGTTACTTTATTTCCTTACTTTCTCTTCAGATTATTAGTCAAAATTGAATTTTTTTTTCCCTTGAAGTTCCATTTGCAAGCATGTAAAGCATGGGCTGAACTGAAATTTAAACCACAAAGTGAGCAACTTTCTTAGCCTTTTGCCTTGGTTTTGAACTCCTATGTCCCATATATCAAATATTCAAATACCACTTTTGGGAGTGATTGAAGTTTGATCCATAGTCGAAGTTTAAAATCATTTATACCTAAATTCATTTTTTTTTTTCCAAAAAAATTTGCATGAGCTTTGTTTTTTTTAATGAATTAATTTACGCTGTGAAGTGATGAAAGTTAAGTTTTAAGTTAGAGCTTACGATTTAAACTTTGCAAAAATGTGCATTTATTTAATGCCTAGGACATAAACAAAAATCACCTGCTGGGATTGTGCTGGGCCTCCCAGTGCCTTGGCCTAAATCCAACCTGACGATAAATTAAATCTTGTTTTGCAACTATGTCCTAAAATGATTTTGGAAGTGCCTATACCAGTTGGCTCTGGTTGAAATAAACCTAAGTTGCACTGTCATAGATAATAGGTTATAAGTTCTACACACACACACATACCTATATTTGTATAATAACTGCAAAAAATATGCAAGAGTTCTGATTTTTTTGGTATCTACATTTTTTTAGGGTTGAAACTTTTTATGCTATGTCATACTTCATAAGGCTTATGTGATCCCTTATTTATTTTTCAAATTTGGGTGAAAAAATTTTAGTAAGCCTCACCTCTTTTGGATCTTCTCTAAAACCCTACATTCATTTCTCCTATATAACATAGTGTTGACTTTATGTTTATGTGATTCTTATAGCATTTCATGGAAGGTCATGCCAAAAGTGCTCCAATATCTCGGCTGCCTCTCATCACTATTTTAGATGCTAAACATCATCTGAAGGACATTCCTGTTTGCCAAGTAAATCCAGTGATCATTTCAATTAATAGTGTAGTATTTAAATTTATTTTACTTGAGCTTGTGTTTGATGCCATTGGGTGAGTTTATTGGCAGCCATTTCATTTGGAGCTAAATTTTTTCAACAAAGAGAATCGAGTTCTTCATTATCCTGTCCGGGCTTTTTATGTGGATGGTGTGAACCTTATGGCATATAACCTCTGTTCTGGAGCGGATAATATTTACAAGAAGCTTTACACCTCGGTAATATTGAAAGGAATTTTTCCATATTATGAGAAGTTTACCAATAGTATTTGTGAGAAGTTTCAATTGGTGATACTCCATACAACCTGCAGATTTACGCTTATATTTGAGCAAACTCTTTCTCCCTTTTTTGATGCTTTCAGATTCCTGGGAATGTTGAATTCTATCCAAAATACATGTTTTACAGTAAAAAGCAGCACTTATTTCTTGTTGTTTACGAGTTCAGTGGTGCTACAAATGAAGTTGTGCTTTATTGGGAAACTACTGATTTCCAGTCAGCTAACATTAAAGGAAGCACAGTCAAAGGTTTGCCTCTATTTTACGTGCTTATTGTCTGCCGTTACTCACATAAATTTATATATGTTTATGTTCAAAGAAAAAACAACTAAATTCTATCCATTTCTATGAGTTGTGTAGGTCGAGATGCAGCATTTATTGGCCCCAATGAAAATCAGCTTGCAATTCTTGACGACGATAAGACTGGACTCTCATTATATATTCTGCCAGGAATGGCTTCTCAAGAAGTTGATGAAAAGAATGGGACGGTTGATCAAAATCAATCTGCTGATACTAATGTTGGTTCAGTTCGGGGTCCGGTGCAATTTATGTTTGAGACTGAAGTTGATCGTATCTTTTCTGCTCCACTAGGTGCTTTGGGAAAAAGATTCATGTTTAATTTTGAAGTCAATAATAATAAATCTTGCTGATAGACAATCCTCTGTAATTGTAGAATCAACCGTTATGTTTGCTTCTCATGGGAGCCAGATTGGCTTGGCAAAGCTGGTCCAAGGATACCGCCTTTCAACTGCCGATGGTCAATCTATATCGACAAAAACTGAAGGGAAAAAGTCAATCAAGTTGAAAGTAAATGAGATTGTACTCCAGGTAACCTGTCCAGCTTAGGCAAGGATTCTTTAGGTTCATTTCTGAACTGGCAATAACCTGTCAGGCACAAGGACTTGAAAGTTTAATGAGAAGAAACTATCCCAAACCTCCTACCTCATTAGAAAGGAGAAAAAATTAAATAAATAAAGCTTCTTACTTTAATTTTTTTCTCTTGTTTTGTAAGGCTGAGGATGGGTCCAATCCAAATGAATTTCTTTGGAAAAATTATATCTGGTGGCCTTTAGGATTCGATATTTATCTTATAAGTCGCCCAAATTCATCCAAATATGCATTCAGACAGTTTCATTAATACATTGTACACTCATTTCATAAAAATATATCATAATTGGGTTTTTGAGGTATCTAAATTATTAGAATATAAAAATGGATAGTATTATACTTGAAACTGTATTAGCACAGTTGTTTGTAATTCTTTTCAATTTCAAACGGATGTACCAAGTAAACCTTCTGCATCTAGTTGTTTTTGTTGTTATTGATATTAATACATTGTTTAATTAATTATAAATGTTGGAAAAACACCACACCCCACATTGGTTAATCATAAACTTTGACATTGCTTTATATACCTATTTGGCTGTTTGGGCCCTCCACTTATTAGCTATGAAGCACGGATACGGATACGATGCGATACGGATATGCCGATTTGGCAATTCTTAAAAAATGTAGGATACGATACGGCTGGGATACGTTAATAAATAAATATATTAATATTACTATTTGGTCTAAAATATCAATAATAAACATAAAAAAAAGTTTGAAACATTTACACAATCAATTAATACGCAAGAATAGCTGTACAAAAAACACATCCATAAGTACCAACCATGTTGATCATTCATAGAAAAAAAACTAAGATGACATTAACATTATGTAATAGTCATTTAACTCTATTGCTCTACAATGGTTGCCCAAAGAGAGAGATGGTGGAAAGATAAGTAAGATGAGAGAACTAAAATGGGTTTATTATTTCAATCAAAATATAGGTACTATATATTTTTAAATTTACCCCCGTTTATTTTAAAAATAAATAATTACAAACCAACACTAAAAGAATCCCAAGTGTATCTGAGAAGAATCTAATGGCGTGGCAATGTGTGCTACTGTTTCGATACGTACGGAGAGTATCAGATACATATCGGGGAGTATCCTAGGCGAATCGTATCCAAATCGGATACGATACGGGATTTGTTGGGGGTTTTGAAGTATCCGTGCTTCATAGCTTATTAGCTTAGGCTTTTAGGTTGGAAACTTAACATGATATCAGAGCATGTCGTACTTGGGCCATTTTCATTCATGAGCCCGTCTTTCTTGCCCAGGTGACAAGCCCATTTCTATCTCGTTAGGCCTGCACATGAGGGGGGGTGTTACCACATCCCACATTGGTTAATCATAAACTTTGACATTGCTTCATATACCTGTTTGGGCACCTCCACTTATTAGCTTTGGCTTTTAGGTTGGAGACTTAACAATAGAAAAGGAGGGATCTGGCATGTAGCTTTCCAAACACATGCAACATTAGCTAACCTGAAACTGAATTTTTTCGTAAACTGCAATCCATGTGGTTCTTGTTTGAATGAATTAGTGTTCGCTCCTCAAATCAAATGTGCAAATGTTTAGAAATTGGTAATTGAAAAACTTGTATTTTTCTACTGCCTTTTCCAGGTTCACTGGCAAGAAACTCTTAGAGGCTATGTTGCTGGGGTACTAACCACTCAAAGGGTGCTTATTGTTTCGGCAGATCTGGAAATACTGGCTTGCAGTTCCACAAAATTTGATAAAGGACATCCTTCAATATCCTCATACAACAAGAACACTGGCATGAAACCCTTTTTTTTTTTTTTTGTTTTTGGGTAAATGCTAAAAAAGCCAGAGACATTAAACTGATTTATTCTATATTTAGATCTTATAATTATTTGATTATTATTTCATAGTTTTGTTTGGACTCTTAACTTATGTTTACTTTAGATCCCTTTTATGGGTTGGGCCTGCACTTCTCTTTTCTACTGCTACTGCAGTAAGCATGCTTGGCTGGGATGGAATAGTGAGGACTGTTCTTTCTATTAGTATGCCCAATGCAGGTAATTATCTTGTGTTGCTCCACATGCTTTTTTTTATTCCCTGAAGAAATGCTGGGGTAGTTGCATTTGCACATTTCAGTTTTCTTAGCATCCTTGTATCTCCATTGCTGTTGTTTGACTTATATGTCATATATATTATACCTTTAGCTTCTAAGGCATTAGATGACCTTCTTCCATGCAGTTTTGGTTGGTGCTTTGAATGATCGATTGTTACTCGCAAACCCAACGGAAATAAATCCCAGACAAAAGAAGGGGGTTGAAATAAAGAGCTTGTCTTGTTGGGCTTCTTGAACCTCTTCTTATTGGTTTTGCCACAATGCAACAACATTTTGAGCAGAAGCTTGACCTTTCAGAAATATTGTACCAAATAACATCAAGGTATTATCCTCCCCATCTTCCATCCATGCGGTTTTGTTTCTTCTGTGAAATATTTACTTCATAAGTAAAGTCATTTCCATCATTCTTTTTCCTATATTAACATGTATCCATGTGTGAATGTTGGGGATGTCTGACATCTCTAGTGTATTATCTAAATGAAGGTTTGACAGCTTGCGTATTACTCCAAGGTCTCTTGATATTCTTGCTAAAGGTTCACCAGTTTGTGGAGATCTTGCTGTATCATTATCTCAAGCAGGTCCACAGTTCACTCAGGTAAGCTATAGATTTTGTGTCGTTTAGGGGTTTAGTATATTTTGTTTTCGAGTGGTGCTACAATCTTGCCATTGACACATCAGCTGGTAAACAAAGTGGGTTGATGAAACTGGTAAGTCATAGCATTTTCCTTTTGTTTCTCATCTATTAAAGTTTCTGAATTTGTTGTAAACAAACTTAGGTGTTGCGGGGTATTTATGCAATCAAAGCACTCCGTTTTTCTACTGCTTTGTCTGTCTTGAGGGATGAGTTCCTGCGTTCTAGAGATTATCCAAAATGTCCTCCGACCTCTCATTTGTTTTACCGGTTTCGCCAGTTGGGATATGCCTGTATCAAGTATGCAGATTACAATTTTTTTATTTTTTATTTTTATTTTTGGATTTATGGGTTAATTTAATTCTGACTCTGCTGATGATTTTAGGAAAATATTTAGTTCCATTAAAATCCATAGATTAATATTTTCTCTTGGTTACCTGTTTGCCGTGCCATTTCTTTCTTGGTTTCTTTGGCTGATTATTTTGCCCTGCTATTATGTGTTAGTAACTATTTTATCTTTGATTCTTCAATCCATCATGAGCTGTTGGTTATAATCCTGCATTAGTAATTATGGGTGGGATACAGAATGTATTTGGTACTTGCAGATGGTTTGAGGGCTAGATGTGTGTTTATAATTACTTTGGCTCCACTACTTGATATTTTTTCCCCTTTTCTAGTAGTGTCTTCTCTTTCTAATCCCTTAAGTGCTTTGGGATCTGCTTCTTTCATTGCACTCATCAATTATAAGGCAATCCAAGTCTATGATATGTGCATCCTTCACCCTCCTGCCATACCTGTTTTAGAAAAGATATGAAATGGATATGGGTATAGGATGCGTCTGAAATTTCAAAACTGTTTCCAATTTATTATGTTTATTATATATATATATATATATATTGATAATAACCAAATCTCTGATCATGCGTATGCACTAGCAAGGATGCTAAATGCTAGTGTACTATTTTATAACTTGACATGGTGACACGCCGAAAATTCCATCATGTTTTCATGGCAAAGAATCTTAGATGTCATTCCAGATGCATGGGCTCAAGTCTCCTTAGGAACACTGGCTTCATTAGGTGAGGTGGGATTAGGGTAATAAAGAGTTGGGTGAGATCAAGGGTTGTTCAAATGAACTTCCCCCCCCCCCCCCCCCCCCCCCAAAAAAAAAAAGAAAAAAAGAAAAAGGGAGAGAGAGAGAGATTTTGACATGCCAACAGTTTTAAGTTTATAATCGTTCTGCTTTGTGGTAAAATATTTTCCTTTAGATGTTGAATATATGTATATATTGCTCACTTCTTCACAGAAGAAATTGCGTTTCAATTTTACTGAATGAGATGTTCATGTACCGGTACTTATAAACAGACCCTTCTTGATTGTGTTCCTTTATCTTATACATGTGGGCTTAGACAGTCAGCACCTACGCGGCTACGCCCACAACTGAAGGCTACCTGAAGCGATTGAACTTTCCTGTGTGATATAATAGGTTATAGTGAATCCAGCAGTGGAATGCGGATATTTTTCTTCTCTATTGGGAAATAGGTAACAGAGAGGGTAAACCATCTGTACAGACTGTACAGGTGGGTTGTACAAACTGTACAACTTGTCCGTACAGAGTAATTCGATGTTTGCCTCTCAAACCTCCCTAGAGGCTTTTACATATTTTGATGTTTAATGAGATGAGATTAATTAGTAGCTTGATATTGTATTACAAATTTGCAATTCAAAGAGCTAGTTAAAGACCAATGATTAATCGATGCATTTTCCTGGGTATTCTGAGGTATTTTCTAGATACAATAGCAATGAGGTTTCATGCAAAGGAAATTTATTAATTATTTCTCTTGGCATAATTGTGACAAGATCTCTTGCATAGGAAATATGTTAATAATTGATTGGAGGAAACTGTTATGCTAAGCACCAAACAAAGAGGACACCTATTGACTTGAATGCGAAGTCTGAATGTGAGCGAGGTAAATCACTCGTCACTCAATTTACCAGGGAGATCTGGGAAATTAGTTGCCATACTTATAGATACGATCATTTTTCACCTTGAGATTCCCCTTGTTATTGGAGTGATATACTAATCCAAGCAATCTCCTAGCCAAAGATATGGTGATGATTGAACAGTAATTACTTTCTATGTGAATTTACATTATTGTTGGTTCCTATCTGTTCTGAAAACGTTTTTCCTGAAATTTATAGTATGCATAGCATGCTTGATATCTATGCTCTAGCATAAAGGGGGTGTTTTTGAGTCTGTTTATAAGAGAGTTTTTAATGGATGGGGTTTCTAGTATGCTTTTCCAAGCCCTATATTTATATATTAATGTTATTTTAATTCCTATTTTGTTCTAAGTTCAAGAAAAGCAGTGGCAGGTTTATGGTGTTATCTTAGTTACATGGATACTTCTAATTGTGTGAAGTACAAATGTTGAAGACTACATGGTATGGATATGGGATAGACCACGCATGTCTTAAACTTGTACCCAGTAGGTGCGTCCAACAAACCAAAGGGAGGAAAAAATTCCTAGATTGCTAGTCAAAGGAATTTGAGAACTTAATTTATATATTCCTATGTCACGTGAAAATTTTAGAATGAGTGAAGTTTCCAATTAAACCATGTTATGTTTTACAAATATTTCGTTTCACACCAATTTTTTATTCTTTCTTTTTCATTAATTTTTCACCACAGGGTGTAGAGGAATTTGAGAGCTTTGACAATTTGTCTAGCCTCCATGTCTTAACCTTTGGAAATTAGATGGCCCTTAACACCATGTCACATACCCACAGTTGACACAAGTATCCAAACCCATATATCTATGATACTACAATTAAGCATATATAGGTTTGGAAAGACAGCTATTAGAATTTTTTTTTTTTTTTTAAATACCTAGTTTCTTCCTAAACCCTTACAATGGAATTTTTTGTACAGATTGGATCTTTGGCAGCATTTATTATTACTTATTAATGAGTTATACTGAGTGTTGAATGTAAGAAACTTTTAGTTATTATTATTGCTCTATAAATTTAGTTTAATATTGCCTCCTCATATATTTTGTACTACTATAAAGACTAACACAACTCACCTTTGCATGTGCATGTGCATGTTTTAGAATGTTAATTCAAGTATTACTGGTTCTTTAGAATCCAGAAAATTTAGGTTTTTATGACTGATGGGATGATGGTTCTCTCATCTATTTATGAACCTGGGTTCCATTACATGGTAAATCTTTGCTTTTATAACTTAAATAAAAATCAAAATTGCAGGTATGGTCAGTTTGACAGTGCGAAAGAAACTTTTGAAGTCATATCAGACTTTGAAAGTATGCTTGACCTATTCATATGCCACCTTAACCCCAGTGCCATGCGGCGTCTTGCCCAGAAATTGGAAGAAGAAGGAACTGATTCTGAATTGAGGAGATACTGTGAAAGGATTTTAAGAGTCCGTTCTACGGGATGGACACAGGGCATTTTCGCCAACTTCGCTGCTGAAAGTATGGTTCCCAAAGGACCTGAATGGGGTGGTGGGAACTGGGAAATCAAGACGCCCACCAACTTGAAGGCTATACCTCAGTGGGAGTTGGCGGCAGAGGTGATGCCATACATGAAGACTGATGATGGTACCATCCCATCCATCATTACAGACCATATTGGTGTTTACCTGGGCTCAATTAAAGGAAGAGGCAATATTGTAGAAGTAAGGGAAGATAGTTTGGTTAAAGCTTTGGCACCTTCGGGAGGTGACATTAAGGCTAATGGATTTCAATCATCTCTAGTTAAAAGCTTATCAAATAAATCCAAGGGAGGGCCTGCTAGTGATTCTCGGCTTGATTCCTTGATGGGTCTGGAAACCCTTACCAATCAAGTTGCAGGTTCCACTGCTGCAGATGAACAGGCAAAAGCTGAAGAAGAATTTAAGAAATCACTGTATGGTGCTGCTGCTGATGGTAGCAGCAGTGATGAGGAGGGAGTATCAAAAAGTAAAAAAATTCACATAAGAATACGTGACAAGCCAATTGCATCTGCTTCTGTGGATGTTAATAAGATCAAGGAAGCCACAAAGCAGTTTAAACTTGGTGATGGGCTGGCCCCACCCATGAGTAGAACCAAGTCATTAACCCCCCAGGATCTTGGCGCGATTTTACCTCAATCTGCTCCTGCAACCACTGGATCTGGGACAGCTACTGTAGTTTCTGCCCCTGCTGATCTGTTTGGAACTGACTCATTGGCACAACCTGCACCAGTATCACAGTTGGCACCTGGGGTTAAAGGTGCCGGTGTTACAGCTGGTCCTATTCCAGAGGACTTTTTCCAGAATACAATTCCAGTCATTCCAGGTTGCAGCCGCACTGCCTCCTGCTGGGACTTATCTTTCAAAATTGGATCAGAATTCCCAAGGAGTTGAAAGCAACAAGGTTACACATAACCAGGCTAGCACATCTGTAGCTGATATTGGTCTTCCTGATGGTGGTGTCCCCTCTCAAACCACTCAACCTGCTGTTATTCCACTTGAGTCCATTGGGCTTCCAGATGGTGGTGTCCCACCACAATCCATGGGTCAGGCTGCCACCCTACCACAGTCTCAGGTTCAGGCAGCTCAGTTCCCAGTCTCCACACAGCCCCTTGATCTCAGCGTACTTGGAGTTCCAGGTTCTGTAACTTCAGGAAAACCTCCTGCCCGTCCTACTTCTCCACCAGCATCTGTTCGTCCTGGACAGGTAAATATCTTTCTTATATTTTTCTGTTTTAGGAATTTGAATTATTTGTACATGTATCTCTCAATAATATAACATATGCCCTCCCTAGCTATTTCTACAGACATCATTTTTTTCATATTAAGCCATGCCATATTTTGAGCTAGTAATTCAGAGATTAGGAATAGTTTGGGATTAGGAAATTAATACACCAAAAAGTATGCTATACTATGGAGCATGGCTGTATTACAGAAAGAAAAATGACTAGATGGGCCATGGCAGTGAGAAATTTTTATACCAACATTATGTGTGCTTTTTTTTTGAGGTGATGAACGCATTAAATTTTTATTAAGTGTACTAAGAACACCCAAATCTTTTCTTTCATTATCTTGAAAGTACCTGTAATTTGCTATTCATCAAACTTCGGTTTTGAATCTTTCTTGGTTGAGGAGCACCAATGAGGATGAAGCTCCTCTCAAATAGGAAAAGACTATGACATTTTCCACTCAAATTCCGTGGAGTGATTTCTGGGAGGGGTGGAGGGGAATATGTGCAACCTAGAGATGTAACGCTCCACCAGAAAATCTCTTTCCCCTTCTAAATTGGTCCTGGAACCGGAATCTGTGCATGTAGCCCATTGGCTGCTCTTTAGTTGTGTTATCCTCAGTAAAATTTTTCTTTTCTTTTCCCCTTTTTTTTTTTTTTTTCCTTTTTGGTTAATTTTTTTATCCTTACTCTTTTTTTTTCCTCCTTATAACAGGTTCCCCGTGGGGCTGCTGCTTCAGTATGTTTTAAGACTGGGCTTGCCCACCTTGAGCAGAATCAACTTCCAGACGCATTGTCCTGTTTTGATGAAGGTTTTCTGGCACTAGCCAAGGATCAATCTCGTGGAGCTGACATTAAAGCTCAAGCCACCATCTGTGCTCAGTATAAGATTGCAGTTACTCTGCTACAGGTATTGTTGGTATTAAAATGCCATTTACTAATTAGAAGCTGGGCCATTGTTTGGTGCAATGGTGAAAGTCCTGGGCTATCAAGTGCGAAGACACAAGTTTGAATATTTGGAGCAGCAACTTCTTACTAAAAAACAGATGTTAGGACCATATCTAGCTGGCTCCCAAGGACCTCACTTAGTGGAATAGTGGGACCTCGCCACTTATTGGACTTTTATTACTAATTAGAATTTCTTATTTCTCAAGCCCATCGTTTTGCAGGAAGTATGAAACAAACCTTTAATTGTGCTTGTCCTTCCATGGATGTCCCATTCTTATAAATATCAAATAGAAATGATGTGGTAACTGATCTAGGGACAAGTTCAGAATGGATGGCTTATAACCCTCTAATTTGGTTAGTCTTTTGTGGACCCGGTGGGTCTTATAGGTGGAAACAGTCAATTGTTAGATCTCTTTTCCCATTATGTGTGTGCATCAATTGACTGACAGCCTTAGATGTTTTTCAAACTTCAAGTTATTGGCCCTGCATTATTTTTATATTGTTATTCTTTTACTATAGTTCCCTTATAATTGTTTATAATACACACACACGTGCGCGCGCGCGCGCGCACACACACACACACACACACACATATATATATATGTAGGAAAATGCTATGGATCCCTAATATTTTCCCTAATGATGTGGCTTCTGACATGGCAAGCATGTAGAGGACACTAAAAGGATCATGTGTTGATATGATTGCTGCCACATCATTAGGGAAGATATTAGGGATGGAAATTTAGGGATCCATAGCATTGCTTATATGTGTGTGTATATATATATCTATCATTGTGTTTTTTTCAATGTTTGGCTCAAATTTTGTTTTCTGTTTTTCTTTCCTTTCTTTGATCTTGGAAGCTGATGCTCTTACGGTATCTTTGATTAATGATCAGACCAAAACAATATGACCTACCTAACCCAGGTTTGGTTGAGCACCTCAAATTCGGGGTTGAGCTTCATCAGTCATTACAGCCGACCATTAACTTGACCCGATCTGCCCTAGTTGTGGCCCTAGTAACAACTTCCATTTTACTTTAATAAAGTTCATTGTAATATTTCAGTATTTTCACTGAAGAGCTTTAAGTGAAGTCAACTCAATGAAGAAAGCCTAATCCCAGCTACTTGCGATTGGTTGCCTGAATCCTTTTCCACCATGTGATAGGTTTATTTGTGATTGGTTGCCTGAATCCTTTTCCACCATGTGATAGGGTTATTTCTTCATTAAATTATATGATAACATGTTGCTTAAAATAACACACCAGGTCCTCCACCTTTAGCTGAGCAAAAAGTAGCGTCATTTTGAATATTTTGAGATAAAATTTCTGAGGTTCTGGTTCGAATAGTCTCTTATTTTTATGACAACATACTGTTATATCTTTCATGACTACATATCATTTTGGTTCCACCACAGGAAATTGGGCGTCTGCAGAGAGTCCAAGGCCCCAGTGCAATCAGTGCAAAAGATGAGATGGCAAGACTATCGCGCCATCTAGGATCATTGCCTCTTCTGGCAAAACACCGGATAAACTGCATTCGAACCGCCATTAAACGGAACATGGAGGTTCAAAATTATGCTTATTCCAAGCAGATGCTTGATCTTCTCCTGTCCAAAGCACCTCCAAGTAAGCAAGATGAGTTGAGGAGCCTGATTGACATGTGTGTCCAAAGGGGTTTGTCCAACAAGTCCATTGATCCTTTGGAAGATCCTTCCCAGTTCTGCTGCTGCCACATTAAGCCGCCTGTCAACTATTGGATATGATGTTTGTGATCTTTGTGGAGCCAAATTTTCGGCTCTCACAACCCCTGGATGCATTATCTGTGGCATGGGAAGCATTAAAAGATCAGATGCGCTTGCAGGGCCTGTTCCTTCACCATTTGGTTGAGGTCAGATTTTGTAAATTTTCCGTGCTCTAATTTAACATTACTGGGGGATTTTTTTCCCCCTTGTTGAATGGGCCTCCAAACGGGATCAATGAAGCTGCTACAGAAATTTCCTTAAAGAGAGCTTAGAGGGGTGAAAATACAGCCCATTACATGATGTAAAATGTTTCGATGTGTACTGCGTTTTTTTTTTTTTTTTTTTTTCAATTTGTTTTTGTATTTTGCAAATTTTCATCCCCACCATTTATTGTTAATATATAAGTCACTATTTTGGCTTGGCATTTATTATTTTATTATTCTATATCTGATCTCACAGCTGTAATTTGGGTCTCTTAACTTTCTTTTTGACGGGTGCTTGGGCATCAGAAGGAAAAATAATGCAATGTTGATGGGAGGGAGACTGTAGTAAGGAAATGCAATGGTAGAAGCTATGGCACTGAAAACAAACTTACGGCCTTAAAAACAAGAGGGAGGGTAAGAAGTGTAAGCACACTGGAAGAATTTTTGTGGCTTGTAACTTTAAGCAACGAGGTCGAAAAGAAAATAAAGAGCTTAAATTTTGAAAATCCAAAGAAAACTAAACCCAACCAGTGAACCCAGGCTCTTGCCTTTGAGATTTAATTAGATGGTTTTTATGGTTCAATATATCATCAATTTTTTCTTTTCCCTCCCAAGAGGGATATTCAAACTTTTGGTTTGACTAATCCCAGGAACCTTTTGGTTCTTGAGACATTAAGTCTCGGGAGCCACTGATCCAACCTTTTGGAGTAGTAAAACATAGGTCCTAGAGTATGAGGCCCATGTCACAGTAGGGCCTGGTTAGCTTCAGATTTCATGTACTATCCCAATTCCCATCCAGATTTCAATACTGCAGCATCTATGCCAGTCAGATGCCAATTCCATTTGTATGGCGAGAATTGGGTGTGGCACTGGATGTGCGCTGGACTAACTCCAACCCCTTTTCCCAACCCATTATTGCGTAGGAGTGGGAAAATAACAGAGTACGATCTATGATGTCCCCCAGCAGTATATAATGACATTTCTAACAGGTCTTGTTTCCTTTTCTTCTTATAGCACTTGTTTCTTCAAGCCAGACCGCTTGAGTGGAGTGAAAAAAAGCCGTGTGTAAGTTTTCTTGGTAAAGGGACAAAGTTACTTCAGGTGTTTCATTAGGAACACGTAAGCCATGCTTCAGCATGGTACTCTTTTTTCTTTCTTTTTTTTCCTCTTTTTTTTATTTATTTTTTATTTTTTTTATTTTTTGGGTAATAGAGTAAGAACTTCATTATTAATAATAAGTTATAACATCCTGTCTAGGATCAATGCCTTCAGGTCTCAGCTTCTGTTGAGCAATGTTATGAGCCTCCTGAAGCATCAACTTGGCTTCTTATACACACCACTATTTTAAATTTCTAGTGATGGCCAATATTGTATTAAAATTTTCCATTCAAGGTGATTTGATTTGTGCATCAATACCATGTTAAATACACTGAAATTATTTAATTTCTATTTGGATGCTCAAACAGACCCTAAATTATTTATGAACCATTGAAATAATGTGAAAATGGATAGGTCATAGACCTCATGGAGCCAGCTGATCGATACTAGTTTTCATCCTCCACGGCTTTCCCCCACCCATTTTCATTTGCTTCATCACCACCTGTTTTTTTAAAGTCAATCCATATAGTAGTGTAGGCTGCCAGACTGTGTCAAAAGAAAGTCCAACAACAAGCACTTCTTGTGGGTCCTTATTCAACGTGATATTGTCTGGCATATGGTAGAGTGGCCATAGTTGTTTGTGAAAGATCTGGAAGGCAGTTTGGCTTTACTTGCTTTTATTGAAGCTTACACAATTCATGGCTCCATGAACGAGGCCTGGATTTACCCATCTCTGAACCAATGAATCCTCTACTTGACAGGCCTAGTTCTATGCCCTCATATAAAACTTATACCCTGTATCAATGACTTGCAACCTGGAATTGGCCAAAATCCACAAGCCAGAGATGGATCAGTATAAATTTTGGTTTGCAAAACACTAGGCCTGTTTTGAATTTTTCTAGTCAAGAAGATTGATTTATACCTTCAATACTATGTAAAATACGGTAATAGTTTAATTTCCATTTGAACGTCCAAACGGGCCCTAAGGGAACACTCTCAATCTTTAACTGCATAAGTCTGCCAAGCATTTTGCTAACTAAGCTTGGAGAAAATTAATTAATATTCCCCTCTTCTGCCCTTAAAGTCCACAAAATTGCATGAAAGGCCTCATTTCACACTCATTATTCCCCAAAATTTCACAACCGAGGATATACATGATTCGAACGATAGTATTAATGATAAAATAAAAATAAATTATGGAGAACATACAATAGATTAATGAGAAGAAATCTCCATTTTCGTGTACTTTTTTCCCCAAAACCCAATATAATGAACCAATTACCACACCCAAAACCCATTCATGGAGCAAAAAATATGTTCTCCCATGGTTACTTACAAGGGCTAAGATTATGTGTACTTTTTACTGTGTTTTTTATCGTATACAGACCCGCCATTCCAAAGTTCTTGGAACTATGTAGACTGAAGGATCAGGCAAGAAAACAAAATCTTTTATTCGTGTAATAGGTACCTGAAACTAAAATCATAAGGTGTTACTTGTACTAGCTGTGAAAGAGGCTCTCTTTGCCTTCTCTCAAGGCATTTGACTGCTTCATTCCTGAGTTCATCAGGTAACTGCAGGCAGACCCAATCCAGCAATGATTCCAAGTCCTTCGCAAAATCAAGTAGATACCAATCCAACAGCTTGGGGATTATTAACTTGTTAGTTGTTGAAATACCAACTGCGGCCTGTAAGTAGTCTCTCTTTGCCGCTTCCAATTGGTTCTCTACTTGAGATGCTGTGTACACTCTCACCTTCATATAACAAAATTTATGTGTCAGTAGGACATTAAAAAAAAAAAAAAGCTGACCATATTAAAAGCAACACTGAGGTGGCATTAGGAAAATGTGATGAAAAATGGGCACTGATTAAAACAGTGAATTGACTGAATGTATATAGTCTGAAAAGAATTCATGATAATGAATTATGAAACTGTATTACAGCGATATGCAATGCATACTTCATTTTTGCTTTGTTTGAAGTGGAGAGTATTTTTCTCAGTGGGGTGTTTTTGGTTAAACTCACTGTCCCATTTGGCAAAAAGGGGTTGCATCAAAATTAACATCAGTGATTCCGATGTGTCATAAGACCATGTTATATTGAATATGCAAGCAGCTCAGCTGGTAATGTCTGTTGAAAGTTGTATCACAATTCACAAACCTCAATTCAGGTCTCCTCTTGAGCTTGATCACCATCTTCATTTTTAACATAACTAATTACTAATAGCTAACACTCATCAGTTCAAAAAAAAAAGAGAAGGAAAACAAATGAGGGATTATGGGGCTTATGTTAGCAGACAACCTTTAAGCCCATAATGCATTGTAACATTGCTAGACCCACAACCACAACAATTGCATTTTTTATTTTTTTATTTTTTGGAAAGAGTAGAAGCATCGTAGAGATTGTAGCATCCCAACAAGATTCCGCAACAATTGCATTCACATAGTACCAAATTTGATATGGAAAAAGCAAGTGCATTTCACTTTAACTGGAAAGCTCATCTAATTGTGGAACGAACTTACAGCAGGGGAGGACCAGCTTCCACAGGAGAGTGCAAATGTAACCAAGGTTTCAGACCACTCCAATCCATATATGTTGCGTGCCTTCATCTCATCATTTTTTGCAGCTTTTGGGCAGGTCTATGGGAACATAGTAAAAAAGGGAATCCAGTCAGCAATTTAGAGTTATGCTCTAGAATCAGTAACACACTTCCCTTATGATGCAATCCACTTCTGCATGGAAAGAAAATTATCACAAAGAAGTTGAGATGAATGCAACTTACATATTTCAAGTGATAAGGCAGCCTCAAAATAAAATGCTCAATTGTAATTGCATTCAGCAAATGTCCCCCCACATTTATTGTTGCCTGAGAGAAGCAGTGTTGAAGTCAAGTTAATTGGTGAAAAGCTATTCAATAATTAACATTATTACAATCTGTATGCGGGAGCATTGTACTCAATACAATAAGTTAAGACTAGTTGTGAGTTCTGAGTCTTGGGTTTTCTGTTTTCTTTTTTTCTTAATTGGTCAAACTTCTGAGTCTTTGTCAAACTACGTTGTACAAGAAAAATTGGATTCAAGTTTCTAAGAAAATATAGAATAACGAAATGCTGCTGTCCAATTTTTCAATATACATGGGTGAAAAGAAAAGATCAAAATAAATTTTAAAAAATCACAAGTCTATAGTGAATGGTAAGAATGAGAGGATTGAACATACCTTCTGCATCAGTGCTACAACCATTTCAGGACTCTGAGGTATCCCATTTTCTAGAAATACCTGAAACATTGGTAGTTTTAGTATATTGGTCTTCCTTTCCATATGGTAAATTGCTTAAGGGTAAAAATGTTACGCTGAGCCATACAATGCCCATGAGAAAAACATAAAGAGTGGAGAATTTTAGCTTATTATGTGAGGAAATTCATTTGAACATGCTGCTAATAGCTAATTATCTGTATCATCCACTTTAACATTCACAAAGCTAAAGGTGATATCTTCCATTTACTGTAGCCCCAATCCCCTTCTCCCCCCGCACAACCCCCCATCCCCCAAACAACCACCAAAGAGAAGACAGAGAGATCTCTTACATTCATCATGCAGGAATTATATATGTTTATCCAGAATGCGAGCTTCTCCTGATGAGTAAGACCCTCTAAATTGACAGAAGCAAGCTTCCTGAAGAGGAGCCTGTTTATTTAGTAAGAGAGGATTAATACAAACACTAGCAATGTAACCCATAAGTGAAACAACATATTAATTTCACGACACGTTAATTACTTACTTCAGTCTTTGGATCAGAAACAAAGCACTTATCGTTCTGTTGAGATCAATTGAGCTAGCTTCAATTGCATAGAGATGCTTATAAGGACCAATATCTCTCCTCCTGAATTTTGAATAGATACCATAAGGATCTCGAAACTCTGTTTCTTCATTCCTTTCATAAGAAGCTAATGCTAATAAACAGGGGAAGTCTCTGATTCCACTGCTTTCTCCTTTAATATGCTCATCCTTAAGAAAATTCTAGACAAGCACCTCAAAATATCCTCAGAGATTTTGTTCGGTGTGCTGTCACCTTCCAATCCTCTTTCATCTGAAGAGGTAGAAGAGATTTCATGTGCCCTTTCCTGGTCTACTAATCTGCCCTCTAGCTGGACAATACAAAAGCCACAATTAATTTGACTAAAAATAGGTTGAGACTTGAGACTATTTCTTTCGGAAAATTGCTAATTATAGTACACACCTGTAGCTTCAGAGGATCTAAACACTTCTCTACCAACTCATGCTTGATCGGAAATCTCTTCACGGGGGCAGTAATTTTGGAGGTTTTCTTATATGGAGATTGCTTATCCTTAGCAGAATTAATACATGATCGATTCTCTTTTCCAAGCCCATCTTCCAAAAGGGTCAAATTGGAATTGGGTTTCTTCAAAATTTGTTTCACATTCGTGAACCTACCAGAACAACGCCCAGTTCGATCAGAGATGGAATCAGAGGACAATAGCTTCCTGCTCGAAGTACTTCTGACAAGAGTAGGTTGAGGCATTGCAGCAGATGTTGATGGATTGAGTTCATTCTGAATTGAAGATCTTACTCGCTCCTGTTTGGAACTTCCGGTCGAGAACTGATCAATTAAATCAATTGAATTCTCCACATTCTTCCTGGAGGATATATAGACAGCTTCCTGATAGAGACCTTGTCTAAAATTTACGACCTGTTCTTCGAGTCGAACAACCTCCTCTTCTAAGACAGCTACTTCAGCAAGAAGCTCTAATGTCTGCAACAAACAAAATCATATTCCATATTACGCTGCAGATCAAATTTAATGAGAAAGAAAAATTACATAATTTCCAAAATTCAATAGAAGAAACGCTAATTCAAGTGTTGGGTTCATCTGGGTTTATCCTATTCCACATTACTGTCTAGATCAAAGTCAATGAGAAAAAAAAAAATACAAAATTTCAAAAATTAAACCAGAAAGGCTAATTCAAGTGTTGGGTTCATCTGGGTTTCTCTCATTTCTGTGCCTAAACATTCCCAGCTATGCCATTGATCCTTCTCAGTTCTACCAAACAAAATTGGCAATTCTATGTTACATGAATAAGTTAAAGAAGTCACAGATCCATAAGAATGAGTGCGTAGACTAACATATGGAGGGAGATAAGGAGGAAGACGAGGCAAAGCTCCTAAAGGTCTAGTGAAAGCCCTTTCCAATGCTCTGTGAACATTCTCTTCATGTCTAAGCTTTTTCTTTAGCTTATCAACCTGCAAGATTTATTAACACAATAATCAAGTCAACCAGAGAAGATGGAAGTTTTGGTTTAATGGAATGGCTTATAGAAAATCTTAAATTACATCTTGGAGCAATGCCAATTTCCGCTCTCTACTCGATCGACGTCGATTGATGGTAGCTTTCCCAGCTCCCTGTAATCTGCTTCCCTGCATCTCTATCTTCTCCTTGAAAATTCAAAATTAAAAATTAAAACTGAGTACAATAATATTAATTTTTTTTTTAAAAAAAAAAAATCAGGCTCTGAAGAAAATGAACTAAAAAGGAAAAGGAAAAAAGAAAAAGAAATTATTCTTTTCTTGAAGGAAATAAAGAAACCCAGTTCGGATTTGGATCAGCAGGGCCCCATTTTTCCAATCCAAAGTAGACTGCACAATTTGCAATAATAATTCAAGGCAACAATTTTGAACTTTTCAATGAAAAATCTGGAAATTAGATAACCAAGTGAATGAAATAGTTTTGAAATTTTAAATATATAATCAAGTAAAATTACAAAAGGTGCCCGGCCATCAGATGTGACCATTGTTTTTTCCTTTAAGTTCTCTTTGGAGCATCTTTGTTTCTATTGATTCCTCATTTTCTACTGAAATTAACAAACCCCTCTCAAAATTTTGACACAGAAGAGCTTCCAACAGTAAATAAATAAATCTAGAAAGGGCCAAAAATTTAAGGAAAAAAAAAAAAAAAAAGGAGCATACTTTATCATGATTCAAAGGAGCTTTCATAGTCTGGAGAGTTGTGCGGACTCTGGTATTCATCTCTTTTACTGCCCTGGAAAACGAAACAACTATATGCAACAAAACTAAGTAAACCCAAGACCCTTGAACTGTGCAATGTAGAGAGAGAGAGAGAGAGAGAGAGAGAGAGAGAGGTGGAGGGAGGGAGTTTCATACGTTTTTATTAAGAAGCGGGAAACTTAAAAGCAATGAAAGCCAGAAACAGAAATGCCTGCATTTGATTAAGCTTTTTTCTCGATCTACGTGAGACAAACCAACAAAAGAAGGAGAAGAAGACGACGACGAGGTTTCGAGCTAATAACGTCTTCCAAGGAAAGCGTAACAGATGGAGAAGAACGTCTGTTTTCTTAAATAAACAAGCTACTCCAATTATTTTACAATATAATACTCCATTATACTATGAACAATTCTCTTTTTTTAAAGATAAAGAGGACACAGAGAGAGAGGCGAGAGAGAGAGAGAATGAGAGGGACAGTGCTGTTTCTTTCTTCTTCTTTCTCAATAAGGCTGAGAGAGAGAGAGAGAGAGAGAGAGAGAGCAGTGGCTGTATGACCTGGCAAGAGTAAGACGTATATGCAAGGAGTGGTGTGGTGCGGTGCGGTGCGGTGGTGCGCTTTTAGCGATCACCTGCTCTCATTATGAATCAACATGCACCTTTTTTTCTCATCTTTTTTTTGCTTATACGATCAGCCTGCACCCCTCTCTCTCTCTCTCTCTCTCTGCCATTCATTCACCACCCCCTCTCTCTTTCTCTCTCCTCACCTTCACTGTATCAGTAGCCTTTCCTCCACAAAATGTCAAAATTGCCCCCCTTTTTTTTTTTTTTTAAGTAATGTATCTCTTCTCCCTTTTCTGTCCCATGAATGGAAAATTACCCTTTGGTGGATGCTTCCCAAACTAATACCAAAAAGAGAAAGTCAACAGTCATCTTCTAGCGAGTTGATTGTCAATTTCCTTTCTTTAAATTGATAGTAGAAAAACTTTTAACTTTTCTTTTCGGTACATCCAAAAAAAAAATCTTTCTTTTCGGGCATAGTTTTATTATTGTCACACCAATAAATAAAGTGGACAAATAAAATTGATAATTTCAATATTTCTCACAAAATTTATGGTATAGCCAAAATATGAAAGGGAGGCAAATAATAATACCCCCAAATATATACAGTGTAAATATAATAAGAAGTACTCTGATTATAATATTGGAAGAAGTGAAAACATTAGTGGAAATATGAATTCCCTGATAAATTCCACATGCCCATGTGATGACAACTAGCAAGTGCTATCATTGAATTACAAAAACTGGTAATTATAGTACTTTGGTAAGTACTAACCACAAGGGCCCATAAATGATAATTCCTGTGTCTGGAAGTTATAAATGAAAATTCCTTACTCTAAACAATAATGATAAGCACATCTTTAAAAGAGCTGTTGATGCTTGTCCATGTTTCTTGATATATCTCTCACACACAAGTCATTAATTTCAATGTTTGTTTATACATAATGCCTCACCATGTAATAACTTCTCATTACAACAATCTAATGCTATTGAACAATTTTACCACAAATATAAATCTCAGAATATATACACACAAAGTTCTTTCTTATTTTGCTATAGGAAATTTGTGACTAAGGCACCGTTTGGTTGCACTTTTTAAAAGAATTTTTTTTTTAAGCAGGAGAAGGGATTTTTTACTTTTTTTTGCTTTTAAGTAAAAGCAATAAAAGCCAAATCACGTTTGGTAAAATTGATTTCGATGGTGATCTTTTGGATGTAATAAAAAACTTTACCGAATCATCATTACCCAAACAAAAGCCTATGACAGGCACCACATCTCTTGATTGCAAATTTTTTGAGTTAATGTCAAATTCGTCTAAAAGATAAAAATTACTTTTAAAAGCAAATCGTCATTGGTTTTGCTTAAAATCAAATATTTTTACTTTTTGCATTCTAAAAGTCCTTTTTATTTCCTCTAACCAAATTGTTCTTTTTGCTTTTACAATTTTCTACATTAAAAAACAAAAAAAATCTTAAAATAAGTGTAACCAAACGGTGCCTTAAGAATAAAAGGTAATTTACTTTATACCTTTTTGAGTTTTAATCCATACTTGTGATATCTACAATTCTATGTTCTCTTCTTCTTCTTTTTTTAATTCTGAATTTTAGATTTTTCTATTGTACGAAAATATTATTTAGAGTGGAACCAGTCAAAATGGAAGAGCAATTTATCAAGCCTTTCCTTACTAAAAAGAAAAAAATAAGGCTTGTAATTATTTAAATGGAAAGGTAGCTTAAAGTAGACTTTGAGACATTCCCGATGCATTATATCATAGTATTTCAAAATCAAGAAACAAGATTAGGTACATGGACTTAATCATACATGCATATTTTATTAGAAAGCACGTGAGTGTACATTCCCATACACACAATGCATGTACTATTTCCTCTTATATATGCACACCCTTGCACTCTTAGCCAAAAAAAAATGAAAATGCACAGATCCGAAAGGAAGTATATAGCCCACCCAAGTCAAGTCACACTTCTCTCTCTCTCTCTCTCTCTCTCTCTGTCTCTCTCTCTCTCCTACTCCCACACATCATTGGAAAACCTTTTTGTCGGACGAAAAGCAAGTGCTCTCAAGCAATTTCCATTACATAACAAATCATCTGCATCAAAGTTTAGAATGTTAATGACATTGGCTTCAAGTAGCTCCTTGTGACATGAGTGAGAGAGAGATAGAAGTCGAATCAGTATAAATTTATAATCAAATAGAAAGTGACCATCTCCAACACATATAAATGATCTTACTACGAACAAGTAATCACAAATCAATATAAACGATTAGTAATTTTCTAATCGTTTTTAATTGAGTTAGTAGTCGTCTATTCTGAGTTACTAATCATATATATTGATTTGTAATTTTATTTACCCATAACCGGACATTCTGTAATTCTTCCTATCTTAATCATGCACATAAAAATAAATAAATTTCTAGGCCATCGATCATACCCAGCGCACACCTACCACCACGCTTAAAGTTGGGTGGAACAAACATTGTCCAATATTCTTTACCAATGTTGGTGCAAGTGTGTGGTGCAATCAAATTAAATTACCTCTTGTTATTTTGAGAGGGTGAGCTGCAATAATGAAATGCGAGTCATGCGTCGTGCCATTGAAATCATTGTACCACCTTCACTAGGGTTATCCACTCGGCTCATTTTTCTTTTCGTCTACTTGGACATGAACCTAGAATTTGGTCATTGTTGGTGCAACAACATTGCAAGTTTAATAATTTCATAATTGACTCAAAAAGTTGTAAACTATGTATTATGGGTTCTTCTAATTATACTCCCCCCTCTTCTGATTTAATACTATTATATTATGAAAATCAACAAATAAAACCTCAATTATTTGTATGCTAAAATCTCTCTCTCTCTCTCTCTCTCTCTCTTAGAGCATCTCAATGGTGAACTATAACCTGTGCTATTGCTATATTATAGCATTTAGCATAAATTGGGCTGCTCCAATCGTGTGCTAAAAACCTATGTTAAATATAGAAATAGCTCACCTTTGTGCCAAATTTAGCACAAGGGTGAACTATTACTATATTTGCCATATTAGCTCTCCCCCCATTCCTCAACAACCACATACACTAGCAGTTGTGAAAAATACAATATTTCATTTCTTTCATTTCTCTTCCAAATTTTCTCAGTAACCAAACAGCCCGTAAAGAAATACAATATTTTCAAAAATAATACTGAAATCTTATATATATATATATATATATATAGATATATATATAATGTAAGTGGTTTGTACAATATTTGTTTTTATTTTTATTTTTTTTAATTTCTTTAAATTTTTTTAAAAAAATTTTGTGGTTGGAACAATGAACATTGGAAGATTTATAAAAAAAATGGAGGGAATTAAGGTTATGGCAAAAAATAACACACTATGTTATTTGCACCATTAGAACACCTTATGCTAAATTATAACATTTGACATTATAGCATGTGCTAAAATAGCAATAGCACAGTTACTTTAGTTTACATGACTGGAACGGCTCTTAGAAGGAGAGAGATTATTGGAGGAATTTTAGATTATAGGAAAATACTTACAATTCAATACTATCTTCTACTAACTTCTTCATAAATAACTGCTAATTTAACTAAAAATGATTAGTCGGTGTAATTATTTTCTCGTAGCTTGACTAATCTAAAACTCTCCCTCCGTGCAAGAGCCGTATATATCTCACCGAACAAAAATAATAACCTTATCACGTGATTAGATATCTTCCTGCCGTAAAATAATTGGAAGGGTTTGGGTTTACATGACAGGACGTGGGCTCCACCTGTAGCCTATTTAAAAGGTGGCTCATTCATGGGGCCTAGACAGTGGACGTCAGTGGCTGTGTGCCTCAATATACCAACTCAACCTTACCCAGCACAGCATTCTCTAACCCACCATGTATGGAATGCTCTTTATGTTTATGGATGGTTTAATTTGTAACTGAATAAATAAATAACAAACCCTAAAGGTTATGTTTGTTTGGCTGGAATGGAATTGGATGGATAGGAATGAAATCTTATTCTATACTTAAAGAAGTATAGAATGAAAAGTGATTTAAAATGGTTCTATAAACACACTGTTTGATTTCATTCCCATTAAAATTATTTCATCCAAACATACTGAAAGGGTATAAAAAGTCTTATAAGATTTTTATAAGAAAAACCCTTTAGAGGATTAGGCTCTTCTATCAACATGATACTTCTCAAGTCATTAGAAAATATAAAAATGTTATTTCTTTCGTTCCTAATTTATTGTTATTTTTGAAAAAACACGTTTTTTGTTTTTTATATAAAAATTCTATTAAATGATTTCATATCAATATATATGTTTTGACATTTTAATTTTTTCCTCGTGTATACAAAACATTGGAAATAGAGAGAATACTTTTTAAGGGTGGTATTTTGAAAAATGAAATAATAAGAATGGTTAACTTTTGGAATGTGACAATAATTTTAAAACATCCAAAAATAAAAATAAAAATTAATGTCAATAATTTAAAAATGGATGGAATAATATTTAGCTATTTTTTTATGGTACGACATATATAGCTAATAGCTTAGGTTGTTCAGACGAACCAATGACTAACCGATTGACTAGAGACCCAACTAACAAAGAAGGGCAATGATCGATCCAGTTTTACTAATTATAGAATATTTTTTGATGAAGGGAAGTAAAGAAGAATATTATAGATTGGCCGGATACCATTACATATCTACATTACATTAGCTAATGGGCTGAGAAATTAGATCTAGAAAAAAATTTTGATGAGGAATTTACAAAATGGTCCCAAGCTACTATTTCTCAACATTTTCTCAAGTGGTTGGGACGATCGGGCACAAAGACCCACCATAGAGATGTGGGCTGATTGCAATGTGAGGGCGTGAAGTGAGGCCAAAGCTAAAAGTCGAAAAAGACTGATGTCGAATGCAATTGTTAAAAAAGGGTAAAAGGCATAGTCACATGCAGAGAAAGGTCTCTCATCCCCCCCCGCCCTTCTCATCCACTCATTGATGACAATTAAAAGTTGATCCTGTCTTGGGACTTGACTCATGGCTGTAAGGCCACTTTTTTTCTTTGGTTTTTTGCCTCCCGTAGATCTGAAATATTTATACATTCTATAGTAAGCAACTAAGCATGGCTATAAATCAAAAGATTATCACAAAAAATTGTAAATAAGACTCGCATGGCTGAAACCTATTAAAAGACCCTCTAGGGTTATCCTTCTGGGACAATTAATTTCAAGGAGAAATGACCTTTTGGTGACCACTTCCCAATATAATGCCAGACAAAGGATTTGGTGACCACTTGCCAATGCATTGCCAAAAAAAGGATTGACTTGTCAACTTCCTAAAAATTGACTGTCAACATGATACAATTTGACTACCAACTTCATTTTGTTTTTGGTAATCATCGGGAAGTGGCCACTAAAAGGTTATTTCCCTTAATTTTAATTTCCAAAGGCCTGATCAGGCAACATGAATTGGTAAAAGTACACTGGAAAGGTAACTCAGAGTTTTGGAGAATGGCTTGCCAGATTGACAACAATTGGATTTTGATGGCTATGTTTGCCTTTCGCTTGATCCAAAGAACCCCCTCCTGCACCAAGGACAGTTTGGACCGTGGCCAAGTTGGATTACACTCCCTTTTTTTTTTTTTTTTTTTTTTTTGTGCGTGTGTGTTTGTACTTGCTTAGTGGTGGTGGTGGTGGTGGTGGTGGTGGTTTTGGGGAGGGTGGATTATGAAGAAGACTGACGACATTTTTCTCTTTAATCTGGTGTACTTGCTTAGGCAGGTGGACAAAGAAATGTGTGCGTGCGGGTGTGTGTTTTTCTTGGCAAGGCAGGTGGACAAAGAAATGTGTTTTTTTTTTTCTCTTCTTGCCAAAGGGTATCTAGATTTCTGACTTGATTAATTTTCTAGGGTTATGATCACTACCTATATTTTATTATTAAAACATCTAGAATAAGCCTCAGATAGTTGAACCTGAAATAGACTGAAAAACAGAACTTAAGAGACGAAAGTCCCAAAAAACACTAATCTGACCTTGAGATTAATCAAACATTGATTACATTTTCAGTTTGAAACATGAAAAGGCCCATATTAATGCTGATTCCTTAGTGGGAATGGTCATTGCCACCCCTCAATTTTATTTGCCCCCTCACTTACTTCAATTTATCAAAGTTTATGAAAAATATATATAAGGTTTTCATAAAGGGCCAGGCTATTGTCACCACGTAAAATACTCTAAGCTTCCCATTTAATTTACATTTTTAAGGTTTTATGAAAAATATTTTTAAAAAAAATTATGAAAACTAGTCATATAGTTTATTTAAAAACATTATTCCGAACAACTTTGTAAAGAAAGTTTTTCCAAAATCTATCATTTAGGTAGACTTTTTGGCAATTTTTCAAAGAAAATGAAATAGAGATTGTAAATGGCCAAAAAGTATGCTTAAATGATAGATTTTGGAAAAAATTTCTTCTCCAAAGTTGTTCAAAATGATGTTTTCTAGTGAACAATGCAATTAATTTTCCTTAAAACCTTTTATATTTTTCATAAAACCTCTAAAAGTGTAAACTAGTTGGGGGTATTGAGTACTTTATGTGGTGGCAATAGCCTCACTCTTTCATAAAATCTTTAAAAATTAAAATAAATGAGATGTGTAAATAAAACTAGGGTGGCAATAACCGCTCCCTTACTTTATTACAGGCCACAGCCCCATAGTTGTAGCCCAGTGATGACAGTTTCCTCCTTAAGAATTCAGTGTCTTCAAGACTGCAAGTAGCTTGTCTATGGACCACGATTTTAGGGTTACCGTAGACAATTTGAGTTAATGAGGAATTTTCCCGTAGTACTCTCACTAGTGTTAAGGAGGAGGATGCTCCCATACTAGTGTGGAAGCAACTATTGTCCTCATACGGAACTAACAAAACAGTACAGGATTTCTAGCTGATTGATTCTGAAATGTGTTAAAAGAGAGGTCAGGTTTTGATCCAGTGGAATTCTTATCTTGTTAAAATTAATGGAATTCCAATCGGATGAAACCCTAGAGGAAGGACTAGTGACAGTCCTTTTTGCTGTAGTCTGTAGGCGTGGTCCAAAAGGAAAGCCACTGGACCACCTTCTGGAGGGTCTTCCTTCTGCCAGAGAAACAACAAAGACTGCATCTCCCACTAAAACCAGATCAGCTTTCTGTCAACATAAAAGACCACACAACCACCCTCAGCACTCCGCCAACGCCAAACTAGGAAGCAAGAAAATGAATGAGACAACAACTCATACAAAATGATTAGCTTATGGATTATGTTGTTGGATTGGTAAGGTCACTGTCTAGCACACACACACTGGTCCTTCGCCATTAATAATAGAAAATGGTCCCCAAAGATCCCAATCCATGAAATATTTGTTTGCTGCTGGCTCTTCCCCAACACCCACACTGGCTCGCTTCCCTGTCATCAAGGTTACCTCTCTGTTTCGGTAAGTTGCATTAACAAGGCATGCAATGCTGCAAAGTTTGCCATTGTAGCATGAAAGTTACAGCATTCCAAGAATCTTTATTAACAGTATGTCCTCTGTAGCAACTAGAGGCCTGCATAGTGTCTGTGCACACATGCACACGCGCACATCCATAGAAAACTGAATGATCCCGAAGGCCTGGATGGGCACAAGACCATCAATAAGCAAGTTCCATTATGGAACAACACCCTTCGTGCAGTCTTGGTAACCAAGAAAACATGATGAACCAATTGCTGGATATTCTGCTTCATCTCATGATCAGAAATTGATCTATACATGCAAGAAATTGGACATAATAATGCTATACAAATTCAAACACAGATCATAATTTTTTCCCCACTCTCTCTGTGGGTGTGTTGTCTTTGTGCAATTATTGTACTAAATATAAGACACGTAAACAAGCTTTGCAAAGGAACAGGATCCTCTGCCATAGTATGGCAGAGGCAATCTTGCCATACTCCTTACAGTGGAACACCATGTGGCGAAAATGGAGATCAAACGGACCACCTGCCTTTAAATTTTATTTTCACATGTCATCCTCAAAACGATGCCGTTTCAAACAAAACACAAAGAGGGGGTTAACAAACAGAGATGAAGAAGGTCGCCAGTCCTCCCCCACCGAACACATCCCTCATCGGAAAAAAGTTAGTTTGTCTGTTTATCCAATCAAACGCCCCATATCACGGCATAGGATCCACTTCCCACAGGGCAAGCCCTGATAGGGGAAAGCAAAAATTCACATCCCAGACTTTCATTGCATCCCTCAAAACTCCTCAAAGCATTGTCACTTCAGAAACTGTTTATCCTGCCCCAGCTCCCATCAAATGAAATCTACTTCACACAGCACTGTGTTGATGGAGATAAGCTGGGCTTTCTCAAAATAAGGTTAAGGGCCTCTTAAGAAGTTGGTGAATCCAAGGTGGGGACCAAAGATTGAACGCTATAGGGAATATCGTTCCCCAACGTATTGCCTCTTATGAATTGTGTGGAAAGAAATAAATAGAAAAATTGAAGATGAAGAATTGTCAATTTACTGCTAGAAGAGCTGCTCCCCAAATTAATTTTTCTTTGGTTTGGAGCCTTGGAAGCTGGTTCAAGAGTTCATTTTCAAACTTTTTTAGATTGTTGTATTTGGGGCTCACCTTTTTCAACCCCAGCATTTTTAGTTTATTGGCCAATGCCTCTTTAATATATACAATTTAACTTATAAATAGGATCAAAATAAGGGGACACAATGTTTACACAATTCTTCAGCCATTGGATTCCCCAAGATCCAATGGTCACCAGAGTTAAAGCTATGCGAAAATGATTTAAATAATAATGAGATCATTAGATTTTGCAGGATCCTACAGTATAAGAATTGTGTAAAAAAAGTGTCCTTGACCATAAAAAAATAATAATGATAAGTATAATAACAATCTCAAAGTAAACTGCATTCCACTTTTTCATGCTTGCACTCCTGACTGGTAAGTGAATTCATAACAATATTCTAAGACTCTAACGTGGGTAGCACACAACATAAATTGGATCAGAAGTCATACGGTTCACCTTTTAAATAAATTAATAATATGGGTGGCAATGGGAAGCACTGAGATCTTAGTTGAGTGAAGTCAAACATAATATGGGAACACAATAAGATAGCTAACCGAAACCCAGAAGAATTTGGGTCAGGCTGACAGGTGTACGGGTCTGCACCTGACCAATAGGCATTACAAAAACCTAAACGCAATTAAAAATAAGTATGTTCAGTTGGGTTGAAATTGCCACCCCTAGTCTAAAACTTAGCAATACTATTCAAATAACCTCTATAAAGATTACCATTCAAATATTATGCACATATACTACACGGGTTGGATCACTTCATATTAATATGCAAATAACATGTTCAATCCACAATGCCATATTCCAACTATATTGGCTACTATCATTTGAAAAGCCATATTTCAGTCAAGGCATGTTACTATTGAAGGACAGAAATATTTGAGAACACAATCACAGATACAACTTGAAGGAAACATTGATACAAACAACACAAGAGAGCAATAATAAAACTAGTCCACAATACCATGTATAAGTAGATGGCAACTATATAGAGCCATCTAATTGTCAATGGGGTAGGTTGGATTTTATTTTATTTTTTGGTTTTGTGGGCGGGGGGGGGGGGGGGGGGGGTGGTTATTGTTTGAGGGGAGGGTGGTTTTAATCCGACTGGCATGCATATTTTCATCCCTTGCATGATAACTTCAGATGAAAAATGAAAAAAATAAGTAATTAATAGCTTAGGCAGCTAATGCTCGAAAAGAAAAAAAAAATTTATATATATGTGTGTGTGTGTGTTGCAGTTCGTTAGAAGTTGTTACTTCATATGCAATCACTGATAGAGACATACGAAAACAATTGGATGTTTTTTTTAGAATATCATAGCAGTATCATATCAAGTAGGAGTATTTTATTTTATTTTATTTATTTTACCCAAGTTAAACTAATGGAACAATATAAAATTGAGTAAAATGTTATGGTCTAAGAGCTTAATTTCTGGTCATTTAACAGGTCTCAGTATTTTAGGACTAGATAATCGCTGTAAAAAGGGGTGGAAACTGAAGCTGACATTATTTTAGGACTCCCTCGGTTTAGATTCTAATGTGGTTTTGCCTGGTGATGCTACTTTAGTAATTCAGATTCTATGATCGCGTAAAGAGAGATTAGGAGCAGCTTGAGAGAGGTAATAATAATTTGGTAATTTATCATTTACCCTCTTGATAAAAGCAACTTACAGATTTTGGTTGGGACTTTGGCAACGAGGGTTTGTGGACCCCTTACAAAGAAGCTATTGTTATCACTTTCTGTTGCACTGGACATCAATGAAGGGACCTCCTTTGACCTATCCATTAAATGAAGCCCAGAAAGATGGTCATCCCAGATATTATATGTGAATTCATCCTCAAGCCCTGCCTTTCCCTTTGATTGAACTGATTTCTGGTTGTAGAGGTTGGATCCGGGAGCCCGAGCATGTGGAGCAATTGGCGATGCTGAAGCCAAAAAATGAGAAGGGCACAGTACACTCAGGGCAGGCCTACCAGCGCAAGGAAAAGTAGCAGAAGGCAATAAAACAGGTTTGCTAGCTGTTTTTCCTGGTGCACTAGGACTGCTCTTGAGTAGAAAATAACCAACTGTTACTGGAGTACTTCATAGAAGCCTCACGCTCCAATGTATTTGCCTTAGAAGTCTCACGATGTCTGTCAGCAACTCGGGTAAAAGGATTACTAGCCTCAATAGATTGGCCCACATCAGGGGACAGTGGACGTGTCCTTTTTGGCGTGAGAGATGTGACAGGGGACAAGGGAGATGAAGGTGTGGAATTTCCACTTTGACTACTTGAAACTTCAAAGAGCCCAGTTATTCCTGCACCAGCACCCTTTCTCTTCCTTCGCCTTCTTCCCTTCTCTTTTCCAATCCTAATGGTGAGGTTACTGGAGTGTGATGCTTCAAGTGAATCAGAATTCTCAACTATCGACTTTGACAGCAAAGAGGATGGCAATGCCCCTTGCTTTTTAGTATCTGACAAACTAATACTCTGTTCTAGATTTCCTAAAGCAGGTTTTGAATTTTGAGAAGTTATCCCCTGTTCTGGAGGTCCACCATAACCATCGGCACTTTTACCAACAGAGCCCAGCATTGAGGATTCACCTTTCCCAACTGATCTCAAATGACCATTCATTTTGTTACATGCATGAAACTTACCGTTTCTCTGGTTGCGAGGTGCATGAGAAGATTTTCCAGCAGTACTTAAGGTGGCAATGGAGCTCTTGCCACCCTTGAACAAGAAATCCTGGGAGCCCCAGGCCACCACTTGGGGAAGGAAGCAACAGAATACTATAAACATTAAGGAAACAGCAAGAACGGCTACAAAGAATTTCTTCACTCGCATCCAAAACATTGATTTCTTACAAAGATTGAGCATGTAAATAGGGAGACTTGCCTTCATGGGTACTACAAGAATACCAGTAGCCAAGGCTAGTTCAAGATCTCTGTGTACAATAGCTGCTGAAAAATCTGTCTGGTATGATATCAGAAGCTTTGTTGACTCCCCAGGTTCAAGAGCAAAGCTTTTACAAGAATGTACCATAAACCCATCCAATCCACACTCCTTCCCAGAAACTTCAATCCTTCTCACCTCCACTGGCAAGTCTCCTGTGTTCTTAGCGTACAATTCTTTCGACAGTGGCTGAGAACAGGCATGAGTAGTATCTTCCATGTGAATTAGCACATCTGAAGGAGAGATATTGAGATGAATTGGCAAGTTAAGGTTGAATTCTAAGCTCTGAACGGGCTCAGAACCCTCATGCAGGACTAGAGAGAGTGACCCTCCAAATCCCCGCAAAGATAACCACTCCACACCAGAAAGATTGTTCCTTATTAGAGCTGAACTTCTCCACCCACATCGATTTGAAGGGTGAAAGAATATTGGCCCAAAAGATGCTCTACCATAAGGATGGACAAAAGCCTCTGTTAATGCGCTCTCTGCTATCGAGAAACCATACCTAGGAGGTGTAGTAGATTCATTATGAACCAAACTACTAGACGAAGGGGGCTGTAAAAACCCATCTGAGCCCCTGCATTCATCGACAATTTCTCCCGAGTTAAGTATGAGCTGCATTATGACCGGTTGTTGGCTTGGGTTTTTTACAGTGATCAACTTAGAGAGATGAGTTCCAATCTGTACCACTGGGAACAGTACCTCATGGTCATCAAGCACAGACATGCCACTTGTGGTACCTTGAGATTTCCAGTTTCCCAGTACCAATTCATCGGCTTCTGCTGTCACCAGTGCCTTCAAACAGAAATTCAAATAAGCATATTGGTTATTGGGAACACATACTGCATATATGGGAATAAGAAAACATCATAACTATTTTTATTTTATTTTATTTTTTTTCTGAGACTATAATGGCAATCAGTCCATGGGGAATTGCCTTTACCAGTAAAACTCAATAAATTATAAAAAAATATATATATTATTTATTTATTTATGCACACACACATACACATGGAGGGAGGGAGGGAGGGAAAGAACTCGCAAATGATGAAGCTCGGTAGAACTAGCACCATGAAGCAGGAAACCACCAGTACAGGGACCATTGACACAGCTAATTATTTTCTAACATATTGCTTGACAGAGGATCCCACATCTTCACAAGGAATCTTTAAATAAATAATTAAATAAGGTGTCATTATTTTACTATAGAGTCTTACATGCTACACTAAATAAAATTGTAATGGAACTTTGCAGGAGTAAAGAAAATAACCAATAAGAAAACAGGAAGTTAGATTATTGCCCATCAGAAATTTGTAGCATCCAACAGTGTATGCTATCCAGTGGAAAGAAATATAGCACACAATTGAAAAACAGTTCAACCAATTCTGTTGTCATCTATTGCACAACTGGTTTGAAGCCCAGAGAAAGGAAGATAGTCACATTAGGCAAACAGGCAGCTCAAAAAAAAGTTTGCCAAAATTATATGGACTATGTATTAGGAAACCATGCGATAAATAGCCGATAATGATGCCATGCAAAAATTCGATATTGCAATTCCCATCAAAGAACTTTGTCTGGCTCTTTGACCACTAGTAGTTGAGGGATAGTCTTTTTTCTATATATTATTATTATTAAATGTGTACTTCTAGATGTACCAAAATGAAAAAGCAATAGGAGCCATTTCTCACAACTTCTTTCCAAAAACAAAATAATAATCAAATAAAAATTTCCATGACTTGTAACTTTTCAGTTAGGTAAATAAAAACCTTTTCATTAGTCTCTAGCAGGTCAAAGGAAACAACTGAACTATTATTATTATTATTATTTTGGTAAGTGTTATTATATCTCAATTTCTCAACCAATAGAACAATTTCATAACAAACATGTAGACATGATTATAACAGAGCCCTACAAACAATTCAAAAATGTCAATATAGGAGATAGTACAGTTTAAATATGTCTGCATATGGGCATCTCCCCAAAATGATCACCGATGGGTGTATTGGCATCTTGTATTAGGAATATGGTGATAAAATCGTGAATTTTTGGGGAAGCAGCGAACTCTGAAAAGCTTTCAAACTGGATCAAAATTCAACAATACCATAAATTTGCGTAAAAAAACACATTGCAATCACGTATTGTCTACCTTTTCACTACTAACTTAAAAATTCCTTAAAAAAAAGGGGCTTCCTCATTATCAAAAAAAGTCCTGAAAAAATTGCATCCCAAAAATTAAAAATTAAAAAAAGAAAAAAATCTTGAAAATTTAAATTTAAAAAAAAACAAAACAAAAAAGTTGATAAACAACACAAGCACTCAAAATCTCCCCAAAAATTAAATCAACATGCACATTCATCATATACACCAAACAACATCTCAACTAATATTACAACATTTGGAGATGTAAGGTCCCACTTCAGCTAACCAAGTTTGGCCTTGAGAGTGTATAATGTTCCACCTCTCCTTCAAGAGTTAGGCCCTTTTGGAGGTTGAGAGTGGATTAACTTTATGGGCCCTTGGGTCCCCTTTTGGGCTATGTCATGTATGTGGGCTTCCTCATTGTGTGTTGGGCCTGGCTATTGCCACCCCTCAATTTGATCAGTGCCCCCCACTTGTTTTAGTTTTTTAAGGATTTATGCAAAATATAAAAGGTTTTTATGAAAACCAGTTGAGTTCTCCACTAGAAAACATAATTTTGAACAACTTTACAGAAGAAAGTTTTTCAAAAATCTTTTAAGTGGATTTTTTGACCATTTATAGTCTCTATTTCATTTTTTTGCCAAAAAGTCTACATAAACGATTGATTTTGGAAAAACTTTCTTTGCAAAGTTGTTAAAAATGATGTTTTCTAGTGTATTACGTGGCCCGTTTTCATATAAAAGGTAGTGGATTACGCAGGTCCGTTTTCATTAAAAAAAACCTTCTATATTTTGCATAAAACCTTAAAAACTTTAAAAAGTGGGGGTGCTGATCAAATTGAGGGGTCGCAATAGCCAGGCCCTTGTGTGTTTTTGTGCGTGTCAAAATAAATAAATAAATAAATAAAATAATATTACAACAATTTATAGCAAGACTTCAAAAAAAAAAAAAAAAAAAAAAAAAACCCTAAACAGAACAATAAAATAAATAAATAAAACCTTAATATTACAAAAAACTAAATATAATAAAATTGTCCAAAGTGGTTTAATCGAATAAGTTCCCTTTCTTTCTCTATCAATACCCTTTTGTATATAACTAAAAGAAGCCCAAAGTTATGGGGTAAAGCGGCAATAAGGTAAATTGAGATAAGTAATTACTTAGCATGCTACTACAAAATAGATCCATGGTAGTATGCTGCTATAAAAAATAACATAAAACAGAAAAATGTGTGCATGAACATCATGCATACCACCAAGTCATTTAAAAAACTAAAATGAAGAATACACTAACAAACCCATACCACTCCCTAGAAAGAAAGTATAAAAGAAAGAGAGTGGGTGGGGGAAGAAGAAGAAGAAGAATTGAAGATCAAATGAAAATTTTATACTTTCACTACCAGTTTGCTTTATCTTAACCAGTAGAAAATACTGACGGAATAAGCTTCTTAAGGCATCTAGACAAAACCAATAGAGAAAAAGTGAAAATAAAAAAAGAGGGACTCTAGCCATGAGAATTTTGAATAGTGATTGTTCATTATTCAAGCAACTGGTACCATAAATAGTAACAGTATTGATCAATTTTGGTTCACACTGAACTCATGCAAGGGATACAGATTATACCGGCCCAACAGTGCCTGCAATCTTCCATGCCACAGATAACTGGCAAGTGGGGAGCATCTGTCGTTTAACATAATTATTCACATGCAAAAGTTCAAATCTTAATTTTACTTCACTTTAAAGTTGATTTTTTTTATATAAAGACTTCTTCCACCTTTTGAAAGACAAAAGCAATGTATAATATAATTTTTACATAAAAGAAGAACATATGCAAAAATTCTAACAACAAGAAAAAGAAAAGAAAAACAAGCTATGAGTTAGAGCACCAACAACCTGCACACTAAAACAACTATATCAAATGATTCCAGTTAAGCCCTAGGAAACAAGTTCAATTTATGATTTTATGAGTGGAAATTGTTAAATTGAAAGGCTCTTAGTTGTCAAAATTTTCCACATTGAAACAAATGGATTTATAAAGTGAAATAAACGAATAAAGAAACCTGCGTAAGGAGAGGCACACCTAGAAGCAAAGAAACCATTCAAACATATATTGTTCCCTGCTAAATAAACCTTTTTTGTTCTTTATTCTACATGGGGTAATTCTGCTTGATAAACTTGACCGGTTCACTAAAGTCATACCAACATTCCATGATGCAAATTTTCATGTAGCGTTAATACTTATCTTGACAAGTATAGCACTACAATTAAGGTGTTGTTCATCAACATGCATGATGGCAGTGCAAAAACTAGTCATGAATTGCAAAAACTAGTCACAGAGCAAATAATCAAAAAAACTTTCCCATACTCATGAACCTAAGGGCCAAGCAGTCATTCTCAGTTCCAGAAAAAGAGAAATATAAATTAAAATAAGTACCACAAATATCATATTGGAGCCATTGAAGAATAAATACAAAAGAAAAAAAAAATGAATGAGTATTAGGAGGAAGCAAATCTTCAAGATGCACTATTATTCACCATTCGTATTAATTAGAAGAACATGGATTAGAATCAACATACCTCGATCTGTGATGGCGACTGCATGCCACTGCCTAAGGACCCTGTCCTTGTATTGCCAGATTCGATCTTTTCAGGCTGATGTTTGCAACCCACTGAAGAGTCCAGTTGTTGTCTTGAACAAATACTGATTATATCCTGGCAAGGAATTTCAATCGGAGGACTACTCGAGTCATTTGTCAGTATGAGTAATTTACAGTTCATGTTAATATAGGGTTCAGGAAGTTGAGTGTAAGTAACCACAGCAACTTGTGTGGCAGTGCCATGGAAAAAGGATTAAGCCTTCCATGTATTTAATTTGGAAAAGCTTTGTTTCTGCATCTTCAGTAATCTTGACAACACTTAACAGATAAGGAGCATCATTTCTCAAAGAGATAGCAACAACAACAGTCTTACTAGCATCACATGGCACAAGAGCCTCAACAGATACTGAAACTGAACAGGTAAGATCATCATAGGCAGCTTTCCCATCTAGTTCAGCTTCAAGAGGAACCATAACCATATCACTTTTATCCTGCGAAGACCTCAGCAACTGCAAGCAAAAAACACCAAAAACTTTGCCTTCAGAATCAAATGAGAAGTCTATCTCTATGAGGGTTTCAGTGCTGCGAGGACCAATTTCCCAATTTCTATGGGGCCTCATTGCCATCAATGGAAAACCAACTTGACCACCCCTCACATCCAACCAATCCTTGACACTCAACAAACCAAGCTCATCAGGACCAAGAAAATCCTCCATAGTACAAATTGTTTCTGCAGTATGAGAAGTGTTCCCTAATGAAATCATTATCCATGCAGTTACTTCCTCCACATAGAGGGTTTCATCAAAAGGATTGAACAAAGACAAATTCTTACTCCACCGTCCACTGGAAGAAACATCCAAACCCACTATGGGCTGTATCCCATAAGGGGAGTCCATAGCGAAGCCTTTGGCCTGGACCAAGAAACCACCGGAACTTGTCTGCAAGATCAGTTGAGCTGAGGATGAGCCCAACCATCTAGGTAAGAACACAAAACAAAGTGAAGCAACTTCACCGGGTCCTAGCACTGTCTCACTAAAATTGCAAGGATAGAATTGTATGTCAGTACTGAATGGTTCATAGACATGTAAAATGCTGTCATTGCGGGTATTTGACACTGTTAAAAAAGCTAATGAAGGAAAATATAAATACTTCTGTCCCCAGTCCAGTAGAGGAGGGCTTATTTTTACATGGGGTGATGAAGAACCTTCAAAAGAACCTGATTTGATATTCTCAGAGTTCTTATTCTGCCTAAAACCTGTGCCCCTCTGATTAAGTAACGGTCCTTTGCAGGAGGAAAGATCATTTGGATTAGCACTATTGATTTGAATGGAGGACATGTAATTGACACCCTCGCTGGAATTCAAAGAACAAGAAACAGTCCCCCCGTTTAATAACTTAAATATACCGTAGTCCGAAGACCAGCTAGAGTTACTTGCCCACCTGCTAGCTTGACCTGATCCTACAGGCAATGGAGCATCAGACTGACTGGTGGAAACTTTCAAAACAGATGCTTTAAGTTTATGCTCTTCAGACAAAAACCCAGCTAATGTTGAAGGAAAACAGAACAAATTAGAATTTGTACAGACATTCTCAACACCTTGGTGGGTTAATGGATTTCCCAGAACATAGCCTGAACTAATATCACCAACAAATATATTCTGCAAACCTGCATCATAATCATCTTTGTAGGGACCCACATGCACCATAATCAGCAGGTTTCCGCATCCCCTTCATGGGACATGGTCCACATGTAGCAACGCAAAAAAGGGTATATGACAGAACCACAATAAGATATAATGCTTTAGTTGGGTGGAACAATCCCCTGCATAAACCACCAATGCAAATAAAGTTAAATACGAGAATCAGGTGCAAGTGTGCAACTAAGTGGATAAGTTGGTTTGAAAAAATGATGACTTGCAGCACTTGAACCTCAAGCTTATGATGAATTAAAAAAGGGATGGGATATTGGGCAGCTTAAAGGATCCCCAACATCAGCCCATAAACAAATTAAAAGACGCACGAAGGTTGCTGCGAGAACAGGGGAAAATAGATGGGGAAAAAAAAATTCAAAATTTTACATGTTCTGCTGTTTAGATTCGAAGAAAAACAAAAAGTTACTCAGTCAAGTAACCCTACAATAAATAATTGCAAGTTGATTTATAGAATCAATATATGCTTTATTCTTTTCCTCTGGTTTCTCAGCATCCAAACAGAGACCAAAGTGAGAGAGACGTTGTAAAACATTTAAAACTTAAAAATGAAACTACATTCTAAGATATATATATTAATAAATAAAAATCATGCCAAGCTATAAGAAAGAAAGGACATGGTCAGAACATGGTCAGAACATGGTCCAACAATGTTGCATTGGTAAATGATAGTTAATAAATAAAAATCCAGCTTTCATAGTTTTTTTTTTTTTTTTTAATTCTTATTTAGAAGCTTTTTATGGCTCTAACATATAATTAGCCTCATTTATTACTCTTCCTCGACACTTTGCATTTAACATTAAATAATACAAACCATAAAGCAAAAAAACAATATGATTTTGGAAAACAGTAAATATTTCGGAAAATAAGGTATGATTATTCACAAAACCGTTCGTTTTTCTTTTGAAAAAAAAAAAAAACAATCTTATTTAATGTTCTTATCAGACTCTTTGAGTTTAACATTAAATAAATTTCCAAAACGCAACCAAAATTACAGGAAGTAAAACAGTACCCTTTGTTCCCCCACAATACGTGGAAATGTTTAATTTCCCAATCATTAATACCAACAGCTAAAGTGAAACAAACAACGCGATACACAAACTATAAAAACTAAAAAGCACGAAAAACAACTCATGCTTTTGGAAATCAGTAAAAGCACAAATATGGGTTTTTTTTTTTTTATCACCAGAACCACACGCTTCACTGTCCAAAACTAATATTAAAAAAAAAAAAAATCTCTATTAACGCCCAAAGCAAGCTATTTTTGAATCGAACGTGAAGAATAAGCTATTGAAACTCAAAAAGGGAAACGAAGAAAACAGGGAAAAAAAAAACAAAAACATTTCCACAAGTAGCAAAGAGTAGAATAGGAAATAGAAAGAGAAGGAGGCGATGATCGGAAAGTAAAACAAAGCAAAAAAAAAAAAAAAAACTGATTTAGGAAAACATGTTTTTGAAAGCATCGAAAGCGGATACAAAACGTTGTGAGAAAACAAAATAGGGAGAGTTGAGAGTTACCGAAGACGAACTGCGATAGTTAGGGTTTCGAACTCCATCTCCGAGAATGAAAAGAAAGCATCTGATGATCGATGGGGCGTTAGGGTTTTTTTGGCTTACAATGCTTTAGAAAGAACACAAAGCACCTGATAATACCGAATGAATGGCCTCGGAGAACGAACAAGACGAATAAGAGAGAGAGGGGAGAGAAAAAGGACACCTCTCTCTCTCTCTCTCTCTCTCTCTCTCGCAATCTCACCTGGACTGAATTACTGTATTACCCATTCGCCATCCAAAACGGCGTTGTTTTGTGATCAGCAGTCCAATGGGGACATATTTGGAAAAAATTAAAAGAAGGTAAATGATTTTTTTTGAAGGTTAAAATGGTAATTTAGGAAAACCGATTAGGTGATGAAGGGAAGATCGAAGACTTTTGTGGAAGGTAAAATTTAAAATTTCTAGTGCAGTTTCTGAATGGGACAGTCCCTGTTGCGTTTTATACTTTTATATAATACTAGATATGGGCACACGTGCGTTGCACATGAATATTATTTAAATAAAAAAATTTATAAATATTTAAAATTTAAAATAAAGATGTAATGATCAATCAAAAGTGTTTCTAAAGTATAAACTTTTATAGGTAGTATAGATATAATATAATTTAATATGTGATACAAGAGCATCTTTGAGGGAGGTAGCAAAAAAAAAAAAAAAAAAAAAAGTAACAAATTTGTCTTTTGCTACCTTACGTGGGCTGTGACAATTTGCTACTTCAATTTGAGATGTGCATTCCAAAGGGAAGTAGCAAACATAATTATTTTATTTTTATTTTTTATATTTTATATTTTTGATGCTTTCAAATATTATTTAATTTATTTTTTTAATAAGTGAAATTGATCCCTCATAATATAGTTTTTCTTACTTTTTCTATAAAAAAATTCTCAATTTTATTTTTATATGGTATCATCATCTACATTTTTTTTTGTTCACTTAGAGATTGAAAAGAGAGTGGAGATCGAGATTTTCATTTTATTTTTTTCCTTTTTCTTTTCCCCCCTCCCTTCCCATCAACAACCAAATTCAAGCAAAATAATAATAATTATGATCATATATCATATACATATATGACCCATTCCAACAATTTCCACGTTACAATCAAAACACATTCAAGGGTTTTCCTAGTCTACCCAAAATCCTCGAAAACAACCACCCCCAACCACAAACAAATTCAGTATTATATGAATTCTTACAAAATTTCAAAAAATACATAATAAAAGTATAAAACACTCACGCAATAGCCCCTTAAGATCCTGTATCATTTCCATATATTGTCTCTATGATGTGGATATTTGGTTTGTGACTACGCTGAGAAGTAGGTGTGTCTCTAACAGGTTATTCTCGTTTGCTAGAGAATGAGAAGAAGAGGGAGATACGAAGTCAACGTGTTTTAGGATTATATGTATAGTATTAAATGGAGTATTTGATTTAGGGTTTCCTTTGAATTCCTATTTGTGTTTTATATATTAAGGTATGTATTTTAGAATATATTAAGTTATGTGTTTTAGAATTATAGTTTCCATATTGCTATATTTCCTATATAAAGGATGGGTAGTTGTGTAATTAAAAATTAAAATAAGGATATATTAGTCAATCAAAAGTTTTTTTTACATTCATCTTTTTATAGGTAGTATAGATGGCTGCATTGGGAAGTTGAACGTATGCATGCGATACACCACGGTTTCTATTTCTAGTTGAAATGTCCATTTTACCTTTTATTAATTATGCTTTATATAATAATTACATTGACTAAATTCCATTTTGCCAACTATGAAAAGAAGGGTGAAAAAGGGAATGCATTACCGTTGGTGGTCTCAACCGTAATATGAGTAGCGCATGAGACAACGTGGATGGATAAAGATTATGGTTTAAGAATCGGAAGCTCTTCCAATTTTTAGTTTTGATGTGAAATTTGAGACAAAATTTAATGGGATGTTTTTGCGATTTATTACCCATAAAAACAATTCTGATGCATTAGATTCCACATCCATGACTCTGACCGTGAAGGTATATTGAAAATGCCACTCTTGTCCTTGTCCACAACTAACAAGGGTAGATACGGAACAAAAATAGAATCACCAAATCTAACATGAGAAAAAAATAATGGACTGCATTTCGTGTGAAACACTCAAACGGAATTAAGATACAAATGATTGCAAAAGAGAACATCTCTTTGCCCCGGATGATTGAAATTTAATACGTTACTAATTAAAGATTAATTGGTCTAATTTTTATGATAAGTTCAAGGTCAGCTTGTCAAAGGGAGGGAGGAGCGCCCTTCAAAGTTAATTATGTCATGAATTTCTATTTTCTTAATTATTCTTTTCACATCTTTCACATGGGATGGAATTTATATAATTTCACATGCGTCTACATCTCCATGGAAAAAAAACATGCAAACAATGATGGCACTAAGCCACAACTCACAAATGTTACAAGTGAATAAAACTCTATAAAATAGATATGGAGTATGTCATATTTGATAAATTCACTTTGTGTGTCTATATATATATATATATAGAGAGAGAGAGAGAGAGAGAGAGAGAGGAAATGATGATGGGATGGGTATGTACTATCAACCATCGTATTAGGAATTGTATCTTGTGCATTGATGATTTATGAGGTATATTGGGTTAATTAATTGGGTATAATTTTTAATGTATGACACTGATATAAGTTGGGTGATCGAAATTTAAATTTTTATTATCTTACAATAACACATGATTTACACACAAGTTTTCCTCTATAAAATGTTAAAAACAATCCTCATAATTAAATTAAATTAAATTAACGATGACAATACATTATCTGTATGACGATCGAGCTAATAAAAATGTAATAAGTTAAAAATATCATACCAATCATATCTATTATAAAAAAAAAAAAAACTTAATTAAGTGAACATGTCAATTTAGTTGTTTTTCTATTTCCTTTATTATAGTCATTTGTACCCAACCTTTACACTTAAATCCTACTTTAAGAAAGGTTACAACATACAAATAACAAAAAGATAAAAAAAAAAAAAGAAAAAAAAAAAGCATGGCACTCCTCGTGACCAAACTAGACTAGACTATAATTTATTGCTATAGATGGAAAAATGATAGAGATGGACACCCAATTAAAGGTCCCTATAATGGGCCATGTACATATGTTCTTTTTTTCTTAATTTTATTTTTTGATAAATTATAGAAAATCCCCCTTAAAATATAGAAGAGTTAATAAATAACGTTCTTTATATTTTAATTTTGTTAATACGCCATCTAGTTAAATTGAAAAGACAAAACTAATTATCAATGATCATTCAATTAGACATAATTTCAATTAAAATTCCAACGATTTTGAATAATATGAATTCGTTAATAATTTCACATGTATAGTTATATAATTAATTTTCGTCATTTTTCATTAGTAACAAATAATGATAAAATACTTTATCAAAAATTAAAATATAAAAGAGTTATTTACTGATCCGATATTTCATAAAGGTTTTCCTACAGGTTTACCATTTGCATTTTATGGGCCTTTTCAAGTGGTATAATTCTACCGGCGTCTGTGAGGGTCGTGAAAAACGTACTACTCCTGTCCACGTTGAATAGTACAAGGCAAGAGTACGACAAGCAGTCATCGATTACACTTGTCGTGTAGACGATGCAGCCTCAGATATGGAATCTCTCTGTCTTGTCCGCGCGACAACTGGGCAATCCACTAATTCGGATTTTTATGAATCCTGACTAGGCGTGTGCCACGCTAGCCCTAACGAAGAATCTAAATTGTGTGGGCGCCATTTTAACGGAAAACGTCAATAAACTGACGACAACATGGCGGCGCTGTCATAATCACCCGGCTGGTGTTGATCGGTAGCCGAACGCCCGAACGGCCGTTAGTTTCCAAACGTGGCAAGCCACGTGATCATGGCTCATTTGGCTTTGGATCATTTGGCCTTGGAACAGCTTGCTAATACTCACTGGAAAAATACAAGTTGATCCAATATTATTCATCCAGAGAGGGATCCTGTTCAGGTTCGATCGGGACATTATAATTGAGCGGCGCATCACATGTGCCTTATTGCCACAGGTCCCATCACACACACTGTGTGATGCATGGTCTAATCACAACTCACAATTGTAAATAGTATCTCCCTTCATCCAAAATATACTTGACGTGCACACGCCTATGCGTTATAAGAAATTATTTTTTTTAATCAATTGTATTTTTTAAATTTACAAGGCCACAATTACATTTGATGAGATTTTATTTGAATGAATAATATGGGTCAAAGAGTGGAGCTTATAATTTTTTTTTATTTATGTAAATGAATACTGCTCAAAACTTTTTACCTAAATAACATCGTTATTGAATCAATCAAAAAATTATTTAAAAATACTCCATAGCTATCTATACTATTATATAAAGTCAATTTCCTTTGTGGTTAGACTATATCTGGAAATATTAAAATACCCTTATAAGTTAATAAAGTTAAAAAATGATTTAATAATTTTACCAACTTTGAAAAACTCATAATAACCTGTTTCTTCTTAATTTTCTCCCCCCCCACACACACATGAGGTTTAAAAATTCAGAAACTGACATAGTACTTCCACTCATGTAGTGGAAACTTAAAAAGATATATTACACACGCATCGTATGTGCTCAATTACTAGTTTATAATGAACTAATATGATAATATTTTCCTTTGTCAACAAATCACGATAAACAATTTAATTTCCTACTACGAACAAAATCGAACAAATGAGTTGGGCTATATATATATATATATATATTTCTACCCTTTATTCATTGAAAAAGGTTAACGATTTATTGTTTAATTTGCCCAAATTTGGTTGTCAATTGATATGACAACTTTACTGAGTTCATTGTAAGTAATTACATTTTCAACAAAATTTTAATCAATTAACTCGACTTCTATTACAAGGGGTACATAGGATCTAAATTAAAAGGTAGGAGACAAAAGGTCTGTCGTGATCTGTTGGTAAACGAGCAAAGATAGAGGAATCCGACGGGTAAAGCAACAAAAGTGGACCTCAGAATACAAATGGATTATTTGGCGTGTGGGGGTGGGTGTGCTTGACGTCCACCGGTTGCAATTGAAGGTTCAAAGTGGAACCCATGGCCTTTCCATGAATGTGACCGAGCCTTTCTGTTTTGGTATAACCACTCTCACTGCTGAGAGGAATGTCGACGACCTCACAAAAGTCTTCCTCTCAGGTGGTGCTCCACTCAAGTGTCACAATTCTATTTGCTAGCTAGTTTGCTAAGTCTTTTCCTTGCTAATCACAGTTGACAATGTGACTGCCATGACTGCTAATCACAGTCAGATTGTCGCGTTAGATCAAGTGTTTGTTATGCATACACGTATGGGACCCACATCACATGTATGATACACAACAATCATAACACGATAGTTGAATCAGTGGCGGAGCCAGTCGGCCTTTTGGGGGCATGTGCTCCACCTAGCTCGAATAAAATATTTTTTTAAGAGAAATTGGTAGTGAGTTTGAAAGATATATACAGTTAGTTTGTAATAAGTTAATAAAAAATATATATATATTTTTTTTGTTATTACATTGTAAAAACCATTACCGAAAAGTAATTTTTTCAAAAAAAATAAAGAGGTTCTATAAAACTTTCAGATCCCACTTGACAGAATCACAACAGAGTTTTCTATTAAAGATAATTCTTATTTTTATCTAAGTTAGACCATTGTGATTGTGACCAACATCTCTATTTGCCTGAATGATCGCAAAGTTTTCCATCTTATTATGTTGTAAAAGAAAAATGAGGTAAAACCATCTCTACGTGTCTATATTTTCCAATTTATTATGGTAGATCAATTGTGAAATATGAGTGGGGTTTAGGAGGTCTTTCTCACCATTGAGAAAGAAGTATTTTCCCTGGTTCTATTTGGATCTCAGAAACATAAGAGGAAAAGAGAATAAAAATGATTAAAATTGCTGAAGAAAGGAATTGAATAATTGAATAATTATTAATATATATGTACACACACATACAATGTTGGTTCAATGATTCTTGAGTTGTGCAGTAATTAGATTGGCATTGGCTAAGCATATATTTAAGTCAAGACATTTCCAAAGATGGTTCTAACTCTTCTTTTTGGTACTAGTTAGTGCACACGTGCGTTGCACATGAATATTTTTATATTGTAAAATAAATATTCCATCAATGGTATATGAATTTATGTTGAAGTGGACTATATAAATTGTCTTTTAAAGAAGAGATTTTTGTGATGGAAAAAACAAAAAATCAGTGCCAAAACTAATAAATTAATTAAATATGTTATCGATAACTTAAATAAATACCAAAAATATATGTAAATTTCAGTTGTACACTTGCCTATTAAAAGGATGTTTTCTCATAACTCTGTCAGTGTGTATATATATATATATATATATATATATATATATATATATATATATATATATATATATATATTTATTTATTTATTTATTTATTTATTTATTTTTGTAAGGAAAAAGCTAAATAGTTTAACCCTTTTTTTTTTTTTAAACTTGTTTGGCAACTAACCTAATTATGTACTTATTTCAAAGGGTAATAAATTTTTTTAAAAAAATTATTTCATAAATAAGTTGAACAAATAACATTGTGTTTAAATTCAAAAAATAAGAAATAAATTAAAATAAATGTCATCCAACTCATTGAAAATATTATTCTATGAGTGGGAAAGTTGGGTTTTTTTATAATATAAAAAATTAAATGAAATTCTTTACCCATTTTATACTTAATTCATACTCATAATTTGAACCAATTTTTTTTCTTTATGGTGTACGTGGCATGCATCTGTAACATTTTTATTCAATTTTAGAAAGAAAAAAAAAAGTAATAACAATAATAATAACAACAAAGGATGCATACCTGATGATGTAGTGGTAAGATGAGGGTTAGAGTTAGGGAAACTCAAGATCTGAAAAACACAAAAAATAAAAATATATAAGGAAAATAACACAACCATCATAGGATAGATATTTTGACCATGAGATTATCTTGAGATTAAGTGACAATGAATTTCAAAACTTAAACTTTTATTAGAGATTTTTTCTCACGTGCTGAGATCGAAAAGCACAAACATTAAACCCTAGATTTCGAGAGAGAAAAGTGGGTGGGGGCTATTAACAGAGATGATGGACATTGGTGTCAGTTTAGGGCTTGTTGAGAGAGTGAAAACATTAATGTTTTAAAGGTTTTCCAATACAACGTTAGTGTAGTTATATGCTCATGAAAAATGGGTAAATTGTACATTACAATATATATATATATATATATTACTTGGCTCAACTTTAATGGGAAAAAAATAGATAAATAAGAAGTGCCTTTTTTAAAAAAAAAAAAAAAAATTCTTTTGATGAAGAGAACCTCTTATATCTATATCTATCTTATACTGGTAACAATTTTCAATATCTACCATTTGGATCTGGAAGAAGGATGTGTGCAGGGGTTCCCTTAATTAGGGGAGAGGATGATGATGTATGAACTGGCTTCACTGTTGCATTCATTTGAATGGCAATTACCAAGGGGTACAGAGCTTGATTTTTTAGAAAATTTGAAGATTATTTTAAAGAAAAGGACACCCCTGATTGCTATCACCTTCTAGAGATGATCTAATTTGGAGCTCTATGCATAATGAGAAGAACCTTGGTTGGTGAACCTATTGTCTTCTAAGAATTCGTCCATTGCTGCAGATATCAGCGGAATTGGGACCTTTACTTTTCTGTTGTTTATGGTGCATACCCTAAATTATGTCATATGTTTTTTCATTTTAATTACGTATAAGTAACTTGAAAGAAATATATTAAGAGCCTTATGTGGTGTGATTTTTTTTTTTTTTTTTTTTTGGCAAGGGTCTGAGATGATTTGAAAGAAAAAACATATACAATGTCCATGGCAGGCATTTTGGGCGAAAGGAAGCTATTCTTTCATATGTTAAAGCTCTATGGACATGCTAGGATTTTTAGTATTTTATGTTATGCTCTGTATCAGATTCTATCATCTGTCTAGTATGGTTTGCTAGTAATTAGAATGGTTGGATTAAGCATCCTACAGATAATTCTTGCCAAGGTGTTTAGTGGGAAACACAGCACCCTTTGCCGTCTAAAAATTCATTCTTTCTTGTTCAATCTGGTCGAATTAACATTATTTGTGGGTTCTTGGCTTTCGGACCCAAGTAGAATTCAGTTTTTCGTAGCCATGTCTGGATTGGATATTATAGTCGTTTCCCAATAACTTTTTCTAAACCCTATTAGAGATATTGTCTTCAAATAAAATATTTTACTCCTTCATGATAAACATGATAAAGAACCCTAGATTTAAGAACAAAATTAGAAGTAATCACCCAACAACCTAAAACAAAATCAACATGCATTTACAATTAGTTCATTCAGAAGATAAAAAGCCACAACATGAATGGGTATAATAATAATAATACCTCTTATTGAGGAATTTTGAATATAAAGATCTAGAATATAGAAAATATATAAAGAAAATTATACCTTGATGTGAGTTTGAATCTCCAATTGAAAATAAGAGATGGATGAATGTACAATCTGTAGGGCCAACAAAGAGACGTATGAAGAGGGAGAGACGTAATATTAAGGTATGTGTTCCGGCTGTCTATTTATTATATAGGAATTATAGTTTCCGTTTCCTTTAAGTTCCTATTTGTGTTTTATATATTAAGGTATGTGTTTTAGAATATATTAAAGTATGTGTTTTAGAATTATAGTTTCCATATTCCTATATATTTCTATTATATAGGAATTATAGTTTCCGTTTCCTTTGAATTCCTATTTGTATTTTATATATTAAGGTATGTGTTTTAGAATATATTAAGGTATGTGTTTTAGAATTATAGTTTCCATATTTCTATATTTCCTATATATGCAGAAGGGTGGGTAGTTGTGTATTTAAAAATTAAAATAAAGGTATATTAGTCAATCAAAAGTTTTTCTTACATTCATCTTTTTATAGGTAGTATAGATAGATAATGAAAGAAGTTCAAACTCCCAACCTATCATATTCCTACTTTCCTTCACAATTAGGCTAACTCTCGTGATTTCGTTTTAACTTTTCGAAAGTAATAAAAGTGCCACAAAATTCTAATTAACCATTTAAGAAAAAAATTTGAAAAGTCAACACGAGATTAAATTATTAACAAAGATAGCGTGTGTCACGAGAGCCCATCGCATTCTATGCAATATTAATTAACATAGCAAAATCATGATAGTCACTTTGATTGAAATTAATTAAAACACAAACCTGAAAGGAAAAGTGACGACGACGTTGGTCACGAAACCTAACAGGGCAATCACAAAACTTGGGCAGATGGATGTGGTGGCCAATGAAATTTCCCTAACTTAAAATTTTGTTGTATAATTTATACATGCATGTCCCAATCTGGCTAATTGGTCAAACAAAGAGTTTTTCAACACCAACCCCAATTAAGAACCCTCACCACCAATGTATTAACTATTAAGGACCGGTTCGCCGACGTGGACGCATGAAACGATAAACGACTATTAAAATAATCGTTTCGATCCCACGGAATTGCATGTTTTTGCCATAACAAGTCATAAAACATGGAAATATTAGTAGAGGATGCCAACGGTCAAAGCAAGAGTATATTTGGCTCTGCATAACTTGTTTTTAGGGTCTTCTATTTCATTTGTCTAACCTCGCTTAATAATTAATTAATATATATATGTTAATTTTTTTTTAGTAGTTAAATTTATTAAGATTCCCATAGTGACCCCCCTGCATAAAAAATAAAAAGAAAAAGGATTCCAACTATTTTTTTTTTTCAATAAAATCTAATTATATATTAAACATGGATTCCGTGAAGAATCTTGGCATTATATATGTTATGTCAAATTGGCATGATAGAGTTTTAATTTTTAATTAAAGGTTGATTAGTTATGGTATAAGTTGTTCGGGTAAAAGGGGTATGATTTTAGTTGTTTGATAAGACTTGGATTGCCTAACATATAAGATGGTGAAAGGGGCAAATTTAATGTTCCAACGAATGGGGAAATGATTGCCTTGGGTTGGTGGGGCGACTGTTTAACTTGTAAAAATCAATGGACTAATTATTATTATTATTTATACTTTCTTCATGCTCCAACAAATTGGGAGCTGATAGCCTTAATTGGGTTGGTGTGGTGAATGTTAAAAATCAGATGAGAAATAATTTTAGTTTGTGTAAAAAATTAAAAAATAAATAAATAAAAATTAAAAAAACCATTCCTTCGAGGGTCGCATGTAAACGGTTCGTGATCGTGCCGGGAATCCCATGCCTCACAATCATACCTACCACCAAGAAGGGGTTCAAATTCACTCTCTAATAGGTCATCACAACACGTGATACTTGTGTCCAATAGTTTATGTGTTTTTATTCAGGAGTGTTGAGTGTATACATTTTTCTAGACACAACACATCTCTCACATAATAGCATGTGAGAGGTGGTGTGTATCTGGGTAGTGTATGTGCCCACCACACCCATTAATTTTCTGTAGTAGGATGTACCTTGTAATTTTCTGTATTTTACCATGCGTTTGATTCCCAGATTTTCTCGTGTTTTTTTTCTTTTTTTTGGCTGGGGGTGTTTAATAGCAGTCCAAATTGTAAAGTTAATTTGTACCCAAAAAAAAAAAAATAAAAATCCGGAGGAACTGAACAAGTTTTTTGAGTTGGAGAACATGGACTCGATTGTGGGCTTGCTATTATGGGCTTGGAGCCCACAAGTAGCAGACTGGCAGCTGCTCATAGGGAACGGCTATTGCAACCCTCCATTCCTATAAGCCCACCCCCCATCCTTTAGGTTTTTAAGGTTTTATGCAAAATATGAAAAGTTTTTATGAAAACCGGCCATGTTGTCCATTAGAAAACATCATTTTGAATAACTTTTCAGAAGAAAGTTTTTCCAAAATCTATCGTTTAGATATACTTTTTAACCATTTATAACCTTTATTTCATTTTTTGCCAAAAAGTCTACTTAAACGATAAATTTTGGAAAAACTTTCTTCTGCAAAGTTGTTCAAAATGATGTTTTCTAGTGCACACCACGGCTGATTTTCATAAAAACTTTTTATATTTTGCATAAAACCTTAAAAACCTGAAGGATGGGGGGTGGGCTTATAGGAATGGGGGGTTGCAATAGCCGTTCCCCTGCTCATATGGTTAGATTAGACTCATTATTAGACTAAACAAAATGGCCTCTCCATTTCAAATACTCTAAATAAATGAGTGCAATCACAAGAACACATCACCTAAGAAACACTCCGTTTGATTGCCTAGAAGATGTGGAAAAAGTAACTCGTGGGAGTGGCTTTAATGGCAAAGGATCGCGGCTCAAGAATCATAAGTCCGACGTTTGAGTTTTTGCTCCCTTACTATCGGATGCATGGGCTTATGGGTGGTTTATGCATCATGGGGTAGGGGTTACTCTGGACCTAATGACTTGGGATACCCCTCGTTAGGCATTACAAAAAATAAAAAAATAAAAAAAATTGAGGAAAAAGTAAGAACTAGTTTTGAGATTAATAAAAGGGCCTGTATAATTGGTTAGGTCCTTCGAAAACAATTTTATGTTCTCAGAGTTTTAAAAAAAATAGAAAACAAGCAGAAAACATGTTTTCCGAATGTGTTTTTGATTTTAAGAGAAAAAAAAAGGTAGAAAACTTTCTTAAAAACACAGCTCATTTTCATAGAAGAAAAAAAATACTCATTGGTTTCTGTTTTTTGTTCAGGAAATATAAAACCACTGAAAACATGTTGCTTAATATTTCTGAAACTGTGTTTTTGAGCAGAGTACGGAACCAATTGTTTTAGTTTCCATCATTCTAGCACTCAAATGGAGCATACCTTATATTTAGGTTCCATTTAATTTCTTTCGATGGTGTTAGTAGACTCATTCGGGATGGGTGACAAAAATAACGTTACAGTCAAGAACACTTTCGGGGACCGATAATTCCATTGACCCTGAGAGCAAAGATGAACTTGTGGGTGATTCTTAGCTGCAGTAGAGGGAGCTCACATTTCGGACTCTTGCAAGTGGCAGCTTGAGTTTTCTGTTGGAACTCTAAAACAATTAACCTCCATGAAGCCAGTGGCCCTGTGGCCTAATGACACCCCCCTATGTGAGAAAGGTCCTATGTTCGAGTCTCAGTACATATGTTGATGTATTGAATTTTTTATTCATGTTACCAAAAAAAAAAAAAAAAAAAACCACCTCCATGAGGGTAATTCCTATTTTGCCTTTGGTTGGCACTCATATAAACTTAGGCTTGTAACAGGCCCACAAAGTCAATGGGCCTCCCAGCCAAGTTCATGCAGAAACCCTAATTTGCCAGGGTCTATATGTGGGGGTCAATGAGTAATCTTGTTAGCAAAAATGGAAGGTTTGCAAGCATGAAAAACCCCAGAAGGAGAATTCTTGGACAGATACTAGTGGTCTTAAACTTTGGGCTTTCCTAGACCTTTTGGTAACAAGACTGTTACCTGACTACATATTTCCTCTCCCTTCTATGCAGGGGCTACATAAGACAAGGCGTGGGCCGTGGCCCATAACATTTTTAACAAGACATAAAAATCAAGTGGGGCCTCTATTGGCATCCCAAGACTTGTTTTTCATCCTTCACTTATTTTATATTTTAAAATTTTATGAAAAATATAGAAAGTTTTCATAAAAATTGATTGGGTATTTTATTAGAAAACATCATTTTGAATAACTTTTTAGAAATTTTTTTTTCCAAAATCTATCGTTTAAATAGACTTTTTTACTTCATAAAAAAAAAAGTAGACTTTTTTACCATTTATAGTCTTTGTATCATAAATGACTAAAAAATTTACTTAAACGATAGATTTTTGAAAAATTTTCTTCTAAAAAGTTGTCCAAAATGATGCTTTTTAATAGACAACGTTATCAGTTTTTATGAAAATTTAATATATTTGTCATAAAATCTTAAAATATAAAATAAGTGGGGAATGAAAAGCAAGTCTTTGGGTGCGATAGAGGCCAACAAACCAAGCGTATGCCACATTCACTCTCCCAAGCAAGACATTCAAGCTCTAGCAAAGACTTCAACAAATCTTTAGAACTACCATGTTAGATTTACGACCTAGGATATATAGCTAAGTGAAAATGCCAACAACACATTTTCACAAAAAGTATGTAGATACGCGTAGTATACGTACATAAGCTATGGGTATAATACTAGTATTTACTAAGAGCCTATTTGGTTGTCCAAATCGAAATTAAATAATTCAAGTAATTTTACATAGTATTGAAGGCACAATCCATCATCTTGAACTAACAAATTCAAGAAAATGATGATCATCAATCATCATTATAAATAAGAATGGAAGTTCAAAATAGTGGCATTTCATGAATTCCATAGAATTGATTCTACAACATCAATTACAGTGATAACTCCAATATTTTAAAATATTCTAATTCGAGGTGATGAATTTATGCCTTCGACCCTATGTAAAGTTTCTCAAATTGTTTAATTTCGAATTGGACGACCAAACAGGCCCTAAATTGTTTAAGCTCAATTGTTTTGTTTTTATTTATTTATTTATAAAGTACATACACACATGTATTATTTGGATATAATCCGAATATTTACTAACGATATTAACAATACAATCTCAGATCTTACTCATGGATTCCAGCATGGCCTACGCCCAGGGATATGACCAGAGCATTCCAATGTTGTTTGCAATATCCAGAACCGTGCCCATTCTGCATTGAACTTTAAGCTGTACATGTATGGAGCCCTTCTACCCAGACCATCTCTTTGCGTCTAATATTATTGTAGTCACACGAGGCAAGAGACAGGAAAATTTTATGGGAGATGGTAACATGACTACAAGCATAAACACCTTCTTAGCCATGGTCACCCAAAACAAAAAGAGAAAAAAAAAAACGTCATAGTGGAAGTTAGGAGCGAGGATTGGGGTGCTAAGGTGATCAACACCGTTGGATGAGGTGGTGGATGGTTCGAATTAAAAGTTACAAAAAATTGCTATTGAAATAATCTTAATAGGCAACTTTTTCAACTTTTAATCCAAATCCCACCTTATCCAACTGTCTTTGCTGTCCTCTATCACCGAATCCTTGAAGGCCTCAACAGTATATATGAAACTTTTTGATTAAAAGGTCAGCCTCTAATTCCCAGGCTTCCGAACTTCCCTATGCAAGAATATTAAAAAATGGTTCGTCAATTTCCAAGTCTTTAGCTGAAATGGCCAAAAAATGGAACTTAATACAATATTAACAATAACTTCATTACTCCTATTATTTTTATTTGGATATATTGCAGAAAATCCTCCTGAAGTATGGGGGTCAACAGATAATCTTCCTTATGTTTTAATTTTGTCAATGTGCCCACTAGTTCAATTGGAAGACAAAACCAATCGTTAATGACCATCCAATTGGTCATGACGAGAATTCAAGCAATTTTGGGTAACACGGATCCGTTAACTGTATCATGTACGTAGCTTTTTGTCAAATTTTCATCAACGGCAAGTGACGGTGGAGCACATTGACAAAAATTAAAACATAAAAGAGGCACATTGACAAAATTAAAATATAAAAGCGGTTATATGCTGACCCTCATACTTCAAGGGGGTTTTCTGCAAGTTTTCCATTTTTATTTAAGATCGAAATTGATCATTTGCCATGGACAGCGCATGTTTCAGCTTGCGAATTTTGTATTTGAACTAGGGGTGCAAATAAGCTGAGTTTTAGCTCGTATACAAGCTCGAAAGGGACGTGATCGCAATGGAAATGACCATTCTATTCTAATCAAAACTAGTAATACAAAACTGATATCAAAACCGATATCTGGTTTTGTAAAAGTAAATTGAAACATGTTTTAAAAATGTTTATGTAATTTACATGTTTTTATGCTCTAAATGTTTAACATGTTTTTCTTGAATATAGTTGTATTCTTCCGTAGTTAGTGTTCTATATTTTGATATATTATTAAAAAAAAAAAAAAAAAGCTCTTAAGGTCCTGTTTGTTTGTAAATGGTATAAGAGCGTCAGTGTTAGGAATTAATAGCTTTTAATCTGTTTGAGCTTGTTTCTTAGTTAATTTATTCTTGTTTATTTGTTAAGTGTTTTAATTGTTAGTTAAGTTATTTTGATTTATCTGCAAGCCTTAAAACAACCTTGAATAGAGAGTACCGAGGCTTTGACTTTGTTGAAAGGTAGCTAGTAGAGATTTTATCCTTTCGTTTGAGTCGGCAACTTTGTAAGGAAACTTAAACATGGATTAATTAGGGTGTGTAGGTAAGTTGAATAATCAAAATAATGGTTATAAACATTTAGCACATGTACAAGATAAATATGTTAAAATAGGCAATATTAGCAGAACATTAAATTATGTTGTAGATAACTTATCTGATATGTTTAGTAAATTAGTAAATATTGAAAAAAATCAAGAAAAAATATATGATAAAGTTAATATATTAGGTGAGATACAAAATATAGACCTAAAGGATGAAACAAAAAGTTTAATCCAGAATTTAGAAAGTACTCTAAAAAACAATTCAGATAATACATTAGTACTAAAAGAAAGTACTTGTGAAAAAATTCCTAGATTATATTTTGGAACAGAGATAATGATGTTTAAAACTGATAAACATCGAAAAGACTTTGAAGCTATCAAAGAAATTTTAGAATATTGGAAAACTCGATATATAAAAGAAGAGGATTACGATTAACGTAATAAACTTCTAAAATAGATGCAAGAATTATACTATGCTAATGAAGAATTAATGTCAGAATATAATTATGACTTAACTCTTTAACTAGAAGAGTCAAGTGAATAAGATAATGAATCCAACATATCTTTTACGCCAAACAATGTAAAAGATGAAAGCTTAGATGATGGGCCTGTCATCTAGTGAAAACAATACTAAAAGTACAAGCAGTACTTCAGTAGATGAAGAGATAATCATTGACTCTGATAAAGAAAACAATGATGACACTAAAGGTAATGATGACTCTCAAAACTCTAAAAAAAGAAAAGAGATTGAGACGGATAAAGAAGAAAAACCATTTCCTAGATAATGAATGACTGATTGGGAATCACCCAAATATGATGACCCTTATGATGACCCGATGCAAGTTGAAGATTTAAAACCTTTAAAAGATGAAGGTTCTACTTCAGAACCTGTACCTTCAATAACCATCAAGACTGATTTAAACAAAATCAATGTTACATTAGGAGGAGTGTAACTCGATTTAAAAAATGTCAAATTTAAAAATTATGATCAAACATTAAGAGAATGGGCACAATCAATGTCTATTGTCATAAATACATATAAAAGTAGTTGGTCTAAAGAAAGATTTTTAGACTATATATGTGCAACTTTTCAAGGAGACTGCTTAAACTTCCTAAGAAGATGGGAAGCCTCTGATGAAGGTAAGTAAGAAAAAGCTGGCTTACTTAATGAATTTAATTCATTTGATAAAATATTAAATGAATTCACACAAATTCTAAGAAAAGAATTCTGTGGAATTAGATTTGAAGAACAGGAAGAAATTCACAATGAATATATGCTAACAAAACGGAGAATATGTAATATATGTGAATTTAAATCCTTTGCAAAATTTTATCAGGAATATTATCATAAACTTAACCCTCCAAAAACTGAGTTTTGGTTAAGTAAATTTTTTCGTAAGTTACCCTCACCATGGGATGAACTTTGTAATGATAGATATAAAGCATTCTTGAGCAGCTCTAATGGTGGAAAAGATACGTTAGGAGCAAGAATTTAATATGTTGAAAGAATTATTACTAAACACTGCATAACACAAAAAGCTGTTAACTAAGTTAAAAATCAACTTAATGATAAATGTTGTAGCAAAGTTATACAACAACAATGGGAATTTGGTCATAGAAAATCAAACCCTTATAAGAAAAAGAGAAAATTAGAAGATACAAATTTGTTAAATGGAAAGGTAAAAAACCTAATCCTAATAAAAAGTATGTTAGAAAAAGAAGTAAAAATAGAAACACTATGTTTAGAAAAAAAATGTAAATGTAAATGTTATATTTGTAATGAAGAAGGTCACATAGTACCACAAAAGGAAAGAGTGGTAGACAAATGATAAAATTTCTAGAAAAAAAACAATTAGAAATTTTAGTTGGAGAAGAAATCTCTGACACTGATTCAATTATATATGAGGTTCAATCAGAATCTGAAAGTGAAAGTGGATATGAATCAGATATGATATTCATGATGTCCGAAAGAAATGAAAATAAAGAAATCTTTGAATGTATTCTAAATGAGGAACTTCAACTTATAAAATTAGGAGATGTCTTAGGTGAAGAAGCATCTATAGACGAATCTAGTTTTGAAAAATTTGATAAAATTAAAGAAGTAAAAAAAGAAGAACTTTATCAAATTTCAAAATTTAATATTTAGCAAGCAAGATTATTTGAGCAATTTAATGGTAATACAACTGCTAAAGCTACTGAAGATGAAATGATAGAAATCCTTCTATTTGACAAAAATAAAATTAGAAGGTTTAAACAAAATCATCCTAAAATTCGATATATACATATCGGAATTATTCAAATAGAAATCACAGCATTATTTAGAGTAGGATTAGACACTCTTATTCTAGTAGTCCTTTTAGATAAAATATTTGAAGATCCTATTAAAGCACTAATAGGAGGAATACAATCAAATCTAGTATCTGGACAAGTTTGGTTTAAAATCAAACCAAATTATTTCATATCAATTGAAGATCCAAATATTTGTGACACGATAAAAATTTGTATCCAAACTAGAGGAATTGATATGAAGAAAAATAGTTATAATTTATGAGTTCAGTGGAAAGCAATCCATGAACTAACAAATTTTACAAAGACTTCAATTAAAGAAATTGATAGACATATAATCGAATTATTCGAACCACGAGCATTCGATACTGAAATCCAACCAAGATTAATAAATTGCAAAGATTTAGAAATACCAAAAATTTTGTTAATAAAAGAATTTACAGAAAATTATAAGCCAAAATTCTATAAACCAATAGAATTTCAAGCATCAGGAAATAATCTTTATTTCACTGATAATCGTCGAAATAATATAAAATTATTAGATGAAGGATCAACATCAACATCTAAAAATGATGAACATGATGAAAATGGAAAAACAATTGCAATAAAAAATGTGCAAATTCCTATATTTCCAGGTACAATCTACCTTGAAGAACAAAAATCTGTAGTATTTTATCAAATTAAAATTGATGGAAAATACCCTGAACAACTAATCTTTAGTTACCAACAAGGTAAGAAAAGATATATGTATGTTCTTAGAAAATTTAATTTTAAAAATTATAAACCATATGTTTTATCTATCCTGTTAGATACCGGAGCAACAACCTAGTACTGCTAGGTATAATACTTTACCTGAGTATCTATGAATAAAAATGAAAAATCCGATAGTCGCTAGAGGTATTGATGGGAATGAAACATTAATTATTTTAAAAGCTAAAAATGTTATGCTTTGGTTAGGAGATAAAAAATTCTCTATTCCTAAACTATTTTGTTTTCTAAATATGCATGGTGATGTGATATTAAGAAATAATTTTATTGAAAATTATATGCTTTTTATTGTTAACCGTGATCATGTCATTCTAACTTGTAAACAAGAACCTGTTAGAATTCCTATTTTACAACATCATAAACATGTTTGTGAAAAAGGATTTGCGCTAGTTAAGCATGGTGAAATGACATATCGGATTTATAAAAAATTACATCCAAACTTTTCTGAAGACCCATTAAAACTTTGGGAAAAATCTCCTAGGTTTTGTGAATTAAAACTTATTGATTATAATAAAATAATTAGAGTTAAACCAATGGCCTATACTAAAAAAGATATAGATGAATTTGAAATTCAACTTGAAGAATTATTAAATAATTAAAAGATTAACTGAAGAAACAAGAAGTCTACATTCTAGTCCCGCTTTTATGGTAATGAACCATAATGAGATAAAATGAGGAAAATCTAGAATGGTAATTAATTATAAAAGATTATACCAAAATCTTGAATTTGATGGATCCTTTATTCCTAAAAAAGATGTTCTAGTTAAACAAACCATGGACTCTAAATGGTTTAACAAATTCGATTGCAAATCAGGCTTTTGGCAAGTAAAGCTTACAGATGAGTCAAAACCATTGACTGCTTTTAGTGCACCATATGGACATTACCAATGGACGGTTATGCCATTTGGAATTTGTAATGCACCACAAATATTTCAAAGATGGATGGACAACATGTTCAAACATCTTCATAAATTTTGTCTAGTATATATTGGTGATGTTCTAGTATTCTCTAAAACTAGAGAAGAACATAAAAAGCATTTAGAAATTGTTTCAGATATATTCCTAAAACATGGAGTAATTCTAAGTCCTAAGAAAATGGAAATAGAAAAGGAAAAAATTGAATATTTAGGGACTTATCTTAAACCAATCAGGTGTGCAACTCCAAAATCATATTATTGTAAAAATAAGAGATTTTAAAATGAAATAACAACTCTCAAAGAATTGCAGAGTTTTTTAGGTTTATTAAATTATAGAAGAAAATTCGTAAAGAATATATCCAAAAAGGAAAAAACCTTTAATTGAAAAACTTAAGAATATTCCTAAAAAAGGAAATTCAGATGTAAAAATAGCATGGACTAAAGAGGACTCAAATTTAGTTCAAGAAATCAAAGATATGTTTAAAGATACCCCAAAGGTTTATTTTCCAAAAGAAAATGAATAATTAATTTTAGAAACTGATGCTAGTGATGAATTTTGGGGAGCAGTATTGAAAACAATCCCAGAAAATTCTAATCATGAAGAAATCTGTGGATATGATTTAGGAAAATTTAAACCAAATGAAATAAAATATATAACTTATGAAAAAGAGTTATTAGCCATAAAAAATGGAATAAAAAGATTTCATATTTATTTGGCACCTGTTAAATTTTTAATTCGTATTGATAATAAATCAGTTAGAGATTATATTAAATCCAAAAAAGGAGAAGAAAATGCAAGGCGAGTTAGATGGTATAATTTTATTTGTCAATATACTTTTGATATAGTCTATATTAAAGGTACTAACAATTTTCTTACTGATTATCTGTCAAGAAGTTACAATGAATAATAAAAATCCGGACAGAAGGAAAAAGCCCTTAAATTCTTAAGGAAAGAATTATGGGAAACCATCCCAATTCTACAAAGGCGAAGGAAGCTCAAATCAGAGCGGCTTTCCCAGACTTCTTCAAATCATGGGTAACCAACCCAATGTTTCAGTTTATGTGATGTCAGTCAGCTATAAACAAATGGCTGAAATGTCTCAAAATTTTAACCAAATGAATTTTCAAAATCGTCCTAAAACAAATTAGGAGATAAAAGATTTTTATAATCCTGGTTTAAGGCCAAAAACACATCATCTTTTAAATAATATTTGGAAAACTCATTGCTTAAACCAAAAAATTGAGTTCAGAAGAAGTATATCTCAACTTGTTGAATTCTTGAAAGCACAACAAGAAAAGCAAGTCTTTATACATTCTGAATTTGCCAAGTTCATTCAATAAGTGGATTGACTTGAAGATTTTTTTGAAGAAAAAATCAATACTAATATCAATTTAATGAATTTTACTGAACAACAGGAAAATTCATATCTCAATAAAGCTTTAAGAATTTGTTTGTTTAATAAAGCTAAAATAGTTTTACCCAAAGAAATATTTTCAGTTATTAATGACCGTATTGGGTACAATGAGATTAAACCCTTCTCATTGAGTTTGCTGAAAATATTTATCTTGAAAAAGATATTACAAAATTAAGTTTTGTCATAAATCATGAAATTTGGAGTATGCAAGCTGTTGAATGGGGAGTTGTTGGAATAATCCTTTTCGACTCCTTAGTATCCACTACTTTTGTTGACTTTCCCGCTATAATCAAAACAATGATCTATAATGTGGTGAAATACTACAAATAGAGTAGATATTTAAAATTTAAAATTTTTAGTCATGCTAGGATGGCGCTATAGAGAACTGTTTTTTCAACTTTATCAGATTTGGAAGCTTAGAACTTGCAATTGATAAAGACTTCATAAAAAATGAAGATCTTAAATTTTTGGATAAAGCAAAAAATCTAGATTTATCTTCTAATTATATACAGAATTATATTGCACTCAAAAGAAAGGCACAAAATATCTGCAACTATCGCTTCTACAAATTCATGATCAGCGATGGGAGAAGATTATTTTGTACAAATTTAATTACTTCTTATGTGGAGTCAGTTGACCAAAGAATGACAGCTGAAGATTTTCACGACAGTATCTTTCATAGCCAAGTTATCGGTCCTATGAACTAACAATGGATGCGGAAGATCTAGTGGGCGCAGAGGATTGTTATAATAATATTGTCAGCCAAAGTCAAGAAGATAATGGAGACAGCTTTTGGAATTCTCTCGATAAAGAGACACTTCATAACATCGAGAATATGATGGAAGGATAGGGGCCTAGCCAAGCAACATCCAGGAATTCTGCTGAATTGGACACGTATAACAAATAGGTCCAATATTTAACAACCAAAAGACATGATGTGGTATGCCGCATTCATGAAGTCTAACGCTTTTAAAAGAAGAGAAAAGACTTTCTGAAGGCATAGTCATAATCAATGACAGTATCACGTGAAGGAAGGAAGAACCTACCCTCAAATGTAAAAAGGAAATAGTGTCTTGTGTTTTAAATGTGTTAGTTGTGAGTTGGTTTGTAATTATTTTCACTTTTTGACTTTTACTTCTTATCTTTATTTTATGTGTTGAGTTAAAGTTCGTAGTTGAAGTCTAAGTTTGTTTATAAATAGATGAGTCCTTCATTTGTTAGAGCAGAGTCTTTTAGAAAGTTTCAGAGAGTGAGAGAGCCTGTACAAAGAGAAGAAGATCGCTTATGTAAGTTTTCTTTAAACCTTGTGTAATTACTATAATTATCAATAAATATTGAGGTTTATTTGTAAATACTGTTTATTAATTTTTATACGTATTTTGTATACCCACGATCGTGGGTATACAAAGTATGTATAAAAATTAATAAACAGTATTTACAAATGAACCTCAATATTTATTGATCGTGGGTATACAAAATACATATAAAAATTAAAAAACAATATTTACAAATAAACCTCAATATTTATTGATAATTATAGTAATTACACAAGGTTTAAAGAAAACTTATATAAACGATCTTCTTCTCTTTGTACAGACTCTCTTACTCTTTGAAACTTTCTAAAAGACTCTACTCTAACAAATGAAGGACTCATCTATTTATAGATAGACTCGGACTTCAACTACAGATTTTAACTCAACACATAAAATAAAGATAAGAAGTAGAAGTCAAAAAGTGAAAATAATTACAAACCAACTCACAACTAACACATTTAAAACACAAGACTCTATTTACTTTTTACATTTGAGGGTAGGTTCTTCCTTCCTTCACATGATGCTGTCATTGATTATGATTATGCCTTCAGAAAGTCTTTTCTCTTCTTTTAAAAGCGTCAGACTTCATGAATGCTGCATACCACGTCATATCCTTTGGTTGTTAAATATTGAACGTATTTGTTATACGTGTCCAATTCAGCAGAATTCCTGGATGTTGCCTAGTTGGCCCCTATCCTTCCATAATATTCTCAATGTTATGAAGTGTCTCTTCATCGAGAGAATTCCAAAAGCTGTCTCCATTATCTTCTTGACTTTGGCTGACAATATTATTATAATAATCCTTTGCACCCACCAGCTTTTTCGCATCCATTGTTAGTTCAATAAGACCGGTAACTTGGCCATGAAAGATATTGTTAAGAAAATCTTCAGCTGCCATTCTTTGGCCAACTGACTCCACATAAGAAGTAATTAAATTTGTACAAAATAATCTTCTCCCATCGCTGATCATGAATTTATAGGAGCGATAGTTGTGGATATTTTGTACTTCTCTTTTGAGTGAAATATAATTCTGTATATAATAAGAGGATAAATTTAGATTTTCTGCTTTATCAAAAAATTTAAAATCTTCATTTTTTATGAAATCTTTATCAGTTGCAAGTTCTAAGCTCTAGATCTGATAAGGTTGAAAAAACAGTGTGAGCGCCGTATCCTTTCACCACGCCGGCTCGGGAGTACGCCACTAACCACCGATGATTAGGGCGGAGAGGGAGTCGCCACCCGATTTTGGCTTTGGGAACCGATTGACCCCTAGCAAGGGCCCAACTCGTTATTACCAAAGGAATCAAGGTTCGGAGCTAGGGTACGCAAATGGGAAGGTGTTAGGCACCCATCTACGCCCGGCTAAAATCCGACCCCCACACGCATTTATTGGCTTTAATTAAAAAGGGGCTTAATTGAATTCAACCGTCATTCAAGCGCTCATGCAATTGAATTCAAATAATGGCACGCAAAGATGAGAAAGAGAGAGAAAACCAGATATATGAACAACTATATATATACAGTACATAATATTCAAAAGGTTGCAAGGGATACCTATACTGCCTGCAAAAGAAGAAGGGATTAAACTGTAAAAAAACATTGCTTATGCACGTACGTGCATATGAGACGCACGTACGTGCATATCATATGTACGTACGTACATGCTTACTAAACTTTATCCAACGCTTACCATGCTATGCCTGAACAGATTTATGACTCGAATGTATGCAAAAAAATGGCTACAATGCGATTTAGAGATGACAAGATGACCTAAACCTAGATGGCGAAATGACAGTAGATGCTAATAAAGATACAATAGATACATGTGGGCCTAAATCATGTGAATTGAATGCCAAGAATTAATGGAGAGATATATCATATGCGAAAAAAATGCTGGGAACCTATTTCAGATCTACAAGTGCAGAAATGGATTAATTGTCAGGTTAAATCTAAATGCGTCATATATTCAGGCATTGAATGAGAAGATGCACAAAACCGATATTATAAACATTTCATGCGATATCATAAATAGTCGTATCAAACTATTGAAGGAAAATGAAATTGAAGATTAAGAACCGTTACCCTCAGGCTCGGGCAGCAGCAGTTCCTTCGTCAATTTGGCTCGTCGGACTTCCCGTAGACACAGCCGCCAATATCGGGTTTTTTTCGAGTGGTGGTTTGATAGCCAAAATTCAGGATCCTCTCTCTTGAATGAAAGCGGGGTATTTATAGGCAGAGATTAGGGTTTAATTCGAGGGTTCCTAGGGTTTCCCAGCCGCAACTGAGCAGTTGTCAGCGTAGGAGCTGCATAAGGTAAGAAACAATTCGGAGGAAGCGATGGAATGCAAAAAAAGAGGTCATGATCGTACGTGCATGGGGTATCAAACAAAGGCCAAAGGCCTGCTGTGCCTCCGTAAGTCCTTCGGGCGTGCTTGCGATGGTCCGTTGGCTACCGCCCTTCATCACTGGGTCTTAAAAAGTGACTTGCGGTGTCAAATGGTACAAAATGGGGTGTTAACAAACAGTTTTCTCTAGCGCCATCTTTCATGACTAAAAATTTTAAACTTTAAATATCTACTCTATTTGTAGTGTTTCACCACATTATAGATCATTGTTTTGATCATAGCGGGAAAGTCAACAAATGTAGTGGATACTAAGGAGTCGAAAAGGATTGTTCCAACAACTCCCCATTTAACAGCTTGCATATTCCAAATTTCATGATTTATAACAAAACTTAATTTTGGAATATCTTTTTCAAGATAAATATTTTTAGCAAACTCAATAAGAAGGGGTTTAATTCATTTTACTCAATACGGTCATTAATATATGAAAATATTTCTTTGGGTAAAGCTGTTTTAGCTTTATTAAACAAACAAATTCTTAAAGCTTTATTGAGATATGAATTTTCCTGTTGTTCAGTAAAATTCATTAAATTGATATTAGTATTGATTTTTTCTTCAGAAAAATCTTCAAGCCAATCCACTTGTTTAATGAACTTAGCAAATTCAGAATATATAAAGATTTGGTTTTCTTCTTGTGCTTTCAAGAATTCAACAAGTTGAGACATACTTCTTTTGAACTCAGCTTTTTGGTTTAAGCAATGAGTTTTCCAAATATTATTTAAAAGATGATAGGTTTTTGGGCTTAACCCGGGATTATAAAAATCTTTTATCTCCTGATTTGTTTTAGGACGATTTTGAAAATTCATTTGGTTAAAATTTTGAGACATTTCAGCTATTTGTTTATAGTTGTCTGGCATCACATAAATTGGAACATTGGGTTGGTTACCCATGACCTGAGGAAGTCTGGGAAAGCTGCTCTGGTTTGAGCTTCCTTCGCCTTTGTAGAATCGGGATGGCTTCTTATAATTCTTTCCTTGAGAATTTGAGGGCTTTTTCCCTCTATCCGGATTTTTATTATTCATTGTAACTTCTGGATAGATAATCGGCAAGAAAATTGTTAGTACCTTTGATATAGACTATATCAAAAGTATACTGACAAATAAAATTATACCATCTAACTTGCCTTGCATTTTCTTCTTCTTTTTTGGATTTAATAAAATCTCTAATTGATTTATTATCAGTACGAATTAAAAATTTAACAGGTGCCAAATAAATATGAAATCTTTTTATTCCATTTTTTATGGCTAATAACTCTTTTTCATAAGTTATATATTTTATTTCATTTGGTTTAAATTTTCCTGAATTATATCCACAGATTTCTTCATGATTATAATTTTCTGGATTGCTTTCAATACTGCTCCCCAAAATTCATCACTAGCATCGGTTTCTAGAATTAATTGTTCATTTTTTTTTTGGAAAATAAACCTTTGGGGTATCTTTAAACATATCTTTGATTTCTTGAACTAAATTTGAGTCTTCTTTAGTCCATGCTATTTTTACATCTGAATTTCTTTTTTTAGGAATATTCTTAAGTTTTTCAATTAAAGGTTTTTCCTTTTTGGATAAATTCTTTACGAATTTTATTCCATAATTTAATAAACCTAAAAAGCTCTACAGTTCTTTGAGAGTTGTTATTTTATTTGGAAAATATCTTATTTTTACAATAATATGATTTTGGAGTTGCATACCTGATTGGTTTAAGATAACTCCTAAATATTCAATTTCTTCATTTTCTATTTCTATTTTCTTAGGACCTAATATTATTCCATGTTTTAGGAATATATCTGAAACAATTTCTAAATGCTTTTTATGTTCTTCTCTAGTTTTAGAGAATACTAAAACATCATCAATATATACTAGAACATACATATATCTTTTCTTACCTTGTTGGTCACTAAAGATTAGTTGTTCAGGGTATTTTCCATCAATTTTAATTTGTTGGAATATTACAGCTTTTTGTTCTTCAAGTTAGGTTGTACCTAGAAGTATAGGAATTTGCACATTTTTTATTGCAATTGCTTTTCCCTTTTCATCATGTTCATCTTTTTTAGATGTTGATGTTGATCTTTTATCTAATAATTTTATTTTATTTCGATGATTATCAGTGAAATAAAAATTATCTCTTGATGCTTGAAATTCTATTGGTTTATAAAATTTTAACTTAGGATTTTCTGTAAATTCTTTTATAAACCAACTTTTTGATATTTTTAAATCCTTCCAGTTTATTAATCTTGGTTGGATTTCAGTATCGAATACTCGTGGTTCGAATAATTCAATCATATTTCTATCAATTTCTTTAATTGAAGTCTTTGTAAAATTTGTTAGTTCATGGATTGCTTTCCACTGAACTGATAAATTATAATTATTTTTCTTCATATCAATTCTTCTAGTCTGGATACAAATTTTTATCTTGTCACAGATATTTGGATCTTCAATTGATATGAAATAATTTGGTTTGATTTTAAATCAAACTTGTCCAGATACTAGATTTGATTGTATTCCTCCTATTTGTGCTTTAATAGGATCTTCAAATCTTTTATCTAGAATGACTTCGAGAATAGGAGTGTTTAATCCTACTCTAAATAGTGTTGTGATTTCCATTTGAATAATTCCGATATGTATATATTGAATTTTATTAACACCCCAAAATTTATATACAGTAAATACGTACAATTTTTATGAGCTCCGTACAAATAAACCCTTTCAAAAATAAATTCCTTTTGAAAGTACAGAATATTGTGCAGCTGCGGGTAGCGATGGTTAACCCAAAAATCTCATCAATATACATTGGCCAACCAAATGAATAAAATTACATCAGTTTTAAATAAAAATAAATGTACACAATAGTCTCTCCAAATCTCGACCCCAATTCTATTACGTGCCTCCAATAATGATCACCTGAAAATATATTGGGGTGAGCAAACAATAGCCTAGTAGGAAATTCAATTCTTATACAATAAATAATGTTTAAAATATCACATGCAATCATTTATATATTCAAAATAATATATAAATCAAATAATACGAACTCCAAATCATCAACATCAAATATAATCCAATTGTCAATGAAATCAACTATTATAATCCATGACATCAAATAATATTACCATCAAATATACGGATCAAAATAATCATCATTCATTATACATGAATTAAACCCCCACCTCAAAAATGAGTGAATAAAATGATTAACCACAACTGTAGACATGTAGATCGACTCAAGAAATACAAAATCCATATTGACACGAGTCAGATTGGAGCTCCTATGCTCTGGCCAGTGACAACTGACCCACTAGCTCTCTCGGCTTCCTCCCTACCATTCTCTTTCTCTCCTTCTCTCTTTCTCCCTTCTTTTCTCCCGTCCCTATCACCCTTTCTCTCTCTTCCTTTATTTCTTCTTCTTTTCCTTCTTCTACCCATCCTATCTCCTTTGTTTTATTTCTTTTTTTTTTTTTATCTATACCTAATCCCTGCATCTTTCTTCCTTTTTTTCTTCTCTTCTCACACCACTTTTTTCCTTTCTTCTTTATTTTCTTTTGACTTTTCTTCTCTTCTTTTCTTCTTTTGTCTTTTCTTTCCTCCATATATATATATATATATAAAACAATTTAATCATCTTCTCCACCCAAAATAATTTAATGCAATGTCTCCTAACATCCAACTGACCACATCTTCATTCTCTATATAAAATATTTAAATTTATCACCCTGTGTACAATTTCACCGAATATACACGTAAAATAAATCAATAAATATTTGGGGTATTACACTTTTGTTTAAGCCTTCCAATTTTATTTTTTTTCAAATAGAGGGATTTCTATCATTTCATCTTCAGTAGCTTTAGCAGTTGTATTACCACTAAATTGCTCAAATAATCTTTCTTGCCAAATATTAAATTTTGAAATTTGATAAAGTTCTTCTTTTTTGACTTCTTTAATTTTATCAAAATTTTCAAAACTAGATTCGTCTATAGATGCTTCTTCACCTAAGACATCTCATAATTTTATAAGTTAAAGTTCCTCGTTTGGAATAACTTTAAAGATTTCTTTATTTTCATTTCTTTCAGATATCATGAATATCATGTCTGATTCATATTCACTTTTACTTTCAGATTTTGATTGAACTTTATATATAATTGAATTAGTGTCAGAGATTTCTTCTTTAACTAAAATTTCTAATTGTTTTTCTTTTAGAAATTTTATCATTTGTTTACCACTCTTTCCTTTCTTAGGGCATTGTGGTGTTATGTGACTTTCTTCATTACAAATATAACATTTACATTTAGATTTTCTTCTAAACGTAGTGATTTTATTTTTATTTCTTTTTCTAACATACTTTTTATTTGGATTAGGTTTTTTACCTTTCCATTTAACAAATTTGTATATTCTAAATTTTTTCTTTTTCTTATAAGGGGTTGATTTTTTACAACCAAATTCCCATTGTTGTTGCATAACTTTGCTACAACATTTATCATTAAGTTGATTTTTAACTTGCTTAACAGCTTTTTGTGTTATGCAGTATTTAGTAATAATTCTTTCAGCATATTGAATTCTTGCTCCTAATATGTCTTTTCCACTATTAGAGCTGCTTAAGAATTTTTTATATTCATCATTACAAAGTTCATCCCATGGTGAGGGTAACTTATGAAAAAATTGATTTAACCAAAACTTATTTTTTGGAGGGTTAAGTTGATGGTAATATTCCTAATAAAATTTTGCAAAGGATTTAAATTCACATATATTACATATTTTACATTTTTTTAGCATATATTTATTGTGAATTTCTTCCTGCTCTTTAAATCTAATTCCACAGAATTCTCTTCTTAAAATTTGTACGAATTCATTTAAAATTTTATCAAAAGTATTAAATTCATTAAGTAAGCCAGTTTTTTCTTACTTACCTTCATCAGAGGCTTCCCATCTTTTTAGGAAGTTTAAGCAGTCTCCTTGAAGAGTTGCACATATATAGTCTAAAAATTTTTCTTTAGACTAACTACTTTTATATGTATTTATGACAATAGACATTGATTGTGCCCATTCGCTTAATGTTTGATCATAATTTTTAAATTCGACATTTTTTAAATCGAGATACACTCCTCTTGATGTAACATTGATTTTGTTTAAAGCAAGTCCTGATGGTTGTTGAAGGTGCAGGTTCTGAATTAGTACTTTCATTTGTTAAAGGTTTTAAATCTTCAACTTGCATTGGGTCATCATAAGGGTCATCATATTTGGGTGATTTCCAATCAGTCATTCATTCTCTAAGAAGTGGTTTTTCCTCCTCATTCGTATCAATCTCTTTTCTATTTTTTAGAGTTTTAAGGGTCATCATTACCTTTAGTGTCATCATTGTTCTCTTTATCAGAGTCAATGACTATTTCTTCATCTACTGAAGTACTGCTTGTACTTTCAGCATTGATTTCACTAGATGACAAGCCGAATTTTCTACCTTCTGGTTCATCATCTGAACTTTCATCTTCTAAAATGTTTGGCATAAAAGATATGTCAGATTCACTATCTGATTCACCTGTCTCTTCTAGTTGATCGCTAAGTCATAATTATATTCTAACATTAATTCTTCATAGCAGAATATAATTCTTGCATCTGTTTTAGAATTTTATTACGTTCATCGTGATCCTCTTCTTTTATATGTCGGGTTTTCCAATATTCTAATATTTTTTTGATGGTTTCAAAGTCTTTTCGATGTTTATCAGTTTTAAATATCATTAACTCTATTCCAAAATATAATTTAGAAATTTCTTCACAAGTACTTTCTTTTAGTACTAATGTATTATCTGAATTGTTTTTTAGAGTATTTTCTAAATTTTAGATTAAACTTTTTGTCTCATCCTTTAGGTCTATATTTTGTATCTTACCTAATATATTAACTTTATCATATATTTTTTCTTGATTTTTTTTAATATATACTAATTTACTAAACATAACAGATAAGTTATCTACAACATAATTTAATGTTCTGCTAATATTGCCTATATTAGCATCTTTATCTTGTACATGTGCTAAATGTTTATAATCATTAGTTTGATTATTCAACTTACCTACACACCCTAATTCTTCTATGTTTAAGTTTCCCTACAAAGTTGCCAACTCAAACGAAAAGATAAAAGTTCTACTGGCTACATTTCAACAAAGTTAAGGCCTTGGTACTCCCTATTTAAGGTTGTTTTAAGGTTTGCAGATAAATCAAAATAACTTAACTAACAATTAAAATACTTAACAAATAAACAAGAATAAATTAGCTAAGATACAGACTCAAACAGATTAAAAGCTATTAATTCCTAACACTGACGTTCTGATACCATTTACAAACAAATAGGACCTTAAGCCTTTTTTTATTATTTTTTTAAATTTTAATTTTATTTTATAATATATCAGAATATAGAACACTAACTGCGGGAGAATACAACTATATTCAAGAAAAACATGTTAAACATTTAGAACATAAAAACATGTAAATTACATAAACATATTTAAAACATGTTTCAACAAAACTAATATTACTATACATAACCAGATATTGGTTTTGATATCAGTTTGGTATTACTAGTTTTGATTAGAATAGAATAGTCTTTTCCATTGCTAACACGTCGCTTTCGAGCTTGTATACGAGCTAAAGTTTGGCTCGTTTGCACCCCTAATTTGAACCCACTAGGTTGTATCTCCTTATCCGATGTAGACTCCAAAATTGAAAAGTAAGCATTTCGAGAAATGTACAAATGCGCTTCCAATAGAATTTGGAGAAAAATTTAAAATTGCAACTTTGTCGTTAATTAAAAATTAAAATGGAGCATCAAAGTTAGCTCCTTTTGTTTTTGTCCCCATTATTCATTTAAATTTTTTATTTTATTTTAAAGATCGCTAATTTTGCATTTAGCTTTAACTACCTTAATTAACAATCACTGCAAGTGGGGCCCGAAAGACTTTAAAGCATCTCAGTCTTTGAATACTTTCCTAGTACAGGCATTTCTATTTCTTCCTCAGTTTCTTTTCCCACCTCCCTATTCTTTTGAATGCATTTCCCTGTCCACATATGGAGTTGTGAACTTGTTCCATCTTAATATACCCTGAAAATTGAACAAACACACACACACACACGCATACACACACATGCTCTAAGAAGTATCTTTTGAGATGAACATATACACAAATATCTATACTACTTATAAAAGTCTGTATCTCATAAAAACTTTTGATTGACTATTTTATCCTCACTTGTAATTATAAGGACATGATTACCCTTATTTATTAATTAAAATGTTTAAATAGTCATATTTCTTTTATAAGACGTGTTTTTCTTTTTCTTTAGAAAACAAGTAGCATGTAATTAGAAATTTGGATAATACTTGGCTCCTCATAGTGGAGGAGCAACTGCTCTTCCCTCCCACTCATATTATGCTACGTGTATAACAAACAAATGAGAATTGATTATGTAGATGTATTCCTATGTTATGTTATTATAGACATGTATCTATGTGTTCATATATATATGTGTGTGTGTGTGTGTGTGTGTGTGTGTGTGTGTTCAAATGAATATGATTATGTATATATATATATATGTATTCATGTGTCCACGTATTTGTATCCACATATCTTTATTTTTTAAAATTAACTATTACACATGGTGTAATATGAGTGAGAGAGAAGAGGAGTTGCTCATCCACTGTGAGGACCCAAATATCGTCCTTAGAAATCTAATAGCAATCTCCAACCATACGTCCCCTTCTCCTTCTTCCCCTAGGTTTCATACGTCTCTACCCATACCCTTCTCCTTCTCTCTTTTCATATATCTCTATCCTTTGAAAACCTTTGATCTTTCTCTTGTTCTCTCTTAAACTGATCAAAAACCCATCGGAAAAGGTATTGATTTTCCTTTTTTTCTTTTTTCTTCTATATTAATTGTTTTTATATGCTTAAATCTTAATCTCTCTTTAAGTTCTCTTTTTCATGAACACAAGAACCCATCAAAAAAAGGTATCAATTTTCCCTTTTTTTTTTTCTATGTTCTTTGTTTTTATATGCTCGATCTCTCATTAAGTTAGAGAATGCTACTTTAAATTGGTCTAATTGTATTCTAAAAGATACATGAAAGGCTGGGTTTATAGAAAAAGAACATAATTTTGGCTTTGATAAGTTCCAAGCCAACATTGAGGATGACTTTATTATTGTCATTGCCGTGATTCCATTATAGGTCTTCTCTGAAATCACTGGAAATATATTTTGGTTCTAGAGTTCATATTGTCAATTAAATTGGTTTACATGCATAATTGCAATGGTATAAAAGATCCTAAAGTCACTCAACACATAAACTAGACAATTCATAGAATAGGATGCTTCTAAATTTGATATGTTGCAATATATTAAAGCGCATAACAAAGACTGTAATTAATGCTTCTATAACTATTATTTAATTCATATATTCACATTATATAGATCAATTTCATTGTTATACATAATCTAGGAAAGACCTTGAAATGCTAGAAATCTATTGTTTGTGGAAATTATTTTACAAGTCTTCCATGTAGTCATCCATTTATCACACCAACTATAGTGACCATTGGGAAATTGACGTAGCTTTATAGCTTTTTATAAATTTTTTTTTTTTGGTGCACCATATAGAGCAATAGAAGTGAAGATTCACATTTACAAATTTATATGATGTTTGATTTACTATTTAGTTGGTTCCCTTTACTCTTTCTTAACTAAAATTAATCGTCACTTAATTTGGACCTATAATTTGCACCAAATACGAATTTGGTATGAAAGTCATAGTTTCAATGGGTGTATACAAAAAATACATGTTTGATTGGTGTTCTCAATTACATGACCCGTTTTTGCGGCCCATCAAAGATGTTTGCACACTGGCCCTTATAAAAAGATTGTATTTGATTTTATGACCTTTTGAAGGTGCCCATCCAAGGCATTAGTTTCTGTCAAATTGGGTACAAAATGGTGGAAAAAAAGTTTCTATAAAAAAATCTGAATGGTACCTATTATTCATTTGTGCTGGCAAATTATTCAAAAACTCGAAATATTCGCATGCAACGCACGTGTGCACCAACTAGTAATTCAAAGTAGAAAAATGGAAAACAATTTAGGATGGCAAAATTGCATGCGCACAAACACATTACCTAGTTATAAACTTCTATACATTAGTTTTCAATACTGGGCATATCCTGTGACACAGTTACACATGGAACCAATTGCTCATCTGTTCATATCACTCGAATGCTGAAACTTCAAATTTATGCAGTTCAGTTTAGTTGTAATGCAGAAGAATTTAAGTAATGTTCATAGAATATCAACAGGCCAAACTCTCATGTTCATTCGGTAAACCATTGACTTAAAACTTAGGTATTTCCTATTAGTTTACACTTTACAGTAAAAGGATTTGGCTCCACGTACTCTAGTATTATCGTCCTCAGCTTTATTTAGGGTACCTAAATAACCTGCCTTTTGCTGTAATTAAAAGGATCACGAAATATGATGTGTTGTACACTAGAAGATAATTACAAAAGAAACTGATGAGACCAACTCAGAGTGGAATCAAACCCATAGAATAATATAATTTATAATTCCACAAAGATCATGGGCAAACATTTGGAAAATGGCATACACAAACCTAAAAAGAACTAGCTATCTTTTCTTATGACCAATAAAATTCAGTCAAATTTGGGCCGTCACGTAAACCATCCATTACTAGCCAAATTTCCATTAGTGGTAGTTGTTCAGCAATTAGTTGTTCAACATTACAAAAATTAAAATCTGAAACTAAATAAACCATTTAATGGGATCTAAACAGGATCTTCCATTGGTTTTTTGGCTGATGAATGTAGCGATGTGATGTCTGTCTTGGAAAAAGTTTCAGCCTAGTAGATCTCCATATTGCATTGTTCACACTTCACACCACTGAGAGGACGAAGTATATAAACCTATCAGAAAAATGAAATGTGGGTTGACAAACTAAACAATGATACGTTCCAGCAAAACTTCAAAGGTTCATTTATGAGCTAATTAAAGAGAAACTTCAACACTGCCTAAAGAATCTAATTTTTATTGTTTCTCCACCAATGCCCTTCTGAAGGAACCTACATACTTAAGAGGAAGATTGCTTGAATAAGGCTTGCTTTGAGGTTCCAATTAATGAGTTATGGTATGGGATTCCTTTTGTTCGATGTTGATGAATGGGGAAAAAAGGTTATGGTGATGCTTGAGGAAAGAAAAGGAAAAAGCAATTTGACACTCCTAGTTTATGTTTTGGCGCAACTATTAAATGCCATATCTAAGTTCAATTGTAACGGAAATCTACGTATTCCAATTTATGGTTTGGCCAATGTAAGTTCAATTGTAATGGAAATCTACACATTCCAAGTTATGGTTTATTTAATAACTTATCCTAAGCCATGTAGTCATTAAGTCAGCAGATCTTTGGCATTATGCCAGCATTATTTAATAACAAGGGACTACTGATATTGCTAAAATAAATATTTTCTTTACATCCCTGCAAAGAATCTCTGCCTTTCAGGCAAAAAAAATCCGCAAGTCCTTCAAACTAGAGATTAAAGACAAATGTATTTCACTTAGATTTGTCCACAAGCTAGCACACAAGCCATCTGCATAAAATAATATACATTTGTTGGAAGATAATTAGGTAAAGGAGAATCCCTATCTTTCAGTGTATTTTGGTGGGGGGAAGGCCAATTAATGAGTACGTTCAATTCATTAATGTAAGATGACACATCCCAGCTTTTCAATCCTATTTGTCAGAAAAGTGATTAAATAGAGAATTTTTTTTTTCTCTTTTAGGATAAGCATGATAAAAAGCTAAAGACTAAAGCAACATTACAGCACAATGGAAGTTATACACGAAGAATCAAAGTTGAAGATTTAAATGGTGAATGTATTCCAAAAATGTATGGTTAAGCAAGTTGGAGGAACTGTTTGATGCTGTTAATTGTATGTCATTAAAGGAGCCAAAATAATGAAACAAAATGAAAAAGAACAGACAAGGAGAAGAACAAAAGAATAGTAGCAGCCAGCAAGGGACATGCAAAAGCATGGATATCTTCAAGAAAGCCAGATGCATTCTTAACAAGATCTTTAACAAAGTTATACATAAAACCATCAAAATTAAAACTTACATAGTTCCAGTCAATTTCAGTTAATAATTTTTCTTTTTTTTTTTTACATACAACCATACAAAGTTTTACCTCTTGGAATAGTTCTCTGAAGCTCCTTGAATAATACAAAAGTCACATCTGGCTAAAATTGTTTTTTAAATTGTACTCCAATCTCTTCTTACAAATTTTATTAATGTCATCTTCAATCTTCGCACAGTTTAGTATCTTAACCCGCACTTACTCATACCCTCTTCTAGGACCCACCTAGAGTTTTCATGCCTTCAAGTGCTAACTCAATTTCTTTGTGTACTCCAATTTGAGTTTGTCGTATTTGATATACGCATCATTGCTCACTCTTGCAATAGATGTAATAAATCGATACATATAGACAAAGAATAGGAATATAATATTTTGGACCGCTGGGTGCATTTGACTTACTCTTTCGCTTCTTCACCATGACTTAATATATATATATATATATATATATATATATATACCACAAAAATAGAATAAAATAGGATACGGATACCCTGTCCTGGTAGTATCTCATGATCTATCCCAAGATAACTATAATCAATAGGGTGCATAACCAATGGATCTAGGGTTGTAATTGAGACCTACCAAAGAAAACCAATGGTCATAGTGGGGGCAGAGATAATCACAAACTTGAGACAGTTGATCTCCATTCATATGAACTCTGATACATTACAAGCAACCATGTTAATTAGTTATGAGCTTCTACATAGCTAGTTTTCATTAATACAAGGCTTAATCCTATGGCTCAGTTACACACAAAAACCAATTGCTCATGGGTTCGGATCACTGGACCCAAAAAAAAAAGGGCTCTAGAAACCATTTAAACTTCAAATTTCTATTGGTTTATGATAGAAGGATTTGGCTCCACTTTAGCATTGTCTTTAGGGTCACAAAATTACCCTGCCATCTGGGATAATTAAAAGGATCACCCAACATGACATCGTACACCAGAGAATAATTACAAAAGTATCTGACGAGATGAACCCAGAGTGGGGTCAAACCCATCTAATAATACAATTCCAATTGCCACAAAGATGACAAGCAAAAATGTTACACATAAAAAACTCCAAAGGAATGATGAAAATCTTTTCTCATGACCAATAAAATTCAGCGAAATTTTGGCTGCATCATGTTAACCATCCATTACTAATCAAACTTCCATTAGTGCTAGTCGTTTGGCAAGTAGAAATCATTTTTCTTGAAGTGCACAGGTGCACTAAGCCTGTAGCACTCTTAACTGTTACATAAAATATAGAATTTGATGCAGATGCATTTAATTTTAATTCACAATAAGAAGCAACAAAATGGAAAAAACAACTCATCAAAAATGGAGATAACAGCAAAAAAATTAAAATTTGAAACTAAATAACCATTTAATAGGATCTAAACAGGATCTTATATTAATTTTTCACTTAGAAATATAGTGATGCAATGCTAATTGTCTTAGACAAAGTTTCAGTTTGGTAAACCTCCAATATTGCATAGTTCAAAGTTCAAACCACTATGAGAGGACAAGTATATAAGCCAGACTTTCAACAGAAAAATGTAATGTGTGACAAATTAAACACTTACAAATTCCAGCAAAACTTAATGGGTTCGTTATTAGCTAAATAGAAACTATGGCATTGCCTCAAGAACCTGATTGATATTATTCCTGCCTCAATGCCCTTCCCAAGGAACATACATATTTGAGAGGAGGATTACTGGAATCAGGCTTTGACATTCCTATGAATTATGCTATGGGATTGCTTTTGTTGGATGTTGATGAATGAGAAAGAAAAGGAACGGTCATGCACGAAGAAAGAAAAGGACAAAGCAATTCGAACTACCTATTTTATGTTTTGGTGCAATTATTAGATGCTATATATAAGTTCAGTTATGATGGAAATTTTCCAATTCAGGGTTTGGTCAAGCTAAGTTTAGGTGTAACGGAAATCTATATATTCCAAGTTATGCTTTATATAATACCCAATCATAAGCCTTTACAGGCACCATCTCAGGATATCGTTAGATGTCAGAGGTTATTACAAGGGACAACCGATTTTACTTGAATAGATATTTTTCTTTATGGTAATCACTCCAAGGAATCCTTCCTTTAAGGCTAAGTAATCCACAAGTCATTCAAAATCTTGCACACACCATAAACACATAAATTCAAACTACCAAGTAAAGACAGATGTTTGAGGAGCAGAAAAAAACAGATTTGTTTCAAATGAATTTGTCCAGATGAGTTCTCTAAGCTCGCATACAAGCCATCCAAATAGAATAATATACATCTGTAGATGGATAATTAAGTACAGGAGAATCCCTATCCTTTTGTTGCATTTCAGTGGTGGGAAGGCCAGTTACTGAGCTCAATTTCATTATTGTAAAATGACAAATCTTAGCTCTTCAATTCCATTTGTCAGAAAATTGATTAAATAGATCCCCCCCCACAAAACCAAAAAAACTCCCTTTCTTTTGGATAAGCATGATTAAAAACTAAATACTAAAGCAACATTTCAGCACAATGAAAGGTCATTATACAGTGTCCTCTTTAGCAAAAAAACAAAACAAAGGTCATCATACAGTAAAGGATCAAAATTCAAGCTAAAATCAGTGAATGTGTTCTAAACAATTATGGTTACACAAGTTGGTGGAACCATTTAATGTTAATTTAATGTTATTAAACGAACCAAAGTATAGAAGAAATGAAATAAAATAAGGACAGATAAGAAAAAGAACAAAAGAATAGTAGCACCTAGCAAGGGACATGCAAAAAAATAGAAAGACATTTAAAAAAGCCAATCTGCATTTTTAAGAGGACCATTAACAAAAACACACAATTGTCCAAATTAAAATTAGGTAGTTCAATCCATTTTCAGTAAATTGAATAATTATTGGTTAGGATCCTTACAGGGCTTACTCTGCATGGTATAAATACTAGACAAGACGAGACATTGCCATTATTGTGTTCACTTCTTCCCCCCCCCTCTTCCTCCCTCCCTCTTGCAGCTTGAATAAACTGAGTCTTTTCATTCAATCATATAACAAAACCATCCAATTTCTTTTGTTCTCTAGTTATGGTAAAAATCCAACCCATCTATACCTGTGTTTTTCTTCTTGCATTACTCACCTGTCATCAAATTCTGTTTACTGAAGGTAAGAAAATGAAGGCAGTGAACAGACAGGAGTTTAATTCCATTAAAGATGACTCTGCAAGAGTGACAGGAGTGCATGAAAGCAAAATATTGAGTCGAATAAGACAGTTGGGCAGAAAGAAGATATTCCAACGACACTCCTGGGTCACATTCATGATATTGACCATATTGACCATTCTGTTGCAGGAAGACAAGACCTTTTCCCACCCATAACACCAAATCAAAGCCTTGGTTTTGGAAGTTCAGATGTAGTATATGAAGATGATTTTCTACCTGCAAGATCAGGTGACAGCCCTGGTATCGGCCACGCTCTTCCAAACAATGCAGAACCCAATGCATAAAAAAGCATCATAGACATATATAGGAGTTTGTTGGCAAGTTATATGTCCTAAGAATTTTCAAGTCATTTCCATCATCTCATGTCCTCAGTCATCACTGCACAAGACTGATTTGTTGTATGCGTATTAGAGTACCCATGTAGAGTCGTTGCCAACTTAAGCTTCTTGTATGAAATAAGAACTATTACATGTTTAGGTCATTCTCTCTTGGGGACTGTTTGGCATTCCAGGATTTGGGCCAACACCAACTTCAATATATAGTTCATGCCATAGCTAATTTCAATGTGAACAAGTTTTAGTTTGTAAGTATTTTGTCTAAAACTGAGTTCTATTCTTGTTTTGATTTGCTCACTGTTGGGTTTATTAGCCCTAGAAACCAATTTAACATTACATCAATTACCAGAAGCTTGTGTCTTTCCATTTATTTGGAAACAGATGATGTTCAAACGTTAAAAATGTGAAATTGAGAATCAAAAGAAAAGAAAAATTGAAGTTCTTCATAATGATAAAGGTGGAGAATATTTTCCTAAAGAACTCTCCAATTTCTATGAAGAAAATGCAATTGTACACTGTACCTTATAAACCACCATAGAATGGTTTGGCTGAAGAAATAATTTGACACTATTTGATACGATGAATGCTATGATTTTGACTGCTAAATAGCCTTTTAATTTGTGGGGAGTAGCATTACTCACTGCACATCATTTGCATAATAGAATACATTTTAGGAAAACACATGTATCACCATATTTTCTGGAAAGATAGAACCTCATATCTAGAATATCTAAGAGTATGGGTGGTTTAGTCTTCTATATGGCTTTTGACCCAAAAATAATAAAATTAGGACCAAGGGGCAAAAAATACCAAGACAATAGAATATTAGATTTAGATTCCAATGTCAAAGTTGAATCTAGGGACATCGAAGTATTTGAAAACAAATTGTATCTTGATTCATATTTTGCTACGGAACCTTCTCAAACACTAGGTTTTGACTTAAATCCTAATTTGTTCCTTTATGATCCAGTACATCACTAAGTGATAAGAGAAAAACATTACACTCCCCCCTAGGAAAAGCCAGAGTTAGGAAGGAGAAGAATTTGGATCTTGATTTTATTTCATCCCAAATCTTACTAGTACAAAACTTAGGGGTAGGGTCCTTAATAAAATACTCATTTTATCAAACATAGAAGATGATCCTAAAACTACCAGTGAAGCTACTACGTCTTCGAGGGATGCAGCTTTCTGGAAATGGTGAGGATGGACTCCATATTATCTAATAATGGGTTCTAGTGAATCTACCCCCTAGATCTAAACCTACAGATTGTAAGTGGGTGTTTAGAAGGAAATATAATACAGATGTGTCAATTCAAATTTCCAAGGACAGGTTGGTTGCCAAAGGATTTGAACAAAAAGAGGGCATTGACTATTTTGATACTTATGCACCTATAACAAGAATTGCATCAATTCGATTTCTAAAAGCTCTTGCATCTATTTATCATTTGCATGTACATTAAATGGATGTAATGCCACCGTGTAATGTATAAAATACACTGACAACCCCATATCCCTTCCTAGAAGGAAAAAAAAAGGGGGGGGGGGGGGGGGAGGGTGGAGAAGAATAGAAGATCTAAATTGTATCTTTCACCTCAAGCAAAAATTTCAAAGTTGCACTACCTGCTTGATTTATCTTAACTAGTAAAGAACTCACCACAATAGGCTTCCTAAGGCTTCTACACAAAAAGCTGATAGAGAATTAGTGAAAAAGTACAAAGAGGGAATCCAGCCATAAGGATTTTGGTTGTGATAGTTGAAGTGACCAGTACTATAAAAAGTAATACTATTGATCAGTTTTAGCCCATACTGACCATGCAATGCATACGGATTATATCAGCTGAAAAGTGCTGCATTTTTCCATGCCCCCAGATAAGTAGAAGAATCTCTCATTTAACCTAATGATACATATGCACAAGTTAAAAACATTAATTTAAGTCACTTTTGTTGGAAAGTGTTTATTATTTCTCTCTATTTCTTATGTTATTGTTATATAATAAGCTAAAGGGGTACTTTTGTCTTTGTACACATATAGGTATAAATACAATGCAACAAGGAAGAACACCCTAGCTTCCTCTTATTAAAAACTACAGTTTTTTCCTCTCTTCTTCTTCTTTCTTCTTCTTTTTTTTCTTCTATTCAAATCCACTTCGTATCAGACCAGTGTTTTTCTTTGATTCACACTCCAGAGATCACACCAGGCCAGATCGAAATCATTGTGTTGTTGACGTCATCTGCTGCTGATGTCATGTTGACGTCATCATGATGCCAGCAGGTTTTTTGACCCTGCTACAGTGCTCGAAATTCCTAGGGGAGTATGCTGGTGAAGTTTCAGCCCATTCCGACAAGATTTGTAGTGGTTTTCGAATTTTTCTTTATTTTTCTGGAAAATAAAGGTTTTTTTTTTTTTCAAAAACCTAGATCTGTGCAATGTTGCTGAGATTTGATGGGTCAGATCACTACAGAGGGTGCCGACTAGGAGGAGACAATAGTGTTTTGGAGTTGGTTTGAACTGCAACCAGGTTTTTTGATGTTTTTGAATGATTTCTTGATGAAACCAGCCACTTACAATCAGTTTTTTCATGTTGCCTGCCATCTTCAATTAGTTTTTTGATGTTTTTGATGATTTCTTGAAGCAACTAGCCACAACACAAGTTGGTTGTTGTATTTGAGACTCTCATTTGCCTTGATTTGATGCTACAGCAGTGTTTAGGGTTTGTTTAAGTGCTTGTTTGGGATAGCTTCAGAGTAGAATTAGAAGTAGAATCAGAAGCTGAATCAGAATCAGGGGGGAGGTAGCTTGAGCAAATTGGCCTCAAAATTTCTTTTGGGATTACAATCACTTTTCTCATTTTTTATCCAAACACTCTTAAAAGTGATTATGGGCCAGATTTTGGGCCTCCCAGAATCTCATCCAAACAAGCACTAAGTTGTGGTTGAGAAAATCAGCTTGTGTGGAAGTATTATTTTTCCCCTTTATTCTTGCTTTGTTGTTGACAGAGGTGTAGTAGTTGTGGTTGAAGCTATATTTGTTGGTTGAGTGTTTGTTTACAACATGTCTGAAGTGACTCAAACTGCTGAGAGCCAGCAAAATGGGGGAATGGGTCAGAGTGTACCCATTAATGATAACCCTACTCTTCAAATCACAATGGTAAAGTTGGATGGGCTTAATTATCTAGCTTGGTCAAAGTCAGCAACCCTATATTTAAAGAATAAAGGAAAGATGAGATGTGTGAATGGTACGATGATGGAACCTTCAGTCAATGACCCTTTATATGGCAAATGGGATGCAGAAAATTCCATGGTAATGTCTTGGCTTTTACATTCGATGACATCGGAAGTTAGTGATGGGTATCTACTTTTGGGAACCGCTAAAGAGATTTGGGATGCCGTTGCTCAAACTTATTCAAAAATAGGTAACATTGCTCAAATGTTTGACTTGAAGTGTCGAATATATGAGACCACTCAGGACGAGAATATGTCCTTATCTACTTACTTCCATAAACTACGCACATTGTGGCAGGAGTTGGATTATTATCAAGATTTTCGAACTGAGTACCCTGTGTTGACACTCTGAAGTTCAATAAACTTGTTGAGCGGGAGCGGATATTTGAGTTTCTTTTTGGGTTGAGACAAGAATACAATCAGGTTCGTATACAAATTTTGAAGGCCTCTTCCTTATCTTAGGGGGTATATGCATATGCTTAGAGTGAAGAGAGTAGAAGGGGTATAATGCTTCCTCCTGCTCCAAAAGAGAGATCTGCACTTGTTACTGCTTCTCAGAGCGACAGTAAAGGAGTTCACCAGGGTCGTGATGGAAGTAAAATGGAGTCTAGACCTGATGAAAAGGATAAGTTGTTCTGTGACTATTGTCAAAAACCGAGGCATACATGGGACACTTGTTAGAGACTTCATGGTTGCCCTACTAGAGGCCGAGGAGGTCGTACTGGTGGCTTCTCTCGATCTCGAGGCCATTATTCCACAACGGTGGAGAATGTTCCTCTTTCATCCGCTACTCGGACTCCAGTTTTAGAAACAGTGACACTAAGGTAGAGGTTGAGTCTTTCCGATGTCTTATGTCTCAAATGGAAACACCCATTGCATCCACCTCCTTTGCTCACTCAGGTAATCTTGCTACTTCTTTTAATACATCCTGTAAATCTTCTTCTTGTCCTTTGATTATTGACTCTGGGGCTTCTGACTATATGACTGGTTTACCTTTCTTGTTTCATTCTTATAACACTTGTTCAGGCAAGGACAAGGTTAGGGTAGCTTATGGTTCTTTATCATCTATGTCAGGGAAGGTTGTAGTGTGACCTTTTTCCCTTCTCATTGTGTTTTCCAGGACCTTATTACGAGGAGGATGATTGGCAGTGGTAGATTGAGGGATAGTCTTTACTTTCTGGATCCTGCTATCACAGAGGATGATCGGATTAAACATGCACATCAGTCTGGGAGATGTGATGCTTCTGAGGAAAAGATTTGGCCTCGGCATAAAGACTGGGACATCCATCTTTTTTCTTACTTTAGCGCATTTTTCCTTCTTTGTTTTATGGAATAAATGTTTCTCAATTTCATTATGAAGTGTGTGAACTTGCAAAACATCATCAAAGTCTTCACTTTTGATGGCCTTTATGGGATAAAGCTACAAGTTTTTATAAGACTTTTTACTCACTTTTTTTTTCTTCTCTTCCTTCCGGTTTTTTTGTCCTTTTGAAAAACAAAAGCAACATACAATATTCATATAAAAGAACATATGCACAAATGGCAGCAACAAGCAAAAGAAAATAAAAATAAGCTACGGATATGAGCAACCAACAGCCACACACCGAAAAGACTAAGTCAAAATTTTCACCATTACAATCAAGCAGTAGGAAACAGTTTAAATTTCTGATTTTGTGCAGAAGTTGTTACATTGAAAGGCTTTTACATGCCAATATTTTCCACGTTGAAACAAATAGGCTATAAATTGACATAACTAAATAAAATTGTGTTAGGAGAGGCACACCTAGGAGCAAAGAAATGATTCAATAAAAGAATAGTTCCCTGCTCAATAAACCATTTTTTTCTTTCTTTCCCATTTAGTTCTGCGCAATAAACTTGACCAGTGGACAAAAAAGGCAGACCAAAGTCCACTCATGCAAATTTGCATGTAGAATTAATACTAAACTTTACAAGTGAAGCACTACAATTAATCCACTGTTCAGTCAACATGCATGATGGGCCAAAGCTTGGAGTCTAGAATTCCGAAAACAAGTCACAGTGTTCAAATAAAGAAAAGAATAATAAATATAACATTTAAGGGGCCAAGCACAGTCATTCTCAGTTCCACTAAAGTAGAAATGTAAACTGAAAAGTATAATAAATATAACATTTGAATCATAAAAGAACAATTACAAAAAAGAAAAAAAAAGAAGAAAAGAATAGCAAGATTACTAGGAAACAAATCCTTTCCAATCATGATGCGTTACTAATCGCTATTTTTATTAATTGTAAAAACATGGAATAGAATCAGCATACCTTAATCTGCAATGGCGACTGCATGCTAGTGCCTAAAAAACTGTCCTTGTATTTCCAGATTTGATCTTTCCAGCCAATGTTCATATGCAACAGATGAATCCAGCTGTTTGTCTTGAACAAATTTGGATTATATCCTGGCATGAAATTTCAATCAAAGGACTACAGTCATTTGTTATAAGCAATTTACAGTCCATATTTATATGGGGTTCAGGCAGGCGATTGTAAGTAGCCACAGCAGCTTGTGTGGCAGTGCCCAGCAAAATCATTAACCCTTCCATGTATTTGATTTGGGAAAAGCTTTGTTTCTTCAACCTCATTAACCTCAGGAACATTTAACAAATAAGGAGCATCATTTCTCAAACAGATTGCAACAACACCATTTTCACTTGCATTGCATGCTACAAGAGCCTTGGGAGAAACTGAACTAGTAAGATCATCATAAGCTGCTTTCCCATCCAGTCCTGCTTCAAGAGGAACCATAACCATATCACTTTTATCCCTTGAAGACCTTAGCAACTGCATGCAAAAAACATCAAAAACTGTCTTCAAAATCAATTAAGAAGTCTATATCTATGAGGGTTTTGGTGCTCCCAAATTCTATGGGATCCCATTGACATTAATGGAAAACCAACTTGACTGCTCCTTACATCCAACCAATCCTTCACAGAGCTCATCAGAATCTAGAACAAATTGTTTCTGCAGTATGAGAAGTGTGCCTACAGAAATCTTTATCCATGCAGTTACTACCTCTACATAGAGGGTTTCCATTGAAAGGATCAAACAAAGACAAATTCTTATTCCACTGTCCACTGGAAGAAACATCCAGACCCACCAAGGGCTATATCCCATAAAGGCCATCAAAAGTGAAGACTTTGACCTGGACCAAGAAACCACCAGAGCTTTTTTTTAAGATTAGGCGAGATGAGGACACACTCATCCATCTAGGTAAGAACAGAAATCAATTTGAAGCAAATTCAGTGGGAACTAGCAATAGCTCACTAAAATTGCAAGGATAGAATTGTATGTTGGCACAAAATGCTGTCATTGAAGGTATTTGCCACTGTTAAGAAAGCTAGTGAAGGAAAATATAAATAATTTTGTCCCCAATCCAGTAGTGGAGTAATTATTTTTACATGCAGATTTGATAATCTATGAATTCTTGTCCTGCCTAAAATTTCTTATTAAGTAATGGTCCCATGGACTAAAATATCCACGATATCTAGGATATATCCACGATATATCCGTATGTCCGTACACCTCGATACGATATCAAACTGATATATCTTTTTAACAAAATATCTTTACGATATTGTCGATATTATTGATAAAATCTTGATATATCTCGATATATCCATAATATCTTCTTTCTTTCACATGGTATCATCGATATATCGAATAAATCCACTATATCGAGGATATATATCAACAATATCGAGATATTTATTTTCTTGTTCTTGTGTAAAAATTATCACCTCTTACTTTTTTAGCATTGATTTATATAAATATTTCAATTATACTAATGGCTTAAATTAGTGTTATAGAGTAACAACTTTCATTTACTTTGTTAAAATATTCATTCTTTTGTTCAATGTGGCATAATTTTATACCCTACGTAATACATACTTGTCTAATACACATTATATTTTGATTTTAAACTGTTTATTAGAGTCTAATCATTGTTCCAGAGTTTCAATGGAAGTACACGTGTTTAACTAACAATATCCGTCATATCTCTAAATCGATATTGAAATTTTCGATATATTTGATATATCCGTGTTTTTGGACCCTTGATATATCCATAGATATTGATATTTAAGTCCTTGTCTATAACATCTTATTTCTTTCACATGGTATCGTTGATATATCGAATATATCCGCTATATTGAGGATATATATCGAAGATATTGAGATATTCATTTTCTTGTTATAGTGTCAAAATTATCACCTCTTACACTTTTAGTATTAGTTTATATAAATATTTCAATTATACCAATGGCTTAAATTAGTGTTATGAAGTAACAACTTTCATTTACTTTGTTAAAATATTTATTTTTTGGCTCAATGTGGCACAATTTTTATACCCTACATAATCATAATTGCTTAATACATATTTAAATTGCAATATTTTGATTGTAAATTGTTTATTAAAGTCTAATCATTGTTTCCAAAGTTTCAATGGAAGTATGTGTGTTTAACTAACAATATCTGTCATATTTTTGAATCAATATCGAAATTTTCGATATATCCAATATATTCGTGTTTGTGGACATTCGATATATTCATCAATATGCAATATTTAAGTCCTTGAATGGTCCTTTGCAGGAAGAAAGATCATTTTGATTAACACTATTAATTTGAATTGATGACATGTAATGAACACGATCTCTGGAATTCAAAGAACAAGAAATAGTCCTTCCATTTAATAACTTAAATATACCATTGTCCACTGATCAACTTGAGTACTTGTCCGCTTGCTAGCTTGCCCTGATCCTACAAGTAATGGAGTATCAGACTGACTCCCATAGTCCCAAAAACTTATAAAGTGGCTACTTAAGCTTATGCTCTTCAGACGAAAACCTATTGTTGAAGGAAAACAGAACAAATTAGAATTGGTGGACATTATCAAGACTCAAGCGGGGTTAGTGGATTTCCCAAAACATAGTCTGAACTAATATCACCAACAAATATTTCTGAAAAACCCACATAATTGTAGGACCTCCAAGGATCATATTCCACAGGTTCCCGGATCCCTTTGAAACATGGTCCACATGACAGAAACACAATAAGATGAAATGCTATAGCTGGATGGAACAGTCCCCTGCATAAATGACCAATGCAAATAAATGAAATGCGAGAATTAGCTAGCTGCTAAGCAGATGAGTTGGCGTGAAAAAATACTACTTACAGCATTAAACCTCAAGGTTATAAAAAACCTAAAAAAGGGTGTGATGGTGAGCATCTAAAAGGAGCCGAAAACATCAGCCTAAATATAATGTAGAAAACAGTCCCCTTTGTTTCGACATTTTTTTTCCCTTTTTTCCTGTTTCTTTCTTTTATTATTATTATTATTATTATTATTATTTGGAACTGCTATTGGAGACCGTTGAGTATTTCAGTGTATTGTGTCTTAGGGCCCGTTTGGGCGTCCAAATGGAAATTAAGCAAGTATAGTGTATTTTACATAGAATTGAAGGTACAAATCCATAACTTTAAACAGAAAAATTCAAGAGAATGATAGGTATCATCACAAATGAGAGTGGAAATTCAAAATAGTAGTATTTCGTGAATTTTAAAAAATTGATTCTATGACTTCAACAATTATAGTGGTGACAGCCTGACGGATGTGGAGCCAATAAGACCTGAGAGGGGTTGGCTGGCCCTGCTGAATTTTTTACTTTTCATATTTTACACTTATAATCTTTCTACTAATTATAGATTTGGCCCCTTCTCAAATTTTTTTTAACCCTTTATATTTAGTTTTTACTCCTTTCTTTTTATAAATTTCCTCATTTTGTCCCTATTTAAATTTTGTTTTTACCCCATATTTTCTTGTTATAATCACTTTTCTTTTGTCCTTCACTCATTGTAATTATTATTATTATTATGGACAATTATTCTTTATCATTATAATAAATATATTTTCTTCTAGTTGTTTATCGATAAGTAAAACTATTATTAGTTCAAAATTTTTCTTTTGTCTTGTGGTTGTGAAGTAGGAAAAAAATTGCAAAAAAATTTTGAAACCATATGAGAAAATTGAGATGGACAAAAAGGAAAAATACAAACATTATGTATTTTGTACTCGTATTAAATATTTCTCTTAGTCTATGTTGGCTAGGCAAAAGTCGTATAGTTGGTCATGATCAAACTCATGTAAAGATTTTTGTATATAATTTGTGGTGTTGTTTTTATTTCAAAGTTATTTTTTATAAAAATTTTGGTTGAGGAATAAGGCAAATCTACTACTTTTCGAAGGGACAGACTCTGTATTTGGATGAATTTAGCATGATAATGATATTATAAAATAGTGGTTTTTGAAATTCACGATTTGAAATCCTACCTTCAAAATATTTATCCAAACAGTGAATTTTAAAATCCATGGATTTGAAATCTATAGATTTGAAATCCATACCCTAAATCCAAATCCATGTTGCCAAACGCAGCCTAAGTTTTCTAACAAAGATGTTAAAACCCTTAAGGAGTGTTGACTTACTGCTTAAGAATCGGAAGGTTCTGGATTTCGACTTTTCACTTCTTCCATAGACCAGCTGAGCTTATTCCAAGCTTTAACTGATGTAGAGTTGACGGTGCAAAAAAATTATAAAAAATACAAAATCAAATTCACAAACGAAAACGGTTTAAGCTACTCATAATAACCAGACCAAGAATCTCTATTTTTTGAATCTAACTTCAAAATATTTATCCAAACAGTGAATTTTAAAATCCATGGATTTGAAATCTATGGATTTGAAATCCATACCCTAAATCCAAATCCATCTTGCCAAACGCAGCCTAAGTTTTCTAACAAAGATGTTAAAACCCTAAGGAGTGTTGACTTACTGCTCAAGAATCGGAAGGTTCTGGATTTCGACTTTTCACTTCTTCCATAGACCAGCTGAGCTTATTCCAAGCTTTAACTGATGTAGAGTTGACGGTGCAAAAAAATACAAAAAATACAAAATCAAATTCACAAACGAAAACGGTTAAAGCTACTCATAATAACCAGACCAAGAATCTCTATTTTTTGAATCGAACGTGAAGGATAAGCAATTAAACTAAAAAAAATCTGATTTCGGAAACGAAGAAAAGAGAAAAAACATGTCTAGAGTCGCAGAAAGTAGAACAACAACACAAAAATAAAAAAAAAGTGAAAAAAAAAGAGAGATGGAAGCAATGATCAGAAAGTAAAGCAAAGCAATCTGATTTCGGAAAACAGTTTTGATTTTGAAATCATCGACAACGGACAGAAGACGTGAGAAAAACGGGGGGAAGTAGTGGAGAGGACTTACCATGGAGTGTAGGTGATTTTGAAAGTATCGAGAACGGAGAGTTGTGAGAAGAAAATAGGGAGGATGGAAAGGAGTTACCGATGGCAGCATAGGAGAGGTGATGAAAGTAGCAGGCTGGATCTAAAAGTGGTTTTCGAATCCTGTTTTAAAAAAAATGATTAAAATGTCCCAACGTGCTATGGTGGCACGTTAAGTGGAAGCGAAAACAAGGCAAATCGGATTTGTACAATACAATAGATCATAAAATCATAAATAATAAAGAACATACCAGAATAAGTTGGAAGCATAGCCATTGAATAAAAACTCCAATGGTAGTAGAACTACACCTAGTTTTCTTAATTTATGAATGATAGGGTTTCAAAACATAATGAAATATATAGGGAGCCACTGGGTAATGACCACTAACCCTAAGTTTTCATAAGTTTTACTAGGACTTAACCTATCATAAGTTTTATGGGTTAAAATACATAAAATCAAATCACCACACTCACTAAAACTCTACTAATATTACCAAATTATATTCGATCAAATGGTCAAAACATATTCACTGTGATGGACAAAAAACCATTTGATCTATGGGTCCCATTTTTACAAGATCATCACAATTAACTCAAAATTTAATCTAAATAAAATATAAGCTATAGAGTCCAAAAAATTCTTATATTCTCCCACTTGGACCATAGCAAAAGATTTTGAAATTCGAAAACGAGTTAATAACAAAATTTCAAAGTCGAGTGACCACTCATTAATTTGAAAAACAAATGATGATCTTATTTAAGTTGCCCAAACATTTAGTAATATAAGAGTTTATAAAACAAAACTTATTCATAATGATTTGATAGACTATCTAATCAAGAAGGGCGTACGCATTTACGCAATACTGGCCTATTACCAAGGTCAAAGTATTTACAAAATCATCATATTTAAGTAACAAAATGTGAAGATAGGTGTCTAATAGGACAAGACATGTAACAAAGTATAGTGAAAAAACAAACAAGTCTTTCCTATAAACGGTCACTGACACTTCATGTGCACCAAAAAGCAAAAGCAGATGTTACATGGATCCATAATATGATTGGGACATATCATAACGAATGTGCAAACAAAATCGAGATGAGAGCACTTCAGATGATTTATAGTCATCTGGAATTCCCAAGTTAGTTTAAGAGTTCTAAGTTCCCAAAAGTGAGCGTATAAAATCGGATCTCACATATATTCAAATAAGAACTCTAAGGAACCAAAACTCTCAATTTGAAAGAAAACAAATATGAATCCAAATAAACCAACGCGAAAATAGATTTCCACTAATCAAGCTAATAGTAACATAACATAAACTTATGACGAGAAGTAAATGTAATTTTTAATAAAACTTCTCCGACATAAGATAATAGAAATAATCAAATGGTATATAACAAAAATTCTAATTTTGGGTGCTCCCACAAACTAAAAGTACCAACCATAATTCAATAATTCCCAACAAAAAACACAAATAGAAATATAATTCAAAACGCATATTTTTTCAGAAAACTAATTGAATAACAACCAATTGTGCTCAAAACAAAAAATATTTCAAAACAACTAATTAAAATATTACTAACTCCAACTAATAATGCTCTAAAGGTTTAACAAAATTCCATTAAGGAATAAAATTGAAAGGAGGGCATAATAAAACTACCACTAAATATATTTTTTTAAAAAATAGTAATTCAACTTTAAGTCTCTTGGGTATTCTAGGCAGTATTCTTCTTTTTGAGCTTCTCACAATTTGCAATGACGTGCCCAGGTTGCTTGCAATAATAACATAATCTTTTAGGTTGATTTGACTTTGCAGAATTTTGAAGCTTGTTATCATTCCTCTTCTTTTTGCCAAAATTCTTAGAATTAGTAGAATGTGTAAAATGTGCGTGTTCAATAGCTACAATTCCACTATTTTGTCTACCTTCTTCAAGTACACACTGGTTAATAAGTTCATTAACGCTCCATATGAGCAACATGTCCTAAACTACATGACTCGAGAATACGCCACTAACTAGGATGGCTAGCGCGAAAAGGAGTCACCACCTAATTTGACTTGGGATCTAACTTGAACCCTAGTAGGGTCTAACTCGTCATAACTAAAGAGGGTTTGGAGTTAGGGTACGTCACTAGGAAGGTGTAAGGTACCCAGCAATGCCTGGTTGAAACTGGCCCCCACACATAATTATTGGTTTTATTTAATTAAGTATTCAATTAAATTCCACCCTAAATCATGCAATAATATAATAGCACACATAATGACAAAAAACAATGAATAAATAAAATAAAACAAAAAATCAAAAATATATCAGAAAGAATAGATCAGAATATACAGAGAAATAAGAGGTATCAACCAACCAGAAACAAAAGATATGAATAAGCCAAGAATTTGTCTGCCGAGGTAAGTTGCGTACGCATCACTGATGGTGCGTACGTACCTAATAGGTATTTTCACCAACTCAATCACATGCAAACTTAGAAAGGGAGAAAACGAAATAGAAGACAAAAATAATAAAAAATAAACTTTCTATTTAAAAGGAAATGCGTACACACATGGGATAGGTGCGTACGCATCCTATGGGCATATCATACAGAATCACAAAAGCCTTATATTAATCTACATCATGCATTCTTAAAAAAATAAAATATACAAAAAATAAATATGAATATAAACTAAACCTAAATCATGCTAATCATGCTTTAGACAAAAATAAAATAAAATAATAAAAGAAGAACTAGAATAAAAAGTTAAAGAAAACCAAATTTACCAACTTTGTAATTGTTCGTGGCCCCTTAGGTTTTTGGATTGAATCAAGCCAATATGAATCTTCCTCTTCATCAAAGTGTTATCACAGCAAATAGATCAAAACTCACTCAATTTTGAAATGAAATAGAAAACAAAAGAGAATAAGAGAAAAGAAAAGTGATTTTCATCACTTTGCAACAGTAGAAACTTAAATCGAGTTTTTGGATATAAAAACATTGGAATTGGACAAAACTCGTGAAATATAAAGTTGTAGAGAATTGAATTATCTTTCTAAGAAGACTAATTTCATTAAATTCCGACTTCGAACTCAAAAGTTATGATTAAAATACATTTGCTGGTTTTAAAAAAAACTGTTGCTGAATTATGACGAATTTCACTCTCTAAAAACCCTATTCTCCTCCCCTTTCTCTAAGGCATTAAAAAATTTTATATAGCTGAAAACTAGGTTTTCCTTTCCTCTCTAGACTAGGTTTCTTGGAGAATAATCAACAGATATTTTAATGTGATAAAAGTCTTCTAATCTGAATAGGAAAAGGAAATTGTCTTTTATAAAAATTAGGGGAGTGACCACTAACACGCATGCACATGTGTCATATGTGCATACACACACTTATCACATACGTACACGTGTTAGTGGTATGATAAAAATGATTGATTTAATAAAATAGTTTTCCTTTCATTTTAACCAAAAATCCCATGCTGTGATTCGCACTAATTCTTCAAGGATAATCTGTAAATAACACTAAACTCATCATCGGGGCCACGGGACTTAAGATGATAATCGGTACAAAATGGGGTGTTTACACTCCACTTACGATTACTAGTATTATGATTAACAACAAAAGTCTCATATTACTTAAAAGAAGGAAAGATATAGTCGAATAGACAATAAAGTCATCATCAAGGCTCATGCCCAAATCTCTAAGATGATAAATAATTCCGTAAAACTTGCAAATGAACTCCCTAACACTCCCTTGATCAAAATGAAGGCCAAAAAATTGGGTAAAAGAGTCCATTATGGAGGCTTTAGCATAGCCTACAAACTGACCCTCGACGATATCTAACAATTCTTTAGTAGTATCAAAAGACGGAATCCCAACTCTCAAGGGTTCAAAAATGGAGCTTTGAATAATTAAAAGAGCCATCTTATTTGCCTTTTACCATGAAGAAAAACGAGCCTTAACAGACGATGAGGCACTGTTAGAAGGTTCCACAAGCTCAGGTTGAGAAAGACAAATGTCATAATCATGAGCACTATGTAAGAAATTATGTAGAGAAAAACTACAAAGCAGAACATAATGATAAACAAAAATCATAATACAATTCTTTAAAACCCATAAATCTGATTGTGATTCATACAAAACATAAAACCCTAACTAAAAGAAAGCTTAGAGCACTTACAGTTGATTATGTCTTCTTCTTCTTCATCCTTCAAGTTTTGAATCCAAGTAGCAATGGTATGAGCAGCCCAAGTGTTCTGCCTCCAACGGTATCCATACCTAGTAAAGGCCTTCAAGTTTCCCTTAACCAATCCTTGTTGATGCTAGAAGAAGATAGGAGAAGAGAGAGAAAGCTTCTCCAAATTTGACTAGGGCTAGAGAAGAGTGAATCCTTGGTGTAATACACATGCTAGTGTGTATTTATAGGCATACCCATGAGGGTCGGCCCTAGGGGAGAAATCCTTTTAGGATTTTAACTTGCAACTTTCCCATAATTACAATTTAACCCCTCCTACTTATATCTAATATAAGTGTGGCCCTCAAGAACTTTTATTATTTAGTTTTGCCTTTTCTCTCAAAGCTTTAAAGTTGCTCTTTACATGATCAGTGTGTGACCCATTGGGTTCACATCATTAAGTAGTAGGAATAGCACAAAGTGTGCATAATAGAATTCTTTCCATTAAGGGTCTAATTGGAACTCTTTCCAATTCCCTAATTGATTATAACTCATTTATATTAATTAGGGCTTCTACTAACCATGAGTAACATCTATCAATGGCTCATAATGTGGTCCTTAATGAGGTGAATAGGTATCTTACATAGAACCCTTCTGTTAGTTTATAGGTTACAATTACATCCTTCCATCTACACAATGTCTCCAATTAAATTAATAGGATATGGAAGTCTATCAAGTTTCTAGTTTAATTTCTTTATACTCAATCATGAATATCAACTCAATGATGAATTTATGGAAACTCCATTCCATATTCATCCTATAATGGCTATGGACTTTATGAGTTATATTAATGAATGTTATATGAGACATTCTCTCCCTTTTTCCTGAGAGTGATGGATTCCTTATTCCATTACTCATATGCTTTCATGCACATAGCAATAGGGCTAATGAACACCCTTACAAACCCCTATAAGGATCTACACTTAGTGTCATTAAACTTCTAAGGCTATATGCATAAGACAACTATGGTGTCTCATGTTTAAGGATTACTTGTACCACTATAACAATGAGAAACTAATTGACAGGTAGGTTAAAACTCTACTCAGTTGATCTCATATCTTTGGTCACATTCAGTGTACCTATTCTTGTAATAGGCACCCACATGTTGGTTGTAGTGTCCCCACACAAATAGCTTGAGACTAGCTATCTTCCTAAAGAGTCAACCTAACAAGTACTAGTCCTATGATTCATTACTGTCCATCATAGTAAACCTTCAATTAAGAATGTTTTAGGAGTTTAGTACAAAGATATATTTACAGTCTCAAAATTATAACTCTTTGTAATTCCATATTCTTAACTTTAACTCTATGGATATATCATGTAAATATAAAAATGCAACTAAACATGATAGAATAAGCCCTTTTATTAATTCAATAATAAATGTGATATACAATAAATGAAATCCTATAGTTATTCTTTATCCCTAATGCATCATCTCTATGATTGGTTGTAGGGCATACAACTAACATTTCCCACTTGCACTAAAGCCAATCGACCAAGTATCACATACCCATCTTCTCAAGATGTTAGTCTAATACATAACCCATTATGTCTCAAAGCTTTGATTAGTAGGTCTACAGTAACTCATGTAGTTAATATCTTCAGTAATATATATATGTTACCTCTTCCAATGATTTCTCTAATCACTTGGAACTAGTCGCTTAATGTGTTTGAATCTTTGATGAGATTCAAGTTTAAAATGAACTTATAAATCAAAACAATCTCTTAGACAATTATGCGACAATTAATTCACCCTTCAATAATGGAATCCACTGTATCCTACATACAGTTCTTCCATTAAGTATTTCACCGACTAAGGTGAATATAAAATATACCCCATATGAATTATATCCAAATCCATATACCCATTTACTATGAGTTACAATTTCCATATACAATCCAATATTCCAAATTTGGATTGACTGATAACTAATTGTAACAATTACAATATAATAGATATCAGGTTCAGTACATAGTGTAAAATAACGCTTCTTAACACTTTAAGAACTTTACTTGTGTTATCTTAGGGCACATGCCTTGAATAATGAATCCTATGCTTGAAGTAAATCAAACCTCTCTTAGAATTCTCCATGTTGAACTCCTTCAACATTTCAACTATGTTTAATGATTTGGAGATACTTAGCAATCGACATGATCTACCTCTATAGATCTTTATTGGATGCTTCTACTAAATCTTTCATGAAGAAGTTTTTCTGAACTAAAACTTCCCATTAAATTACATTCCTATATCATTCCAAATGATTAGGATGTCATCTTTATAGGATAAAGAAAATGATTGCATTCCCACTAAATTTTTATACATTCATGGTCTATCCATACAATGAGAGAAATCAAATAATTTGATTACTTCAACTTTATAGATGTTCCAATTACAAGAATCTTGTTGTCCATTAATGGACTTCTATAACTTACATACCTCTATGGTTTTTCACCATTTGATATAATATCTTTATATCTTTTTTACATATCTTATATTTAAGAGGTGTTTTATAGATAATAAGATCCACATGGATTTTAGCATAACTATTATCAAACAAGTTTCTTTACAGACGACTTTTTGCTTATGTTGAAATATTCTTAAATAGCCTAGCCTTCTAGGTCTCTACCTAACCATATCAGATTTAATGACTCTCGGCCATTTCTCGAGTTGATGTTAAACATCGCCTAATCATAATCAATAAGATTATTTTAGTGATTTTTATCACCATAGAACTATTCTTTCATATATTAACAGAGATACTGTATCTCTTATATGTTGAAAAATATCCAGTTTGATTTATGAAAGGACTGTGGTGTAATTATAGGTTTTTGCCTTAACAGGGCAAGGTTTAGATCTTTATTGTTTTGTGAATTTACAGACAATTCTGTAAATTTCATTAATCTACTTTTGCATCTTCTTGAATGAACTCTTTCTCAAGAAAATTCAGCAAACATACTAATGGACAACTTTTGTCATTGGGATAATAGAAATTCTATCCCAACCACTTTTGGGATATACCGCTAATCAACATTTACTTGACCTTATTTCCAGATTGTCTACATAATGTCTCTAGACATAAGTAGCACAATCCCAAGCCTTAACTTCTTTAAGTTGGGTATCTTCCCTTATTATAATTAATATAATATCTCTGGGACAAAACTGGAATGAACCCTAAATTATCAATATATAGCAATTTTAAGGTATATCCTAGATGGATACATTTAAATTAGTAAGACTCGTCATGAATCAAACCATATCATAATAGGGTTTGATTCGTTCTATTAGATTCATTATTGAGCTGTGGTATTCTAAGAGGAGTCCATTGTAAATGGAGAGCCCTTAATAAAAGGCTTAATAGGATATGAGAAATCTTTTTGGAATTGAGAACGATTCTCTATTTCCTAAGTCAATCAAAGAAATTAGGTTCAGTAAAATTATCAATATCCTGTATTATAGGAAATAGGGGTTTTGAGGTGAGTAATTAGGTAATCTACATAAACAAAGAATTAGATTTCATTTTTATCCATAATGATTGGGTCTTAATCATATGATACCTCCCACTATTTTATCAAATTTCATACGCCCTCTTATGGAAATTCGGGAATCGATAGATTCCTAGTTGGGATTGGGGTCTCACTGTGACCTAGAAGCCTCACATGATAGTTTTTTGACTTCTAACCCACAATAAGAAGACAATTCTTTGTCTATTGCCTTATAAGCAAGTTTCAATCATTTACCTTCTAGGGAACATACACCTCACATGATAGTTTCTTGGAATACTTCCCTAGTTAAGTTAAACCCATCATTTGCATAGGTATGCTCAGCATAATAGATACCTCATATGATAGTTTCTTGGTATATACTGGTTTTTACACCCCTTGATATCTCATATGTGATAGTTTCAAGTAAAGTCTTTAATATGGGTAGCTCCTACATGTCTTTAGCCAGGTACCCACATTAAGGGGCTTTAGATGATTTTATAATGATGGAAGGCAATGAAGAATTCATTTCCCAATGACTTCTCTATTTTCAACTTAATATTAAATAAGAGGGTTTTTTAAGGTCTCATCAATATTTAAAAATACATCTCATGCATCAAAATTTAAACATATAAATTTTGCTATTTATAATCATACATCTCATGCTATTATAAATCTTACATTCATGCAATTATATATCGACATATATAAAGTATCATATATTGGTATTAGTTCTTAAGTGAATAGGTAACATATACCAATCTATGGTATTGGAGTTACTACATTATCACATAAATTAAAAACTCCCACTATAATGATTATGGACTTTAAGGTGATTCAACTCAAGCCAATAAGTTGAATCTAAGGACTATAGGGAGGTGTAGGTGATCGTAAAATAATAAATTGAAACCATGCATGCTCTCTTGAAAAGTCTTCTCCAAACTCTTTAAGTCCTTCAATATCCACCAATGCTATGTTGGGCTCCACCATGCTCCTTAGTGCACTCTTGATTGATTACATAACATTTACATAACTTAAAGAAAGGGGTACATAAGGGGAATGTGGGGTATATAAGAGAGAGAAGGTGGCATACAAGCCCCAATAAAAATTACATTACCAATAATAAATTACAACGCTTTGAAAAATATTGCATCCCATAAAAATAAGACAGCCAATCACAATTGGTTTATTATGTCTTAGTCCATAATCATCATCCATCCACATCCATACAATCACATTGCATAATAAAGAAATCCTGTAAGCAATAAAACATATGGGCATTATGGTAACTCTATTAATTGGTTTTCATTAATCTCATTAATGCTCCCTAATCTCATTAGGGTATGCAAACAATAATTTTTAGAATTTTAAAATAATGAAAATAATTTATTTACATCACTTTCTAAACTTAGAATTTCCAAAACCCTAATTTAGAAACTTTTTAATGATTTAAAACTATTTTAATCATTAATTCCCCAAAATTGTGTTAATTACTTCTAATGATATTTTAACCCTCTAAAACATCTTAGCTTGATTAATCCAATTAACTAAAATTATTAGAATAATTAAAACAATGTAATAGTACTATTTAGTATCTTATACTATAGTATTATTAATTATTATAATCAATAAAATAGTTTTTATTTAATTATAATTTTTTAGAAAATAAAATAATTCCAAAATTGTTTTAAACTATTTAAAACATTATTTTATTAATCAATATTAATAGCATAATTAATTTCAGATTTATTTAATGGAAATTAGATTAAAATCAAATTTTAATTGATTTAGGATTAGGGTTCCTAAAACCCAAACCCCAATAGGCATTAATGAACCCATGCCACATTAATGACCATAGTTGGCCATTATGACACAATCGTAACCCTAGGTCAAGTCCATTTATTATGGGGATTAGGGTTTACGAACCCTAGTACATGTAGAATTAGGGTTTAATAGAGAAACCCTAGCTACCACAAATAGAGGAAGGAGCTGCCATGGTGTAACGACGGTTACTAGACCCACCACCGATGGTGGCAAGCTCCAACGACAATTGGGGTTCATCCTTGGGTCAGGTTCGAGCCCCATGGAGGTGGGCTTGATGGGCTATGAGCCCTTGAGTCAAAATTATTAGGGTTTCTATAAACCTTTGTTGTTGCTGCACATAGAGAAGAAGCTTCATCAACCTTTAATGGCTGCCACACTCCAAACGAAGGCTTCCCAAGCCAAAGCTGCCATAGAGTCATGTCCCCACATGAATTTTGAACCCCATGGAAGAAGAATGGGTGACCAAATCATCCCCAAACAGCCCACACAATTCGATCTATGAAGAAGACCCAAAATTCTGCAGAAAAAGATAACAGATCGCAAAAGCTTCTAAAACCTTGCTTGCTGCCATTATTGAGACTCAAAACCAATTGGGTTTGAATCCCTCATATGTTACGAAACTAATGGGAGTGGTTTCCTCCTTTTCATGCTCTCTAGCTCAAGTTATGGGTGAAAACCCATGGCTGGTTCGAACTGCAGAAAAATCTGCTATGAAGGTTCTTGTAAAAATCAAACCTTTTTTATTCTTTTTACCCCAAAACTCTTTTAAAAATTAAATAATATCATATATACAATATATATAATATATCTATGATCAAATCATAGAATTTACAATGAAGGAAATTGATCGAATCAATGCACAAAACCCTAGGGTTTCAAAAACCCTAGGTTGGGCCTCCATAAAGAACATCAAGCTACAAATTGCTTTTAAATTCGATTTTAATATATCAAATATATATATTATAATCATATATACAGTATATATAATTGTATATAATCATCCTATAAATTATATTAATCAAATTTAATTAATTAGAAGCAAAAGAGCAACCTAGGATTCTAAACCCTAGGTTTGGCCTCCACTGAAGAAACCCTAGTTTTCAAAAAACTAGTTTTAACATCTCAATCTAATTATGATGCATCTGAATGCTTGAGAATCCTTCCCTACCATGTCTAGAACATAACCCAAGTGGTGGCAACCATTGCCATACCTTTGATCACCATCAAAAGGTCATAGTTGTTGCTGTCGCATCATTCCCGCGTAAAATTGTCTTCCCGGACAGTCTGTAGTAAAAAATTCATAACTTTCGCTACAGAACTCGGATTGACGCACCGTTTGTTGGGTTGGAAAGCTGATTCAAAAATCTTTCTATCCATATATGGCACGAAAACTTTGGAAAAGAACTCTGATTTTGGCATGCAAAACAAGATGACGGTTTTTCATGGCTACCATGAAAACTGTTCATAACAGTTTTATAAAACCTTAGTTTTCTTAAAACTAATTAGAACACCTTTAACCAATTAATTGTATCATAAATTCCAGCCCATATGATGTTTGTATGAAGCATAATCATGGCTCTGATATCACTGTAAGGAATTGATGTAGAGAAAAACTACAAAGCGGAACATAATGATAAACAAAAATCATAATATAATTCCTTAAAGCCCATGAATTTGATTGTGGTTCATACAAAACATAAAACCTTAATTAGAAGAAGGGTTAGAGCACTTACAGTTAATTATGTCTTCTTCTTCTTCCTTCAAGCTTTGAATTTAGACAGCAATGGTATGAACAGCCCAAGTGTTCTGCCACCAATGGTATCCACACCTAGCAAAGGCTTTCAAGCTTCTCTTAACCAATCCTTGTTGATACTAGAAGAGGAGAGAGAGAGAGAGAGAGAGAGAGAGAGAGAGAGAGAGAGAGAAAGCTTCTCCAAATTAGACTAGGGCTAGAGAAGAGTGAATCCTTGGTGTAATACACATGCTAGTGTGTATTTATAGGCACACTAATGAGGGCCGGCCCTAGGAGAGAAATCCTTCTAGGATTCTAACTTGCAACTTTCCCATAATTGCAATTTAACCTCTCTTACTTATGTCCAATACAAGTATGGCCTCAAGAACTTTTTTCATTTAGTTTTTCCCTTTCTCATAAAACTTTAAAGTTGCTCTTTGCATGATCAGTGTGTGACCCATTGGGTTCATATCATTAAGTAGTAGGAATAGCACAAAGTGTGCATAATAGAACTTTTTCCATTAAGGGTCTAATTGGAACTCGTTCTAATTCCCTAATTGATTATAACTCACTTATATCAATTAGGCCTTCTACTAACCATAAGTAACATTTAGCAATGGCTTTTGGTATGATCCTTAATGAGGTGAATAGGTATCTTACATAGAACCCTTCTGTTATAGTTTATACGTTACAATTACATCCTTCTATCTATACAATGTCTCCAATTAAACCAATAGGACATGGAAGTCTGTCAAGTCCCTAATTTAATTTCTTTATACTCAATCATGAATATCAACTCAATGATGAACTTATGAAAGTTCCTTTCCATATTCATCCTACCATGGTCATAGACTTTATGAATTATATAAATGAATGCTATATGAGACATTCTCTCCATTTTTCTTAAGAGTGATGGATTCCTTGTTGATTACTTACATACCGTCATGCACATAGCAATAGGGCTACTGAATACCCTTGTAAACCCCTATAAGGATTTACATTTAGTGTTATCAAACTTTTAAGGCTATATGCATATGACAACTATGGTGTCTCAGGTTTAAGGATTACTTATACCACTATAACAATGAGAAATTGATCGACAGGTAGGTTAAAACTCCACTCAGTTGATCTCATATTTTTTGTCACATTCAGTGTACCTATTCTTATAATAGGCACCCATATGTTGGTTGTAGTGTCTCCATACAAATAGTTTGAGACTAACTATCTTCCTAAAGAGTCAACCTAACAAGTATTAGTCCTATAGTTCATTACTATCTATCATAGTAAACTTTCAACTAGGAATGTTTTAAGAGTTTAGTATAGAGATATATTTACAATTTCAAAATTATAACTTTTTGTAATTATATATTCTCAACTCTAACTCAATGGACATATCATATAAATATAAGAATACAAATAAACATGATAGAATAAATCATTTTATTAATTCAATAATAAATATGACATATAATAAATGAAATCTTATAATTATTCTTTATCTTTAAAGCATCATATCTATGATTGATTGTAGGTCATACAACTAATACACTAAGATATATGTCTAAGTTGTCTCCTCCATCTCTCATAATTATTCCTAATGAGAAATTCAATATAACTTGGTTGAGATATATGTCTAGTTGTACAATAATCAAAAGCATTTATATATGCTTAGGAAGACGTACAGCCTAGTTGTCTCCTCCGTGTGGCTTTTTGTTTTTTGTTTTTTTGTTTTTTGGGATAAGTTCTCCACTTCTCCACGTGGCTTGTTATTGGTGAAATGGTGACCATAAGGGAGAAAAAAAAAAGTGTCCCATAGGCCTTTCCCTTGCTTTTGTTGGTTTCCCCCGGTCTAATAAAATCCCACTTCCCAACATTACCCCATCTTTATTGGGCAAGAGTCACAAGACACACGAATACACAGCTTATCGAATCAAGAAAAAGAAAAAGAAGAAAAAAAAAAAAGACACGATTAAACGATCTCTTTGAGAAAATGCGGTGGACCCACATAGCCCCTTCTATCTACGGATTGTGGAACCATATTTTTTTAGTGATTGAGTTGTTTAAGTGGATTGTGAATGGTTCTTAGCACAAAAAAAGAAAAAAAAGAAAAAAGTGGATTGTGAATGGTACTTGAATTTAATAGCATGTCTCATTTGTTAAGGTTTTAATTTTGATTTTTCATAACGATGCGTTCTTTTATTGTTTGGCAAAATATAAAAGCAAAAAACAAAAAAGATAGTTGTTCATGTCTTCATATACCTGTTTGGGCCATCCATTTATAAGTTTTTCCTTACGTGGGTCTCTCACTTTGTGATTAAAGTGATAAAAATCTGCTACTGTTTTGCTTCAAAACGACTATCAACTTTACTTCTTCTGTCAGTCAACTTTACTGTGTCAACAAGTTTCTTTGTTTTTAAGCTCCGGCAAGTGAGAAACCCACTCCAAGTTGCATTCAGTAGCTTAAGTGTGCCCAATTAACATATTTTTGGTGTAGAATCATTAGCCTCTACAATAAATTAAAAAGACTTTAAACACACTAAATTAAATATAATAAAATAACTAGAAAATATAAGTTAGGGAGTAGTTTCAGTGCATATTTTGTGGTTATCATTATAGTTAAGCTTCCTTTTATGTTAAGGAAGAAATGATACTGATTTTCTTGCCTTGTGTATTTATTTATTTACTTTATTTTAAAAAATGGAGGAAAAGTTCTTGTATTTTGGCTAGTTGAATCAGGTTTGAACAAAACCCGGGACACTCGTCGGACCTGATAGAAAACCACCCAAAAAGTTACAAATTCAAAAAAATTGACCCATTCAACAATTGACCGGCTGATCCGTCCAAGTCAATTGACCGGCTAATCAAAGAAAAGTTTACTATTTTGTGGAATCCCAAGCCTACCAAAAAGTCACATTTTAAAAATGTCATGAGAAATGATCCAATTAGTACAAAAATTCCTATGTCTTTCATTGTCTTTTCTCCATGTTGTAGGCTTTGAGTCTCACGTCACTAAAAATCTTCCTCAGGGTACTAGTTGCATCCATAAAACTATTATCATGAATCCGTGAATTTTGCTCTCTCCAAATATTGTAAATTGTAGATGCCCATGCAAGTTTTTTGACTGTTGGGCAGAAGTTACCGCCTTTAAGGGTGTGGAGTACTGCCCAGTTCAATTCATTCTGCCAGCATCCTGGGGTTCGATTGATACAACATAATTTCATAATTTCTCCCCAAATGCGTGCTGTAAATTGACACTCAAAGAAAAGAAGATCTCGGTTCTCTTGTTGGAGTTGGCAGAAAACACAAACATCATTGGTTGTAAGACCCCATTTACTCATTTTTTCAAGAGTGGGTAATTTGTCAAGAATGGTCAGCTAGGAGATAAATGCATGCTTATGAATAGATTTGGCAAATCAGATTACGTGCCTGTTTAGGATAGCTTCAGAGTAGAATCAGAAGTAGAATTAGAAACTGAATCAGAATCAGGGAAGAGGCAGCTTGAGTAAATTGGCCTCAAAATCTCTTTTGGGCTTACAATCACTTTTCTCATTTTTTATCCAAACACTCTTAAAAGTGATTTTGGGCCATCAGAAAAGATTTTGGGCCTCCCAAAATCTCATCCAAACAGGTTATGCCACTCTCGTTCAATTCCTCTTACTCTGATAGCCTGCCATGCTGAAGATCGAAGAGGAAAATTCACCTGTATCTGATGGCACCCAATTGATAATATCATTTCTGTGACAGGAGTCGCAGCTTGGAGATCCATAAGGACAGCAGTGACAGTAGTGACGGTTACAGGCCAGTCCCATTGATTATCAGATATAATAGCACTAACCAGAGAGTAGCTTGGAAGGGCTGAATCAAACATAATTCGTTGCCCATAAGAGGCATAAAAAGGGCCCACAGGATGCCAATTATCGTACCATAGAAAGGTGTTTTCCCAATTACCCACCTGATGTTTAATAAGGGGATGGATAACATTTCTGATTTAAGAAGCTTCCGCCAGATCCAAGAGCACTCAGAAGGGATGCTAACAGCCCAAAAATTCCTTCCCTTGAGTGTTAAACAATTATATTTTCTTATGATTTTACGTTGTTTATTTTAATTTTTATTATTTATATCATTTACTGTAATTTGATGTGTTGGTCATGACTTATTAGTGTTCTACTTTAAAATACGAATTCAAGCTTTTAATTTATTAGTTTGTTAAGTTACATTTCTTTTAATACCATTTACAGTATATTGTTTAAAAAAAAATACAAAATTTATCTCTATTTATACATGAGTTCGACTCGTCCAATTTAACTGATTAGCTGAACCAATAAGATCAGATGAATGTCCGAACAAAACATTGATATAAATTGATGCGCATGTCTTCTTATAAATTGATGCGCATGTCATCTTAGCATGTATGCTACTACCCTATTTTGTAAGGCTTTTCTGCAATATATTATTATTATTATTTTTTTTAAATTTTTCTAAACGAAGGGTATTTCAAGTCATTACGTTCAAATTAATCCACTTGTGATGTACAAACCACCAAAAAAAAAAAAAAAAAATTGGAGAGGGAGGGAGGGTTTGTTTTGGGGAGGCTTTCCTTGCATTACATTTACAACTAGCTCTAATTTATATTTTTTTAATTAACGATTAGGATTATCTTAAACCTTACTCCTGTCAAAGTTTTAACCCAAATTATTTCTTTAACTGCTCGTGTGAGATATCTCATATTCACACAGACAACGATTTCTATAAAAAAACGTTTAAGGAGCACACCTAAGGTTTGACTACTCAACCATTCCTGCAAGGCAATACCAATTCATATTTTAACTCAAAAAGATCTGTATCTTGGTATATTCACCCACCTCAACAAATTAGGATAATCACGATGATATGCAGTAATTGGAGAGATCAACTCATCAACCTTGCCCTAAGTGACAATTACCTATACATTTATCTTTTTGATAGTAATTCTCAAAGAGGATACTTTGACTACAAAGTTGTACTAGTTTATACTGGTGGATCAAACATATATCCACACTGGCCAAGGCATCTTTTCGTTGGAATGTCAAAACGATGGTTAGCTCTCGAAATTAATGCAAGAGAATTACTTCAAACTTAAAGGAGAAAAAATAAAAGAAAAGAAGAAAGATAAGTACTCCAAAATTCTAACAAAATAGTGAAGGGTATGTTTGAAAACAAAATGATATATATATTTTATTTGATTACAAAGGTGTTCGGTGCCTTCACACTCGGTTAATCTTTCGAGCACTTGCAGTCTTTTTCACCTTATGTATCGAGCAATTACCTCACCGAGCAATTACCTAACCCTTTGGATTATGGGAGAACCCTTTAGGCCATGTTTGTTTGGTGAGAATGGAATAGATGGAATGAAATCTTAATCCAATTCATTTCAAATAACATGTTTGGATGGGATAGTTAAATGGGAATGGAATCAAATAGTAGTAGTGAATTATAATGATATTTATTCCGCAATATATATTTATTTCAATTTCATTTCATTCCAGACTATTTTGAGTATGGAATCATATTTCATTCTCACCCATTCTATTACAACCAAACAAACATGGCTTTAGTGCTGTGTTTGGTTGGGGGATGGAAAGGGGGAAGCAAAGGAAAGGGAAATGAATGGAAAACCCATCCCTAGGGAAAGAAAATCTCCTTTCCTTCCTATTGTTTGGTAGGGAGGATGGAAAGGGGTTTTCTTTCTTCCCTCTTTGTTTGGTAAGGAGGAAGATGAAGGGGAAGGGATAAAAGTTAAAAGAGGTATTTTACCATATTACCCTCATAAAGTAAATAATTTTTCTTTTTTTTTTTTTGGCCAGTTGGTTTTTTTTTTTTTTTTTTTTGCCTTTAAATTATTTAACTCTCAAACAAATTAATGCAATTTTTATAAACTTCAAATCTTATTTGAAGACAAATCACAAGCATACTCATAATCCATCCAAGTATGGATGGACATATTTGTGCCACCAGCTCTTATTTTCGTCTTCTTTTTTTTCCCCCTTCCTGCTGCTGCTGTGTAAAATTGACTTGGGCTACCAACCCAACTATAGCATGGGATGAATGACTTGCATAAGAGGGCAAGCACTTACAGCAAGGCTTCTCACGTAATTCAAAACAACCCATTCATCATCTTTTCCATCTTCATTCTTCAATTGTACCAACCTCATTCCAAAAAAAAAAAGAAAAGGAAAAAAAAAGGGGCAAATGCTAGGAAGCAACTGTGAAGGTACAATTAATTATGTGCTCCATTAATTGATAGCAAGCTTTAATCATAACTTAAGCAAACCAACCACAAAAGTCATTGTGTCCATAATCAATATTGTTGGCTCTTCATGACAAATTTGCCAAATGCCAGCCCGCAGAGTCTAAAGAGTACTACAAACAAATGAAATGAAGCCTTTAGAGTGTGTACATTGTGTAAGAATCACAGGTGTTTGGAAGCCTATAATACAAGCAAAAACCATAAGTTAAAGGAACCATGCCCATTTCAAACTAAGTAATTCTCTATATATATTGCTTAACTAACTATGATGTCAAGTCCCCAATACATGTAATCATATTAAAAAATAAACATATAGTAATTCTTCTAGACATGAGAACAATCTAAGGTTGGAAATACCTACATAGCATGCTTACTACCCAACATACAACATTTGTCTTGACATAGGCCCAAAAAGATGAATGCAACACCAATGTATAACATCCCCCACATCCAAAAAGAATGAAAACCACTTCACATGCCTAGCACTAAGTCCAAAAAGAACCATCAACCACAATTTTTTCAAGCATCCCTTGATCCATACATCATCTTCATTAACAATTCTAAAAGACGGTCTGATGGAACACCAAAAAAAGCTTTGACCTTTAGCTGACTCTTAATCAATAATAAGAATGCATCCAATTGAAGATGCTCTGGTAGTCCAATGTTCATTATCTCACTAAATACTTCATCCTCGGAGTAACAATGCAGACGACCTTTCTCTGCAGTTGCAATTCCCTTATTTGAATTTATATTTCCCTCTTTGATTGCATCTGACACACTAGCAATTCCACAATTGATGACTTCAATTTGTCTCTCCAACACATCTATCATTAGATCAGCCTTACGTTTTTTTGTCTTTTGAGGAGGTGCCACATTGAGAGTCCACTTGAGAAGATGTAGAAGGTGTACCAACAGGAGATAGTGGCTCGAAGTTGAAATTATATCCACTAACTTCATCATTAAGATCAATGGGGTTAAGCCTGTTAAGCCTTTCCTCTACTGCCCATTAGCGAACTTTCTCCCTGGCACTAATTGCACCTTCACCAATAGCTCTATCCTTTGCAAATAGATCCAACAACTTATCATAGTTGCAAATTTTAGTATGCCTCCATGTTGCAGCTACTGAATTTGCCTGTATGTTTAAAAGATTGCATATATATATATATATATATATATGAATCATATATATATAAAAGGGAATATAAAAAAATCAATGGAAAATGATATAACATACTATATAGTACATAGTTATAAAATACCTGTATAAGCTCCTTCCACACTTCATTCTTAGCCTCAAACAATTGTGTCTCTGGATTCCATGCAAATCCACTCATGCCCTTGAAAAGTTCATAACATGCATTGAAGTTTTTTTTTAAGAGTCTTCATATGAACATGGTCCTTCAAAAATGGGAATTCTAATTTCTGAGTAAGGGCTTTCACAACATTAGTATAGGTAGTTGTTGACCATGTCCCATTTGGCCTATTTCCTTTCATTTGTTCCTCCAAAAGAGCATCAAGTAAGACTTCATCCCAATATGTTGACCATTTTATAGAATTTACCTTATCATCAGTGCTCTCATATATATATATATATATATATATATATATTTTAAATCAATTCTCTTGTTTAAAACTAAAATTACTTCGAGGGATATGTAGTTTATCTGCTCTAGTTAAAGCATTTTTTAGTACTCTTGAATTCAATGCAGTCCCTTCCCATCCTGGTAAAATATATATGAATTTCATATCGAAGGAACAAGCTGCCAAGACATTTTGTGTTGGAAAGTTTTTCCTCCCTTGATATCGTGGTACATCAATTGCTGGTACTTTTACACGAATATGAGTCCCATCAATTGCACCTACGCAATCCTGAAATATGTAAACTCATTTAATGACTACATATAGGCATTAAATATAGTTTTAAAAGATAGTTAAAGTAAGACTATGTTTACCTTAAAATATGGATAAAATCTACTATCATTGTGTATTTGGGGAGGGACCTCTAAACCAGTGGGTTGCTGTAGGAATTGCCCTTCTAAGGTGATTATAGCCCTTAAAACATCGTGGAAATGACGACTTATAGTCTCCCCAAATCGTTTTGAAAAATAACTGTGACACACGATTCTTCACATTGTGTGCTAGTACATAAAGGAATATAGCAATTTGTTCCTCAAGAAGAGCATTCCTATTATCATGAAGAAGGCCAGTTCCTCGAAGTAACTCACACAACTTTGCAAATGCATATGGTCCCATGTGTATTATATGATGACATTTTTCATTAAATGTGAGTTCATTCATGAGTTCTTTTTGTACACTTCCTCTTTCTTCACTATTATGGGTAAGTGGTCGATCAATGTATTGAGAATGGTATACCACTCCAATCAAATAAAGTGCATGAACCACATAGTAAATAAGTTGAACCACAGCTATGTATTGTCTTCGTTCCCAGCTATTTAAAAGCTGCAAAACAAATTCACCAGCATTCCCCTCTCCTTCTTCTTCCAATGTCCCTTCCCAATCTCCTTCCCAACTAACTTCCGTATCCATGTATAATATTTAACAGAAGGTTTAAACCTTTGATAGCATGAAAAACACATATATAAAAAGCATGTCATATATACACAAACAAGAAAATTCAGCAATTCCTATTTATTTTCATAAATGTACCCAATAACTATAAAACTAAGTTTAGGTAGAATCATAAAAACATAGAAGTAAGTTCTAGCAAATAATTAGAAATGAGAAAGTGAGGGACAAATAATCAAACAATAGATCTGAATATTAGGAAAGGAGAAACCCAAAATAAAAAATAAAAAAAAAATTCAAGAAGAAGAGGGTGCACTACATGGGTTAACAACAATTGCATAAGGCCTAAAACTTACTATTAAGGAAAAAATTAGGAACAAAATCCGCATTTAGGGAGAATGGTAAAACACCTCAAAATTTTCTAATACATAAATGCTAGAGTACAATAACATATATTTATCATCTAAAAAAATTGGTTCAAAATACTACACATGGACAAATTTTTATATCTCAATTTGTTTACACTACAATGTATGGATAAAAAGCTATTCAGCTAGCATTTTAATAATAAAAAAACTAATTAAGAAAAAAAAGAACCTCATAGAGTAAACTTCTTAACAATCTGTAAACTAACTTAAACCCAACAAAAGCCCCTGATTCAATCCGAGTAGAAGCTATAGTCCAAGCAAATAGAGATGATGTGACTCTAACAAATCAGCCGAAAGAACACACATAAATTCCAAGCGAACGGGTACAAGAATGGAAGAAGAAGTAAAATCGAAGAAATTTTTTTTGGATTGAATCATCACGTTGCTGGACTCTCTCCTTGTTCACATACTTGCTTTTTTGCCCATGAAAGAGGCTATAAAAACTTTTTGCCCATGAAAGAGGCTATAAAAACTGGTGTACTCTAAAAAAGATGGGCATTCATGTGGACTCACATCCCCAATCTCGTCTACAATCTACGAAAGGAAGGACTCAATCTAGCCCATAGGTTTTCCCTATGGCTACCTTGTTGCGAACGAAAGCCCCCTCAAACTAAACTATAGCCAGTAAACCCTCCAATTGAATTAAGGAAATCTAGTGTTGGGCTATCTAACTCACTCAAGGGACAGGAAGGGCCTTACAAATAAAAAATAGAAGAGATAAGCTAAGCAAGCAGGCAGGCAAACTAGGCTACTAGCACTTGATAAGCTCAGAGTGATGAAAGAGCATTTTTGGGAGAAGGCTAACAAGGGCAATGGAGACCAGGAAAGAAGGCATTTTTTCGCATGTCTTAAGGTATCGCTAGTTGAGACAGCCTAAAGAGGGGCTTAAATAGGGGCATTCGACTAAAAAGAGAGGCATTGAGACGACCCACTAAAACCGCACCTAAGCTACCCAGATAGAGACCCCCAAGAAGACAACCAACCGTGGACAGCCAAAGGGAAAACCAAAAACACCCAAATATAACCAAACACTACAGCAAAACAGGGCAAACAGAGCACTAACCCAAAGATTTTTACATTACCCATCTCTTAAGTCAACTGTTTGTTTGTTAAAAAAAAAAAAAAAAATGGGATAACTTTCCCCTTTCTACAATCGGTGAGTGAAAGATTCAATTTATGTGAAAAGATTATACATACAATTTGGAACGGGTAGTTAAGGTTTGTGAATGATCTGGTAGGGATAGGTTTTTTTATTTTTTTATTTTCTAGATCGGTCTTTCAAGAGGTAGAGTGAGGGTGTGTGCATACCTGATAGCAAAGAAAGTGGAGAGTGAATGCCGCTATGTTTGGAGCAGACCATGTTGCCTTGCCGGAGAAAAGATTATACCTACAATTTGGAACGCGTAGTTAGGGTTTGTGAATGATTTGGGTGTGAGGGCGTGCTAGAAAAGTTTGAACCACTACTTTTCAAAGTACAAAATGGCTTGAAGGAAGTTAATTAAGATCATGTGATTGTTTGGGTTCAATTGCCTCAATAAAGAGGAGTTTATAAATTTATCAAGCAAAATAAATACAGAGAATTAAATGGAGAAAATAACAAGTACAAAAACTTCAGTGGTGTGAAATAAATGGAATCGCAAGCAAACAGTGTCATTCAAATAATTTTGAAGAAACCGCGATCATAATTTATTACCTCCATTAAAGGTAAAGCAGCAAATACAATCGTTAAAGTTGCCTTGAACGCATGCAAATCAGTGTCTAGAATAATTCAAACAACCACATAGAATTATCATTGCCTCTATATAGGTACAACAATGAAAACTAATTGTTAAAGTTCTTGGAATACTAGAGTTCAGGGGAATTTGAGGGAGTAGGAGGGAGAAGGGGAGAAACTCACTTAGGCCATGTTTGTTTGGTTGGAATGGAATGGATGGAATGGAATCCCATTCCAATTCATTCCAAACAACATGTTTGGATGAGGTAATTAAATCGGAATGGAATCAAACAGTAGTAGTGAATTATAATGATATTCATTTCGCAATGTTTATTTTAATCTCATTCCATTCCAAACTATTTTGAACAAGGAATCAGATTCCATTCTAACTCATTCCATTCCAACCAAACAAACATGGCCTTAGAGTAATAAAAAGAGGGATAAAAAGAGAAGAAATAACTAAGGATAATTCTACAGGAAAGTTAAAGGATTCTACATAAAAGTTAAATGATAAACAGAGATAAAAATTGCTGCAAGAGTAAGTTGTTGGATCAATAATGGTTGAGGAACCCCCTTTCTGATGCCTTCGTCCATTAATTATAAAAATTTTCTACCTATAACTGTATGCCATGTGTCTTCCAATGATATGCTGCCAGGTGGTGATCTTTTCCTATCATTTTGGAACCAAATAACTGCTTTGAAGGAAACTGATGGAAATTTCTTTTGTCTGTCTGCCCACTTTCGAACCAGTGAAATTGTGACATGCTAGCTTAATTAACTGTACCTTCTACCTTCCCTCACGTGTACTTGCCTCTGGTTATTTGAATAGATCCTTAACTCTTATTTTGAATCATTTTGAAGTCCTCTTAGAAGAAGTAACTGAAAAGTCTGGAGAAAACTTCCTTCGCCCCTTAAACTACATTGAGGCTACATTGAAGCCATGTTTGTTTGGTTGAAATGGAATGGGTGGAAATAGAATATGATTTCATGTTCAAAATAGTCTGAAATGGAATGAGATTGAAATAAACATTGCGGAATGAATATCATTATAATTCACTACTATTGTTTGATTCTATTTCCATTTAATTACCTCATCCAAACATGTTATTTGAAATGAATTGGAATGAAATTTCATTCCTTCCATTCCATTTCGAACCAAACAAATATGACGAGAGGACAGGTGTTTCCTTTTAATTGGTCCCATAATCCAATCACAACTTTGAATTCTACTAGACTTCTCATTGATTTAAAGTCTGAAAGTACTTGAATAATTGCCAAATTAGGAAACCGCCCATATTCATCTCCATTTTATGACACTTGGCCAGTTATAATTTGCCCATTCAACTTTCATCCTCATTGATCTATAGAGAACATGTCCCTAACAACCATAAGCCTGATATTTCTCTTTGTAACCGTCCAGCCTTAATGGCCGGCTTCATGCCATTGGCTTGTTTTGCAAAACCTTTGTTATTGTTGGAATAGACACATAGCCATTTCTTATTGACTGATTATTTTTGGTGGTGAACAGAACTATAAAAATTTTATTATCCAATAATGAGAAATATACTAAGATTTAAAACTAACTTATTACACGAAAAATAAAACTTATACTTCTTCCGTCCTACAAAGATAGGCCATTTTTGTAACTTTTTTTGTCCTAAAATGTTTGTTCATTTTAAAATGTCAAATCTTTATTTTTTTGAACTTTCCTATACTGTTCTTAGCTGTTCAATAATTACTTTCAACACAGAACCGAATACCAAACAAGAAATGGTGCTTTTGGAAAGTTACCCTATGTTTGGTTGGGGGGAAAGGAGGGAAGGAAAGGGGAGGAAGGAAAAGGGGAGGGATGGAAAGTGTTTGGTGTGTTTGGTTGAAGGGAAAGGGGGAAAGATGGAAAGGAGAGGGAGGGATTAGGAATCCTTCCTTTCCACTTTTTTGCTTCTCTCCAATTTTTGGGGGGATTTGAGGAGGGAAATAAAACTTTTTTATTCAAATGACACATTTACCCCTATGTTTATTATTATTATTATTATTTATTATTACTACATATATGAGGGCAAAATAGTAAAATCAGTATTTATTTTTTCCATTCCTTCTTTTATACCAAATACACCGGAAGGAAGGAAACTAACTATCTTTTCTCCATTTTACATCTATCCAACTAAACACATAGGAAGGAAAAGACGTCTCTTTCCCCTAGGGATGGAAAATCCATTCCTCCCATATTTCCTTTCTTCCATCTTTTCATCATTCCTACCAAATATAGCATTAGAGTTTAAAAAGTGAAAAGTCAATGCAATAATAAATTTTCTTAAACTACATTTTTTGTCAAACTTGGTTTATTTTTGTAGGACTGAGAAAGTACGAATTTTTGTTTTTGAAGGGGGCCAAGTGTAAATTTTAGACCAAATTATATATTTATATAGGTATATGTGTATGGATATTATTAAAAAAAATTTGGGGTGGGCCCCCTCGATCTGAGCATAGTTCCGTCTCTGATGGTACTGGAACACGCTGTGACTTTATTTAAAAAAAGAATGACGGGGCTCCACAAAAAACAAGTGATAGCAACGTGCGTCTGTTAAATAAGAAGCTATGTGCGGGGTGCAACAAAATCAACTGACATTAAATTTTATTTTAGATGCATGCCTTAGCACGATTATTGGTCCAACAAAAAGTCTTTCCTTTTTTTTCTTCTGGTTGTGGGAATAACGACATTAACAATCCCACCTCAGTTGGGAAGGATGCATGTGTTCTTTATTAGGCTTTTCAGTACTTTCAAAAGTCGTGTACATTTTTGGGATATGCGTGTGGAGTTCCTTTAATAAAAAAACAATGTCTACCGCCCCCAAGTACCAAAGACCGGTCGTTGATGTGGAAAACAGCTAATGAAGTTATCATTTTGAAGTGAATCTGCCATAAGAAGTCCTAAAGCCAATCAAGCAAATTGGATGCCAAATGGTCTAAGGGATAGCATGATTGGCTTTCTTGTATTTTAATTGAGGGGGACCGCCGAGCCACTTCGATCATGAAGAGGTGCAAAGGAACTATAGAATGAGATGGTGGGAAGCTCCCTCAATAATTTGGTATTTTCATTAGTTTTTTCAAAGATGTCGGCCACTCCTAAAAATGAATCTTTAATTCCTACTTAACAATTTATTGGCATTCTAGTAATTTCCTTATATAATTTACATGATTTTTTTTTTCTAATATTCCCTTAGGTGCGCAAAAAAAAAAGAAAGAGTTCCCACTAATTATATCAATCAAAAAGAAAATAAGAGCATGATAGTCTAGCATTACAATTTGTAATAAGGAATAACTTGTGGAAGTGGAAATCAATAGAGCTAAGGAGTTTAACTTAAACAACCATATATAATTTCTTGCATTCCACATAGAGAATCACAGTGCTATCTTATGTCAAATTGGCATAATTTACGAGTCCCAATTCATGATCAATCATATCCAAACCTCAAAGGTTTGAATTCTTCTCTTCACTCCTTAAAATTCACCATTTTTTCCCTATTATTTTTACTATTATCATTATTTTAGTATTAGTTTATTTCATTATGAAACCCTAGATTCGTATTTGCTTTGTTTGTTTGATTAAGAAAATGTAAGAAGAAAAGAGACAGTAAAAAACGAAAGCCTCTACATGATTGAGCTTAAATGCGTATAAAACCATTTAGATCAATTGGTGGGGTTACATCATTTTGTATGCAAAATGGCAAGTCTCATTCTATAACAATTTAATCATTTAAATAGATTGAAAAGGTCGTATATAAGTAATAACGAAGAAAATTTTGAATTATATAACAAACTATTCATCTAAAAGGATAAACTTAGGTTTTTTTTTTTCCCTCAAAAACATAGTTATATTGTCCAACCAAATAAAATTAAAAATATAAAATGTTTCACGCATTATTAATCATTAATCATTATATATTTATCTATTTTATTGTGGCGTGATATATTTCAACTGTCTTAATTAATCTATGATTTCTTGTTTTAATACAAAATAATGTAAACAGTGCCCCATCATAAATTCTCTTGTTAGCATTTAATCCATTTATGCATTTATTTGTGTTGGGGAGTGCGCTAAATAAGTCGGTCTTCGCATAGAATATTTATCCAGTTGATTGCTGCCGTCTTTGGCGATGATAAGGACGCCATTAGGAATATTAATGGATTGGGTGGCCTTCTATGCATAGAGTGGTCGACATTGCACCATGATGGAAAAGTAACATATTTCACGTTGCCTAAAAATTGAATTTGATATGAATTTATATACATATCTATTTGGATCTTTCACCTAATAATTTATATTTTTAAATTAGAATTTTAATATGGTATCAGAACATGTCATTCTTAGACCTGTTTTTATCATGAGCTCGTCTATATTACCTAAATGATAAATTCGTTTTTATTTTATTAGGCTTACACGTAATTGGAAGTGATGAAAAAAAATATCATATTACACATTGTATAATTATTGAATTTGACATGACTTTATACTCGTTTGGCACACCGTTTGGAATTAAAAAAGTCTTTTGGAAAAATGCGTTTTCAAAAAGTCATTTAGAAAAAATTTGATGGTTGGTGAACACACATTTTGAAAGTCATTTTGTGTCGAAAAGTTTAAAAGGTATGTTTGGTAATAAAGTTCCAAAAGTCCTTTGGAGCTTGTTAATGACATTATTACCCTTCCTACTTATTGGATCATTAAATCATATTCCATGCAAATAATATGCATACCTCACATATAAACTTTTGCAAATATGTGATACTACAATCACTTAGCCAAAAAGACCTCACTTCTAAAATGTTTTTAAAAAATATTAATTGCAAACGCTTTAATGGTTCACTTTCAACGGGAACGCAATATTCAATTAGCAATTGCATTACGTACAACACTCATCTCTCCAAAATGTTGTCGGTCTACCACTTCAATTGGAACAGGTACCTCCACATTCATATGCAGATCAATGCATGTCATCGATCATCACTAACATAATCCTCATTCTCATCGTATCGTTGAAATTCCACATCAAATTTTGCCTATTGCCTAATATAATCATGTAGAGCCATTGAAGCAACAACAATCAACCTTTGTGTTTCAAAAGGGAATGACGGCATTAACTTTAGAATTGGCCGCTGAGCCTTCTAAACACCAAAACACCGCTCAATAATATTTCTTAAAGAGGAATGAGTGTAATTAAACAATTCTCTAGCTCCTATTGTCACACCCCAAACCCAAAAGACTGGATTTGGCGATATGATAGACACAACCCACAAAGGTTTACGCCCTACATAGGCCAATCGACTTAACCATATCATCCTGTAATAACGTTGTCTCCGATAATCCATCCACAATAAAATTCCAACCTATTTATAACTAAAATCTCAACAATTAATTGAAATAACTAGATAAATCCATAATCATCAAATAAATTGTCAACTCCAATAATCTACTACAACGTCCACTGAAATAATGAAAAAAGTAATTCTTCTAACTACTAAAATATAAGTTCTAATCAAACTAGCAGATCAAGCTGTCGACTCCCTAGCTCTTCGCACGCTGAAACCACTCACATCAAGCTAATCATCTGTGGGGAAAAATATAAGGGGTGAGCATAACGCTCAGCAAGAAAACATTACACAATATATACAGGAAGAGGTCAAGCATATTCGCACGATTGATTTAAAAAACATGAGTAACAAAACGATAGAGTTTCACAATAAATCATTTCCTTCAATTCGGTAGGCATATAAACTTTTATAAATAATTCTCTTTCTTTCAATTCAATAAACAATAACACTGAAACACTTCCGATAACAATGCATTCGATAAATCACTTTAAAATCACTGATTCAGATAATACAAATCAATAAAACACTAGTTCATACAAGTATTTCCTCTGGCTAGACTCACATTCAATAGGCGCCCATCATCGTGGGACTTTACACTACATCAGTACTGATGACCAACAGTATTAGAATCCCCTGCTGGCACGGACCAATTTTCCAACAGTATTAGAATCCCCTGCTGGGACGGACCAATAATCTAACCAGAGTTCCCACTTATACAAAAAAAAAAAGCATTTGGCAAATATCTTTCACTAATAAAATAGATTCAAAACACGTATGTAAACAATTTCAATAAATGACTATTTTGCTTGACCCATAGTACATAAGAAATAACCACTTTAATAGTAAAACAATTTTGAAAACAATTGTCCATAAATCATTGGCTCACAAAAGAGGAATAAAAATCAGATTTATTTTTATTTAAACAAAGAGGGCGATACATTGTGCAAGTTCCCTTACCTCAAGTCAAACCTTCAATAATCCAAGCGATCAAACTCCTAATAATCTCAATGCTACTCAGAACCTAAAATCAATAATATTCTCTATCAATAAATCATACTTAAGCTAAAAAGCCTCTCTAACTAAGTGGTGCATTAAGGGTTTAACGTCTAATTCTCATGGCCTTATAATGCTTACTGTATTTAATATAATATACACCTTAACGTGGCATTAAAATAGACTCATTATATATTAATAGGTTTGAATTACTTTTTAACACAGAAAAGTTATCAGTCAATCCGAGAGAAGTTGACTGTCAACAGATGTGAAGTTGACAGTCAGAATGTAGTAAAACAGCAGCAGATTTTGTATTAACTTCCTATGCTACCCAAGGCAAAAGCAGAGGTTCACCCACTGATTTTCCCTCAACATCAGTCCCTAAATCTGTGGGAAAGATGTTTGTGGAAGGGTGTATGGTAGGGTTTGAGAAAATTTGTAGTGTTAGACATAGGAAGTGGTGGAAACCACCATTTTTGCCATTCCTTGTTACCCAAACCCAAAGAAAGAGATTTTTGGTGGTTGGATGATTTGTGCAGTAGCTATGAAGGGGTTTTTTTTTTTTTAAGTGGTGGTGATGATGGTTTAGTGGTTTTAGAAGTGATAGAGATGGAGGATTGGATTAGAGAAGAAAATATTGATAACACAGTAAAGTTACCAGTCAACAGATGGTAAGTTACCTGTAAACAGACACGAAGTTGGCAGTCGATTCGTACAAAACAGCAACAGCTCCTTCTTTTTCCTTCTCTCTTGCTTTCTCTTCTTTTTTTTTTTTCACTTTATATTGTTTTCAGTCAAAAGAATATTAATTCTCCATGAAGGTTTCTTATATAGGGTGCAAGTTAATCCTAACCTAATTAGGATTACCTTCAAAGTGAGTGTTTGATTAGGATACGAACACTATCTCTCATTGATTAGAAAACAATCACCTTGTTTGGTTACAAAGTTGAACGTGCTTGAGGTTAATCCTAAATTAACTCATACGTTTAAATCTAATTAAAGGCAATCAATTTTATAGTTAATTAATTAAACCTAAGAAAAATTTGGGGTATTACATTCTCCCCTCCTTAAGAAAATTTCGTCCTCGAAATTCAAGAATACCATTTATCATTTATATCATTGATTTTAACCTTCTAAACATCATGAGTAAATTCCACTACGCTTCCACTGCACAACTCTACCTTTCTAAAACAAAACATAGATCAAGTTTTTTTTTTTTTTTTAAATAATTCACACGGCATCGTATTTAACCTCCTATCAAATCCTTTCAAATCAAATAACATTACTAAATTAATATCTCCCCTCAAAAGCAATACTACTATCTCATGACAATATATATACGATTCAGAAATATTCAAAGTATCTTTCACCCAAAAATTATCCATTCTTCGATCAAAAATAACATTCCATACCCATCTTAGCTATCCATAAATTTTGTTCTTGAAACTTGTTATACGTTATATCATTAATAAATTATTAAGTCATCCTTCATTCTTTCTTCAAATAATTATTAATAATCATAATTTTAAAGTGGCAAATATATTTATGGCTCGACTTCTTATACTTTTAAATCTTATGACATTCTTTCTATCAGTTACTTAAGGAATATAAAATTAGGAACGTGGTATTTCAAATTTTCGTCTCTAAACATTAAGGCAGTTCTTTGTTTGTTATAAGTTTTCTTAAACCTTTTTTTTTTTTTTTAATTTTTTTAATTTTAAGGTAGCGAATCCATAATCAATAATTTCCTATTTGTTACATTCACTTCTTAATTAGCCCAATATATATATAACGGACCCCAAGTATCTCCTTTCCTTAATGTTTGTTTACTCAAAGATGAAAGATAGGATTAAGATTCAAAGTAGTCGTCATGGAAATTAGTTGACTCTCACAAATTATAACTTAAGAAAAAATATTTCTATCAATAATGATACTATTTAATTCCATAATCCACTATGAGTAAAACTAACCCAAACTATCTAATTAACAGAAGCCTTAGCTGGTAAAAGACATTAAATGTAGCAGTCACTTTAGTCGCACATATAACTTAAGTTACATCATGCGTAATTCAATAATAAATCCATTGAGGTATGCTTCTGCATCCATTCTAATTAGGAATCAATTATATATCAAACAGGTCTTTGGGCTTCTGTTTTAACTTATTGCTAACACTACATTACAACGTTAATAATATCCCTTAGCATTTTTTATTTTCTTTTTTCTTTTTGACAGGCATTAGAAAATTTTTATTAATAAGATGAAAGTACTCCCTCAAAAATTCATTCTGCTAGATAGGTTTTAAATTTTTTTTTTTTTTTCATTCACAACCAATACACGTTTCGAATATTACACTTATTTCAATATTATTCTTTCAATTTAGAGTCATATGAGACACAATATCTTGTTCCAATCCCAAAGCAATGGGAGCCTATCAGACCTAGTCAGTTAAACTATGGGAAATTCCTACTGATCCTTTGTTCCTCAATTTAAGTTGTCTAAAAAAAAATGTATATATATATATATCAAACCTAGGTGAATTAAAGAAATCTCAATTATCTATCTTTCTGTATGGTCTATTTAAAATCTAAACATTAACAATGCTAATTTCAAATAATATAACCTCAAAACTTAATTCTCATATCTAACTACTTAAGTAGGATACTATTGATAAATCATCTTGGGTGATCGATTAACCAATACAACTGAACTAATTCAAAAGAAGGGTACGAACTCTAAATGGATTCATATTACTCAAGGATGCAAACAATAACTTCTTATCAAATAGTCTATAATAGCAAGATAATTCATGCCTAAAATAACATTAATATCGTTAAGAATATGCAATCAACTAACATATTTCTTTCATCCATCTAAACCGCTCAAAACAAGTTTCTTTCACATATCCAAACCATTCGAGACTTACGCACTCGAGTAGCATCTATTGAATCCCCAATCAGGCTACTAACAAATAATTTACATTTTTAACGGTCAAGTATAACACTCAAATATATAGAAGGATCAGTATTTATGAAATTCGTGCCACATATATTTCACCCTAACGAATAATAAATTATAAGCTTATCTAAACCACTCATTGAGACCTTGTCTCTATACTAAAACACAAAATATGAACATTTTTCTATAGCAATCAATAGTTGCAGATACACCAATGCATGCCCATAAATTACCTCACAATCCTCGAGCACTCTATCTACTAATACCGTTTGAGTTATGTAATACACAATCAACATTAACTAAGTCTCTCAAAATAAGTAGCATCACACAAATCACAACTTAATGGTTCCATTTCTTTCATCAATTTAAAAGTTTAACAAATAAGACTTTTCCTATAGAGATAAATCTTCTCTAAAAAATTATATACCTCAAGTAAAATCTCATATTCATACACATCTTACTGCATTTAAACTCACCTAAACTGCTTGCTACTACCTTAAAGTCACTTTATCACTTTAGTGTTCTTATGTGATCCTAGGTTCATGAACTAGAGTCTACAAAATCATAAACCTAATATCTTCGTATCCTTCAATTTTGATTTTTTTTTTTTTTTTTTTCCAAACATATAACGCTTAACACTTACAATAAATTAGAAGCAATTAATTAATAAAAGAAACATCTCAAACGAGTTTTCCATTAGTCATATCCTCACTTTTCAGAAACTCTTATCGTAAATGCATTTAAGCTATTAGTTTGCTAAGCTAAGTCTATACTCTCACTCGTCTACCCTCGGTCAATTCTAGGATTGTGATCTTAGAGTCTGCAGAATCATAAACCATTCTCTGATACCAAAACTGTCACACCCCAAACCCAAAAGACTGGATTTGGCGATATGATAGACACAACCCACAAAGGTTTACGCCCTACATAGGCCAATCGACTTAACCATATCATCCTGTAATAACGTTGTCTCCGATAATCCATCCACAATAAAATTCCAACCTATTTATAACTAAAATCTCAACAATTAATTGAAATAACTAGATAAATCCATAATCATCAAATAAATTGTCAACTCCAATAATCTACTACAACGTCCACTGAAATAATGAAAAAAGTAATTCTTCTAACTACTAAAATATAAGTTCTAATCAAACTAGCAGATCAAGCTGTCGACTCCCTAGCTCTTCGCACGCTGAAACCACTCACATCAAGCTAATCATCTGTGGGGAAAAATATAAGGGGTGAGCATAACGCTCAGCAAGAAAACATTACACAATATATACAGGAAGAGGTCAAGCATATTCGCACGATTGATTTAAAAAACATGAGTAACAAAACGATAGAGTTTCACAATAAATCATTTCCTTCAATTCGGTAGGCATATAAACTTTTATAAATAATTCTCTTTCTTTCAATTCAATAAACAATAACACTGAAACACTTCCGATAACAATGCATTCGATAAATCACTTTAAAATCACTGATTCAGATAATACAAATCAATAAAACACTAGTTCATACAAGTATTTCCTCTGGCTAGACTCACATTCAATAGGCGCCCATCATCGTGGGACTTTACACTACATCAGTACTGATGACCAACAGTATTAGAATCCCCTGCTGGCACGGACCAATTTTCCAACAGTATTAGAATCCCCTGCTGGGACGGACCAATAATCTAACCAGAGTTCCCACTTATACAAAAAAAAAAGCATTTTGCAAATATCTTTCACTAATAAAATAGATTCAAAACACGTATGTAAACAATTTCAATAAATGACTATTTTGCTTGACCCATAGTACATAAGAAATAACCACTTTAATAGTAAAACAATTTTGAAAACAATTGTCCATAAATCATTGGCTCACAAAAGAGGAATAAAAATCAGATTTATTTTTATTTAAACAAAGAGGGCGATACATTGTGCAAGTTCCCTTACCTCAAGTCAAACCTTCAATAATCCAAGCGATCAAACTCCTAATAATCTCAATGCTACTCAGAACCTAAAATCAATAATATTCTCTATCAATAAATCATACTTAAGCTAAAAAGCCTCTCTAACTAAGTGGTGCATTAAGGGTTTAACGTCTAATTCTCATGGCCTTATAATGCTTACTGTATTTAATATAATATACACCTTAACGTGGCATTAAAATAGACTCATTATATATTAATAGGTTTGAATTACTTTTTAACACAGAAAAGTTATCAGTCAATCCGAGAGAAGTTGACTGTCAACAGATGTGAAGTTGACAGTCAGAATGTAGTAAAACAGCAGCAGATTTTGTATTAACTTCCTATGCTACCCAAGGCAAAAGCAGAGGTTCACCCACTGATTTTCCCTCAACATCAGTCCCTAAATCTGTGGGAAAGATGTTTGTAGAAGGGTGTATGGTAGGGTTTGAGAAAATTTGTAGTGTTAGACATAGGAAGTGGTGGAAACCACCATTTTTGCCATTCCTTGTTACCCAAACCCAAAGAAAGAGATTTTTGGTGGTTGGATGATTTGTGCAGTAGCTATGAAGGGGTTTTTTTTTTTTTAAGTGGTGGTGATGATGGTTTAGTGGTTTTAGAAGTGATAGAGATGGAGGATTGGATTAGAGAAGAAAATATTGATAACACAGTAAAGTTACCAGTCAACATATGGTAAGTTACCTGTAAACAGACACGAAGTTGGCAGTCGATTCGTACAAAACAGCAACAGCTCCTTCTTTTTCCTTCTCTCTTGCTTTCTCTTCTTTTTTTTTTTTCACTTTATATTGTTTTCAGTCAAAAGAATATTAATTCTCCATGAAGGTTTCTTATATAGGGTGCAAGTTAATCCTAACCTAATTAGGATTACCTTCAAAGTGAGTGTTTGATTAGGATACGAACACTATCTCTCATTGATTAGAAAACAATCACCTTGTTTGGTTACAAAGTTGAACGTGCTTGAGGTTAATCCTAAATTAACTCATACGTTTAAATCTAATTAAAGGCAATCAATTTTATAGTTAATTAATTAAACCTAAGAAAAATTTGGGGTATTACACCTATAGCTTGTCTGCACCTTGGAAAGTTAGTCCAACCTTCTTTACTTATTATTTTCCCCCCCTTATTTGCATTTTTCATTTCACTATAACATAACTTAACCCAAACTCTATGTAATTTAGGAGAACAATTTTCTTTTGGTTTTGTTTGAGTTTTTTTACTTGCTCCAGACAGCCCAATGTTATGCTCATTTTCCACCTATCAATAGAAAAATAGAAAAGTGTAAGAGATATTTCCACTGTAGCTAAGTACAAATACATGGTAAATTTTCATTAACCTTGACAGCATAATACAAATCAAGATATTTAATGCATTCTAGAAATAAATCATTAATTATATTGGAAACGTAAGCATTAAGATAACATCAGGATGTCTAATTTTCCTTAGACATTTTTTTAACCAGCAAAAAAGGTAGTTTTATTAAAGAGATATCTACTAATACATGAAGAACAGATCGTAGGCTCTATACAAATACAACCCCAGAGCAAACCAGGAAAAATCCCCAACTGAAGCTGATCAAACGAAATAATTTTTTTTAGGTTTAAACAGCAAATGATAATTTTATTAAGAAACCATACAACAAATACACCCAAAACCACAGAGAAAACCTACAACTAAGCAACAAGATTATAATAGACCCCCATGAACCTTTACTGCAAAAACACCAATCATTTATATTCTAAATGAAACTAACACCCTCGCCCAGAAAAACAACGAAAATCAAGAAGACCCAAAAAACACAAAAAACTAATTCTGCACACCAATCAATGCCCCATACAACGCAATCGAAAGTTATTTCAAATATGAAATTGAAAATGCACTAATTTCTCATTTTTTATTTAATAAAAACCACTGCCTTGATGGCAATCAAAGCCCTAAAAAACAGCAACATATATATTTTCGACGCAAACAAATAAAACCATGAGAAAAATATATATATATACATATGTATATATAAACAAACAAACAAACCTCAAACAAGATTTTCTTTAGTAGTGAATGTTTATATATATATATACACACTGGTAAAGAAAGATGATCCAAAAAAAAAAAGAAGCTAGCTACATCAAGGAAGAGGAGTGTACCTTGAACGTCCCCTTCACTAGTTCTTGAGTTGGCTTCTACGGTTTGATCCGTTTGAAGTTTTATTCGGCCTTGTGTTTTTGGTTGTGGTGGGGGTAAGATGGAAAGTAAAAAAAATTGCCTGTGTTTTTTTTCATTACCACATGAGGTTCTTTTGTTTTTTTGCAATCGGCATTTTGAAAAGCTGCCCCAGGTAACTTTTTCCAATATGCCTTTTACAAGAAATGACATTTTGTAAAAAGCCTTTTAGATGGCTCACCAAACACACTCAAAATATGTAAACTGACTATTACTCTCAAAAGGTCTTTTGAGACCTCCCAAACATTGCGTTAAACGTCTATTTAATAACTTACGCTTTTAAAGCAAGGATTACTTTAAGGCCATGTTTGTTTGGTTAGAATGAAATCTCATTCCAATTCATTCCAAATAACATGTTTGGATGATATAATTAAATGGAAATGAAATCAAATAATAGTAATGAATTATAATGATATTCATTCTGCAATGTTTATTTCAATCTCATTTCATTCTAAACTATTTTGAGTATGGAATCAAATTTTATTCTCACTTATTTCATTCCAACCAAACAAATATGACTTAAGAATTTGTTTACACAATATGCACGTGCAATAACCAACGAATAATATACTCGTGGACAAGAGCGCGCCTTAAAGCGGGAAAGTGCCTTAGAAGGATTTTTTATTTTTTTATTTTTCAAATGGAGAGGGAAAAGTATGTTGTGTGCTATGATGTTTCCATTCTCATTTCTTTAAATGCTTTCCGCTATTGCTGTTAGTTTTCAGCCCTTTTCGGGTGTCTAACTCGAAATTAAACAAATTAAGAAAATTTTACGTAGTATTGAACACCTAAATCTATCATTTTAAATTGACAAATTCAAATACGAAAATCCATTACGTTGAATTGACAAATTCGATAAAATGATAGTTATCATCACAAATAAGAATGAAAATTCAAAATAATTCATAGATTTCTAAAAATTAATCTTACAACATCAATCATAGTGGTGACTATCAATTTTTTAAAATATTCTAATTCATTGTAGTAGATTTTTGCCTTTTATGCTATGTAAATAAAATTTCTTAAATCGATTTTCAAATTAGACCCTCAAGATTTGGTGTTGTAACAACAGTACTATGCTATGCATGATCACACGGTTAATGTGTTGCCAGCCATGAGATCATGCATTGTGCATGCTTGCATGGCTAGTAACACACTAGTCATGCAATCACTTACAACATGGTGCAATCGGTGCTTTTACAACACCAAACCCTTTTTACCCCAAACAGAACCTTAATGGCTTAACGTATGCAGTCAGCCCCCTTACATGCATCAGCTGGAAGCAATGAACCCTTATGGAACATTTAGAAAGCTTGAATCAATGGTCGACACTCGACAGCCTAGAAGAAATCCATTTGTTGGCCACCCATACCTAATACAATTTATTGAAACTACTATATTCCTAAACCCTCCCTTTATCCTGGTTTAGAGCATCTTCAATAGTAGTAGCAAATATAGATTTGCTATCTCCTTTCCTCTTTTAGGACCTCTAACGAAAATAGTTGTGAAATTTGTAACTTAAAAGTCTAAACTTATAAGTAGAGGATCTAAACAGATATATGAAGTTATGTCAAACCCAATATATATTTAGGGAATATGAGATATGGTATATTTCCAATTATAACAAAGGACCAAAAAAAAAATAATAATATATATATACGCTATCATTTTCCCTCTTTTCAAATATGTAGTAAGAGAAGAAAAGTAGTAAATCTTTTAATGTGAATAAAGACATTTTTTACTTCCCAAATCTTTTAATGGTCATGAAGGAAAAAACTGGATTGGAAAACAACATTAAAATATTAAAACATTAACACGTATAAAATAATATTGAAATACTAATATTTGTTATTTGTATTGGAACACCTACTTCTAAGTGAGATAACAAAATACCACCTAAAATAGTAAAATATAATTTATTATCCCAAATTTGCTAACTTTTTTTAGGGATGCTTTTATATAAAAGAAAGAAAAGAGAAAAAGAAGGAAGATTACCCTCCTAGATGGTTAAACAACCATGACAAAATTTTGTGGAGTCTGACTCATTCCTACGGATCACCACGTTTGACTTTCGTCTGGACTGTCAGGCCAAATGGAGAGGCACTAATTTCAGTCCACGTTGCCTCTTCACATCATTGCATATTTCCCGTGCTAGAAGGTTTGGACTTTTTATAATACTTCTTGCAACATGTTTGGCCCCTACTATTGATACTAATTAAAGATTCTTCTGGTAAGAGGGATTAAAAAAGGGCGGGGATATTGCCGCATCAAAAAAAGTTGCTTCCACAGCAGCCAAGAATTTATCTTGTTGGACAGACTAAATTGACCTTCAAAGTCAAACAAAAGTCAAATGGAATCCAAACAGGTAACCCCACTTTCCATTTTCTCTCTCTTACCTCCCCTCCTGAACGAACCCTTTGTTTTTTCGTTTCCCTTCACCTCTCTGGTACAATTCCGGGTAGCCGATTTATGGCTCACCACTCAAGAACCCAAGGAGAGAAAAACAAGTGAGAGAAAACGTCAGAAAGGGGAGAAAGAAAATAGACCGTCATTGATGGCTTGCCAGCATTGTCGACGCCGCTTGGTATTTGCTCTTTAGATCTGGGTTTGTGTGAGGATTTGAGGGTTTTTGTGGTCTAGATCTGAGAGCAACTTGCAGGGGAGGAGGAGGAGGAGAGAACGAAATGAGACGAAGCTAGGGGCCGGTCGACAGCGAGACAAGCAAGAGTTAGGGACACTACAAAAAAAAGAGGGATCACCCACGCAAATTTAGGCATGGTTTTTTAAAACTGTGGCAGGTGTTTAAGGTTAGCTCACGGTTTTTAAAACCATCCCAAACTTTACTACGGTACTTCATACCGTCTCAAACATTGCCACGGTATTTATCTACCGTCCGCAAAATCCAAATGCTTATCCTCTCACTTGCAACCTTTAACTTTCTTGTTTTGGTGAATTAGCCTTCCTGCTCATTGATGTATACATAGGGATAGCAATCTTTTGTGGGGAAAATAGAGACGGTATTTTTCGTGGGAGGCATTGATATACGTACGGTTTGGTTGGGCTCATATATAAGATCACTTCTTCATTTTCAAGAAACCTTCAAGCTACCTGATACCCGATCTCTCCCGCCATTTGTTCCTTTGTGACGAGCTTCCCTCCGACTCCTCTATCCCTTGCCTGCTGGCATTTATTTGAGGTATTTCTCTCTCAGTAGCCATACTCCCTATATATTTTCATCATCTCATCTCTCTATTTCTCTCATTCTCCTTGTGGTGACGATCTCATAGATAAGTTGTTTTTACATATTGAAATGTTGGGGTTTTGGCTTAAACGAAGAAGAAAAGGGGAGGGTAGCTTGAGTGCTTGTCAATTTGGTGGGGTAATTTCCGTTTGTGTTGGTTTCTTAGGGTTTTTAAGAGAATCCTTCTCCTTTTGCGCCCACACTCTCCACATTTTGAGAGAAGAATGGCGATTCCTTAAAAACGACAAGTACTGTGACTATGAGGATGAAGATCTTTGTAGCTTTGCCCACATAAAACATTTTCCCCTTTTTTTTTATGGGTTTTTTTTCTTCCTCCTGTGGGCGAAGGTTAGAAGTGGAGAATCTGAAATGGGTTGATTTTGTTTTGTTTTGTTCTAGCAGAGATGGGTTCTGGTTTTCTTCCGCTTCTATTTTTTTCATGGCTTGTGGAGTGAAGAAGACAAGGGAAGAGTGTGCATTTGGGTGGGTGAGTGGGTGGGGAGGTCAGTTACTACTTGGTTTGGCTTCTTCAGGATCATGATTTAGGAAAGGGCAGTGTGGCACGGGAAGGCAATTAAGAAAAATTAAAAAGCCAAAATTAACCAAATAAGGTTAAGGTTTTTTTTGCTTTTAGTATCTGTTCCTCTTCTATCTATAGTTGCAAAGAGTAACTTAGTAAAAGACCTTAGGTTTTTTTGCCACGGTTATAAATTTTCGGGCAATTATCGATGGTAATTTTTCGTGAACAATTTGCCACAAAATATTTTCTATGGTAATTACCGTGGGAATTTTGCCACGATTACAAATTTCCGTAGGTATAACCTTTGTCCACAGTAGCAATGCCCACGAATTACCCACAATTTGCTTTATCATGTGTAATGACTTTTGCCCACGGAAATTGAGCCATTAGCCACGGTAATGGGCCTTGGGAGTTCAGGGTCTTTCTTTTTTTATTTTTTATTTTTGGTAGTGGGATGGTGAAGAGGGCCATTGAAGGAAACCCATCACAAGCTTGCCGGTGATGATTATAAGATGGTCGACGGTTAGAATGATGTCGCCGAAGTCCTTTTCTCAACTTAGTCAAAAGAAAACATGCCACCGTCCATGGTCCCTTCTTTCCACCCATTTCGTCGCCGATTTGAAGCTACGCAAAGAGGTTATAGTGAATTTTTTTTTTTTATTCTTTTGGGAAGGTGTGGGGTGGGGAGGAAGGTCGTCTGATCATTTTAAGGTCTATAAGTCTGAACCCTCTCTTTTGGGAATTGTTGTTTGCTGGTGAACTCTCTCAATTGCTGACAAGGGTTAGTTCAGCCATTACTTCAGAAAGGTAAAGGCGTAAAGGAGAAAAAATGGGAAGTGGGGATGGAAATGAGAGACACGAGGCATTCGTTCTTGAGGGGAGGGAAAGGGGAGAGAGAGAGAATGGAAAGTGGGCCAACTTGTTTTGACTCCATTTGACGGTGAAGAGCAATTTAGTCCATCAACAAAATAAATTCTTGACTGTTGCATATGGAAGCAACTATTTTGGATGCGGCAATATGGCCAAAATTGGAAGGAATGGAAGATAAAATGGCCAAGGAAATGAAACTTTTTTTCTTTAAGCAACGAGGATGAAAAAGAAGGTAAATGCATAATTATACAGAGTATTATTTTATCATATTCTTACAAAGAAAAATTAAAAAATTAAAAAATATATATTTTTATCACATCAAGTAATATTCATCATTTCCTTCTATTTTTCCTATGAGAGGAAAGATTTTGATGGGCGGGATCCCTCTATTTTTTCTTCTTAACTAATAAACAAAGAAAAAGCTCTTCTTTCACTTTTTCCTCTCCTCTTTTTTCTTTCTTCTACTTTTCCTCTCTACTAAACAAAGAAAGATCCCTTGTGGCGTGCGAGAATAGTTGTTCGTGATTCGTGAAGGCTATTATTTTCACTATGATCCTTGTCCCACATACATCTCGACGTTTACCTTCCATGGGCAACCATTAACAGCACAATGCAAATTCAAATGTTGAAGAGAATTTCAAGTACGAATTGTTGTGCCTGAAATGATGTGGGGAGGCTTAAAATGTAAAGAACACTGCCAAGTTTTTGGGCACTTGGGGAAAGGTCTAGGGATGGCAACTGATATAAAGTTAGGTCATTGAGAAAGGTTTAGGATGGGTTTTCAAAAAAATCCCAACCTGGTCCCAATCTCAATAGGGGTATGGCTGGGATCTGGATTTGGTGAAGTTTGGGACTTTAACTGTATGGTGAAGTTACCGCTAGATTAACGCCACGTGGTAAGGGAGAAGAAAGGACAACTCGGATTCGTTGGTAGCAAAGCAGTTTTCACATTTTGTGGTCTTAATTGCTTTATTATCAGCGAATTTGAGCCATCCCTTCTTTTCCTTTGCCGCGTGGCGTCAATCCAGCAATAACTTCACTATGCAATTAAAGTCCTAAACTTCACCAACTCTCAATCCGATATGGCAGGGAGGACTCTAGACAAACCTGCTTAGCCTTCTCTATTGCCATCCCTAGAAAGGTACCCACAACCTCTAAACTCATTCACCTAAGCATCCGATCTAAGTTTGGCTAATCTTTGAAGTTGCACATCTAGTGATGTACACCCAATTCTCAACATTAGATTGCCATAAATAAAGGATTTAGATTGTGATGATCCAGATGCATCAATCGATTTGATGCTAAATAAGCTCACGTTATCAACAATGAATCACAAAATCATCACAATAGTTTCGTCAAAATTCACGAGCCTATTTACGCATCCATTGGATTCGTCTAAAGTGGTTAGCCCCAATTCTGTAAATATTCTTTTTAGGGGAAATTAGCAATAACCCTTATTAGGAGACTGCTTTTAACAAAAAACCCACCATAAGATTTCTTAACTTAAAAACTCTTTTTTTAAAAGATTCTTTAAGCAAAAGGAAATAGTTTTTTGAAAATACCTATTTTAATCTTTTATATTTACAACCCAATTCATTTATGGGAAGGGAGGGGGGGAGGCAAAGAGAGGGGGGAGAAGAGTGGTAGCAGCGGTTGAAGAGGGGAGGCGACGATGGTTGTGAAGATTTGGTTTTAAGGAAGAAGAAGAAGAAGAAGAAAAAGAAGAAGAAGAAGCAGACGAAGTAGTAGAAGAAGAAGAATGGGAGGAGAGGCATTTGGCTATAGTATTAGATTTGAAAAAGCAGATCAACCTTTTTCTTCAACGGTGATTGAACTTCTCCGACCACCGTCCCGGATGTCATCATCTTCTTCTTTTTATTATTATTCTTCTTCTTTAAACTTCAAATTGTTTGTTTATCCCCCCCACACCCCCACCCTTTTTTTTTTTTTTTGGTCTTTGTTTGAAACTTCAGATATGTTAATTTTTGGGGTGTATGATTTGTTTGAAAAAACCTTTTGACTATTTTTCTTATTCCAATAGTATATTGATACTGTTGCATACTATTTTTTGTAACAATGCGATTTGTAGTTGTGTTTTTTTAATATGGAACAATATGCTGTTACTATGTCATTACCATTTTCGAGTTAGTACGTATCTGACAACATGCTTTTGTTTCGCCAAAAGTATCATGTTACTATCTATAATAATATTTTGAGTTTTTTGTTCCTTGGAATTCATATTTTTTGTTTCAAATAGTATGATGATACTATCACCTATAGTGTTTTTTATAACACAAATAGTAAACTATTATTATGCATGTGGTGTATAATTTTTCCAAAACAAATAACAGTAAATTGATACTATTGTATGTATAAATTTTATAAAGTAGACATGCAACAGATCCTATTGTATGTATAAATTTTATAAAACATACAACAGTAAATTGATATTATTGTATGTATAAATTTTACAAATCACACATAGTAAACTGCATGTTATTATTAGCTAATAATTTCACTGTCAATTTTATTGTTTGGCACATATCCACTAGCACGATCCCCACTATTACCACCCAACTCCCCCACATATCCATCACCCTACTCACTCACCATCTCGACTACCAAAGGCGAAGCCAGAGTGTTGTAAGGTGGGGCAGTTGCCTCACCTCGTTTTCTTTTTATTTATTTTTTAATCTTAAACTTGTATGAAATTCTAGATTTTCTTCTCTTGATTTTTTCTTCCCCTTTAATTTTTTTACCACCTCTCTTATTTTTATTTTTTCTCTCTATAAAAGTCTCAATTCCCCCCAATATCTCAATTCACCAAAGAGATTCAATACTCTCTCAAACACCTTCCATTGAAATATGGTTTATTAATAGATAATAAATTTTTACATCTTTTTCTACCTCAAAATCACAAGATGAAAGAAAATTTTTTAACTAAATTTTTTTCAATTTTTTTGAATTAGGATAAAGTATAAACACCCAAGCAAAGTTCGTCTCCTCTTAACTAAATTTCTATCTTCGCCCCTGTTGACTACCACCTCCCAACACCACGCTCACCCACCTACCTAGCACCACCACCCACCACGACCTAAACCACTACCATGGCGACCAAATTTCACAAACCACTTATCAGTACCACTAATCCACTACCACTATCATTAATAAAATCTTCACGTTCAAAACTGTTTACCGAAGCACGAAAATTCGCAAATGATAGAATTTTAAATCACATCATTTCAAATTTCTTGATAAATTCCAAATGCTTCATCCAAATGAACCTAATGCTTTATTGGATTTAGTCTGCCATCACCTTTTGGTGAATAAAGAAGTAACTATGAGAAATTACCAAATTTTATCTTAGCTGATCAAAGTCAAACTGTAGTATTAAGCAAGAAGCGGCTTTATGAGTTTTGGGTGACATGGGCTGGATTGTGGACCTGCAGTTATGTGTTTGTACCCCACAATTGGCAGCTGCCTCAGCTTAGATTGAACAACCTAGCAGTGGTCTCTAACCGTGGCCTCTCCGTTACAAGCAGCTCCATCCTACATATACAAACGAATAGGATCACAGTAACACTCCGATTGGTTGCCAAGAACGTAGGGAAAGTAGAGAAACATTTGTTTTTTTGGTTGAAACTATTAAGGGTATCTCAAGTCTTATTTTCGTCGATGTTTTAGTTTAGATTAATCTTTAATGGTCCGTGTAAAACACCCACTACTCACATAGGCAACGATAATTGCGAGGAGTCAAAATGATGATTTCTGGGAAATACACTCAGGTCTGACCACTAGACCAACTCTATATGGATCAACAAACTAAAGAACTAGTTTTGAAGACACTAAAAGTTTAATTCTTTTTTTTTTTTGGTACAAAGGATTAGCCAAACTAGGGCCTGACGAAGTAGACGGAGGACATATCTGCCAATAGCAAAGAGGTGAGCCTCATAGGTGGTTGGCTGAGAAGAACCAGCCTTTCATTCTGTGCTTCTCCTTCTTCAGCAAGAAGGTCAGCACATGAATTTCCTTCCCGAAGAGTGTGGGTGATGGAGCACGCCCAATCACGTTGCATAAGACTCCTACAGTCTTGGATCAAAGCCGCCAAAGGTGAGGGAGGGTGGAGAAAATGATAAGATTATGATAGGTTAGGGGTTCGATTCCCTCCAATTGTATAAAAAATAAGAATGTTTAATTCTAGCACGTGTCGGCATGACAACATGGAGCGGCAGTGCAGGGGCGGACCATAGAGTGGACAGGGGGGCCATGCCCCCTTCAAAAATTTTTTAAAAATTGACATTTGTTCTCATAGTTTCAATATTTTTTAAAAATTTATTTTGGTGGCAACTCTAAAATTTTCAACTTAATTTGAAGAATGTTATAATTTTACCAAAAGATACCCCAACTAAAATAGTAGGATAACTTGACATAAGGAGCATTTTTATTCTCTAGGAGCTTGTTTGGTTGTTCAAATGGGAATTAAACAATTAAGATGTATTTTATATATTATTGAATAAACAAATCCATCATATTGAAAGAACAAATAGAATCAATGCCCCTTAGGCCTAATGACATATTTCATCCCAATAAGGATGTGGGGGTTGTGGATATCTTGGTTTTGATAAAGTCCGTATGGATGTGTATGTTCTCCTATCGTGTGGATGTGTATGTTCTCCTATCGTTTGACAAAAATAAAAAAATAATGAACAAATTCATATGGGGTGTGTGTTATTTTATTGTGTGTTCTCTTATAATTTGATTGTAAACTCACATTTCTTATTATAAATAAAATTATAATTTGGAACACATCATACATACCAAATTTCCACTGCTTAGTAAAATATGATTCTTACAAAAAAATCTTAATGGGAATAAGAGAAAATTCTTATACCATAAGTAAATTGATCCTACCTTTTTTTTAAAAGAAATTATTTTTTTCAATAATTATATTATAAGACTTTGAGGAAAAAGAAAAAATAATACTGACAAAGCTTTTTTAAACTGGCCATCCCACCCAACCTACAATTCCTGGCTCTGCCCTTGGAGCGGTGATTCCAGTTGGCAGGAGAGGGAGTTCTCGTTTCGGACTCTTGGCAGGTGGCAACTATAGTTTTCTGATGGAACTTGAAGACGTTGACAAACATGAGAGATTGAGAGGGGATGCCTGTTTGGCTTTGTTGGGCACTCAGTTAAATTTTGGTTTTGTAACAGGCCCACTAAGTCCATGGGCGGGAAAAGCACTTCGGCCAAGCTCGTGGATAACACGAGAAAAAAAAAAAAAACCATCTAACCTGGCTGGGGTCTTTCAACGGGATGAATGAGTGTTATGATTTTAATATCCTACATCGGTTAAATATGAATTTGATCATGTGTATATTAGTTATTGGGCACCTTTCCTTTGCAAGTTGCTTAAAAGTTTAATTCTCACAATTTGATGGAGGACAATTGCTTTCACAATTTTTAACATTTCCAAGGTGGATGGGCAAGTGTCCTATTATTGTAATTCCAGACATGCGGATACATGTCTATAAAATATTTGAGCCCTAATTGTTGGACACGTATCCGTTATGTCCATTTATCAGCCATTGCATTTTTACAAGAGAGCCTCTATTGGCACCCCAAGACATGCTATTCATGCCTCATTTATTTTACATTTTAAAATTTTATAAAAAAAAATATAAAAAGTTTTTATGAAAACCGTGTGCATAGTTTACTAGAAAACATCGTTTTGAACAATTTTATAGAATAAAGGTCTTTTTTTTCTTTTTTTGAAAAATCTATTGTGTTAAGTAGATTTTTTAACAATTTGTGAAACAAAGATTATAAATGACCAAAAAATTCACTTAAACGACATATTTTGCAAAGACTTTCCTTTGTAAAGTTATTCAAAATGATGTTTTTTAGTAGACGATATGATCGGTTTTTATGGAAACTTTTATATTTTCATAAAATCTTGAATTATAAAATTAGTGGAGATGAAAAGCAACCCTTAGGGTGCCAATGAAAGCCCTCTTTTTTACCATAATGGACTATCATGCTTGCCGGATTCTTGCTTCCATGTAGCAGGTTTCCTTTCCTTTATACAGGGGCATTATGAGCCAGGAATCTTAAAAACAAGGCTGGGCCTTAATCACGCTCGTTTCAATTTTATGGGTTGTCCCCGCGAGATCATATTTACCGTCGGTCCATAGGCGATGCCGCAAGCAAGGCTTTAAGCTCTAGCAAACGCTTCAGCCAAAAGCCCCGAGAGGATTTAAAAAAAAAAAAAAAAAAAAAAAAAAAAAAAAAGGGAAAGAAAGTATCTAACAAAGAGTTGGGGTCAGTCCTAAGTTTTTGGAGGCTTGAAACAAATTCTTAAATTGTGGCCCTCCTATGCATATTTGCATACAAAAAAAAGAAAAAGAAAAAAAGGATGGTTATCATCACTCCTTAATTTTATTTGTAACCTCATTTATTTTAATTATTTAAAATATTCAGAAAAATATAAAAGGTTTTTTTTATGAAACCAGCCGCTTTGTCTACTAAAAAACATAATTTTGAATAACTTTGTAAAATAATGTTTTTTCAAAATTTATCGTTAAAGTAGACTTTTTGACCATTTATAGTCACTATTTCATTTTTTTGCCAACAAGTTCTCTTAAACGATACATTTTGAAAAAAAAATTTTTTTGCAAAGTTGTTTTGAAAATGATATATTTTGAAAATGATGTTTTCTAATGGACTATACAGTTATTTTTCATAAAAACATTTTATATTTTTTCATAAAACTTTAAAAAATTAAAATTTATGGGGGGACAAATAAAATTAAGGGGTGGTAATAACACTCCCCTCCAAAAGAAATCTAAGCGTTAGGCCCCTTGTTTTTTTTATTTTTTTTGAGAGCCTTTGTTGGCACCATAATACTTGCTTTTTATCTTCACTTATTTTAAACTGATCAATGTTTTATGAAAATAAATAAGGTTTTTATAAAGACTAGCCGTGATATCCCCCATAAAACATTTTTGTTGAAGAAAATCTTTCTAAAATTTATCATTTAAGTGAACTTTTTTGCTATTGTTTCCAAAAAAAATGAAACAGATACTATAAAATGGCCAAAAAGTCCACCTAAAAGAGAGATTTTGAAAACCATTTCTTCTACAAAATTGTTTAAATTGATGTTTTCTAGTGGACAACGTCAATTTTCATTAAAATCATTTATATTTTCATTAAATTTTAAGAAATTTAAAATAATTAGGGATTAAAAAGTAAGTCTCGAGTACCAATAGAGGTCTTATTCCTTTTTTTTTTTTTTTTTTTTTTTTTTTTTTGTGGGTTTTGGGCTTAACTTGATCCTTTGGGCTATACTTAAATTTGGGGACTTGTAACCCTTAAACTTGGTTTTTTGGGCTCTTATTAATCTATGTTTTAAAAACAAAGAAAATCTCTTTTGGGCCTACAATAAAAACCTATCTAATTGGAAGCCCATTTTGAACAACTTTGCAGAAGAAAGTTTTTTCACTAAAGGGAACCTTCTTCTGCAAAGTTGTTCAAAATGATGTTTTCTAGTAGATATCACGACTGATTTTCATAAAAACTTTTTATATTTTGCATAAAACCTTAAAAACCTAAAGGATGGGGGGTGGGTGATAGGAATGGGGGGTTGCAATAGCCATTCCCTTCACTAAATTTTGGAGGCCCTAAGCAAAAGTTTTGATTTATTCTACTCAAGACTGGCCTTGCAAAGAGTTCAACTTATTAATCATGAGGGGTAGCTCAATTAGCAAGAAACTCCACCTCAAAAAATAGAGATTCGGAGTTTTATTCTTGTTAAACTTCTTCTTGAGACCACCCTAGACAAGGTTTCATTTGTTTTAGACTTATCCAATCTATGTGGGCTGTGGGGTATTATATGGGATTAGGCTTTGTCCAAAACCTTATTATCATTTACCCAAAAAAAAAAAAAAAAAAGAAGAAGAAATCAACCCATTTGTTGAATTACCCGTAGCAGATTCACCGGGTAGGCTATATAATGTGAAAATGCCAGGACCCCAGGAGTATATGTACTTGAAGCAGAAGTTCCCTCCTACAGTCCTACGATGCTGTCTGTCTGTCTGTTTATTTATTTATTATTATTTAAATATTTTTTATTCTATATTAATAATTCCGTGCTAAAAGAAAAATGTGAAAAATTAACTCATATATATTCATAATTTATAGTAAAAAAAAGTACTTTCCACAATCTCATTTTTCTTTGTAGCACAGTACATAAAAGTTTTTCTCAACAAAGAGATGGCTCCATCTATGACAGATTTGCACCATTTTTTCAGGGCAGGTTAACGTAGCAGAGAAGTTTTATGATCATTAATGTTATCATAGACAGAATTTATACTCTGTTTCTGTCTCAGGTAATCATTAGATGTCAGTGTTGCTTGAAGATGGATTTTTGAACCCAGGCTTTTGGAATCATTCGGATTAAGCTTTACCACCTCAGCTAGCTAGGTAGCGTATTCAGACATGATCATTTACGCTCGCATGTGAAAATGTGGAATATTTAGCCGACATACAATTACTCTATGCTTTATTAATTGGATGTTTTTTTTTTTCCTTTTTAATCACAAAAAAAAAGGTGCATCATATCATTTCATATTGCATAAATACTCCGAGAATTACTAGGATTTAGGAGTTACGAACATAAATCAAATCAACATCCAGCAACACGAGTTGATATAAATCAACATGCATATCGTAATTACACATGCAATCTTAGATCCTATATTTGAATTTCAGCATAGCCTACACCAGGACCGTGACCAAGAGATGTAGGTCTCATATCATCTTACCTTCACATCCAATCCTTCATCATAGAAATATTTTCTTGGAAACTCTTTCCCATGTTGTTGGAAATACCTATAGTCATGTCCATTCTGCATGGAACTCTCTCTTTTAGTCGTCGACGGAACCCTTTCTGCCCCGATCGACTCTCAGGCGTCTAACACGATTGTAATCACCCAAGCCAAGTGCCATGGGAAAAAATAGAGATAGAATCATGACTACAAGCATTATTAACACCTTAATAGCGATTGTCACAAAGTTTTTATATAGTATATGCCCAAAGCTTGATTGAGTATCTATAGTACTATTTTTCAATAAAAATTGCTCCTCCAAACTTCTCTAAGCTCAAGAATCTTCAAAAGTGGTCAGTCCATATTTAATTCAAATGGGCAAAGTGGAATTTATTATAATTAATATTAATGATAATTTTAATACTATTTTAAAGATAGAAAAAGATCATACTTCTTTCGCACAGATTGCGCATGCTTCAACTTGCGAATTTAGTATTCGAACCCTACGAGGTTTTGGTCTACGCGTGGGACGAAAAGCCCCAAAATAGAAAAGTAAGCATTTGGAGAAACCTACAAAAACACTTTGGGACGTCATATCATTTGGAAATTAATTTAAAGAAACGTATCTCTGTCGTTAATTAAAAATTGAAGACAAAGCATCAAAGTGGGGTTGGATTTTTCTGATTTTTCCCTTTTGCTTTAAACTAACTTAACGACCACTATGTCTAGTGCACGTGGGGCCGAAAGACTCTCAAGTGTCGAGCATTTCAGGTTTTGAATTCTTTGTTTTGTCCTTCTTACAGCTTTATTAAGAATTAAAGAATATTCGATCTTTACGACATATAAATGTATTCATTAGCCTCTGCTTGAAACGATTATATTATTATTATTTTTTTATCAGTATTATTATTATTATTTTACTATCGAGCGGGTGGTTAAGGTGGTCAGTACTAAGATCTTTTCTCACTTAATGCTTGGATTTGAGTCTTCACAATTGTCAATTTGGTAAGACTAAACCTATTTTTTAATGTCTATAACTCGTGGTGGGACCTAAGCTTCGGCCTTGACATAAGTGTAGTGGATTCTTGTGGATTAGTTGTGAGTTGCTAAAAGGCAATGCTTATGTGGAGCTATTTGCATACCCTTCTTTCTTAGGCAATCAAAAGGAAAGAATTTTTTTTCATTTTTTTTTTTTTTTTTGGGTGGGAGGATGGGTTACGGGTGTCATGATAAATTATCATGCAATTTGCACTCTTATGTGAGAAGGAAATTTATCTTTCAGTGCATTAGTGAAGGGGGAGGAGTCATTATCATAGTCAAATCTGTACTAAAAGTCCATACAGATTCCTCCCCCGTCACTACCCAAAAAAAAAAAAAGATGCAATTTGTAGTTATGGTCATTAATTAATTGGATTATGAATATTAAAATTTAAAGAAAAAAAAAAAAAAAGGCAAAAGTAATTTTGTTGATCGACGTTGCTGTTTTCACTAATAATTTGCTTCATACACTATTTACATCTCACATGAGGTCAACTTAGTACGAGCCATCAGGTCTTTTTTTTTTTTGGGGGGGGGGGGGGGGGGGGGGGGTGGGGTGGTTGGTCGGATTCTTGGCGAAGAGCTCCCCGGCCAGCCGGCCTGTTATTTTATTTTGTTAGCCTGCATTTCAGAGGTAAGTCCAATATATCCCCGCTTATTTAGCGGTGGAGAGAGAGAGAGGAGAGAGATGATAATGAACGGATAAAGATTTATATACATTGAAGAAGTCACGATGGATGTGACATGGTGGCTTATTCTTCTTTCATGTCTACAAGTTTGAAGTTACAATAAGGGAGTTGGACAACAACATCAATTAATTGTGAAGGGAATGACCAGCACCCGGACTGTGACCTGGTGTGGTAGGTCGAAAACCATCAACCTCTACCTTACTTGTACGCTCTTGTTGCAATCCACTAGAGGCCCCACCCTTTGCTGCTCTCACAGTGTTCTCACCGTGCCTACTCGAGCATTTCTCGCACGACCCAGACTTCAAATGCCTCCCTTCAACATCCACAGCTTCATGGCATAAAATCAAGACAAGAAGAAATATACAAGTACCCATCAATCCTGCCTTTGCCATAATAAAAAGAGGGATTGCAAATTGATTAAATAAGCTAAGACAGAGAGAGAGAGAGAGAGAGAGAGAGAGAGAGAGCAAGACTTAGAATTGAACCCTTAGTTTCTTCTAGTGTGGAATTGAAGGCTAGGGATTTGCTACAGAGGCCTAAAACCCACTCTTCCAATGTAGTATTTAAGCTATTAGCTAGAGAAGTGAGAGCCATGCGAGGGTCCTCACTCCTCACCAGTGGGAAGATTCCATAAAGTAATATTGAGATATACAAAAGAAAGAACAAATAACAATTGGACGGCTTGCATTAAGGGTTTAACCCCAACCTCTCAACAATAACAAATCTGCACATGCACTGTTCTACATTTCTACCTCTAGCTAGCAAGTTGTCTATATTCTTCATGCTCTCTCCCATGGCCCATGGGATATCAATGGCTTCAATTTTTTTCTCTTAATTTTATTTATTTTTAAATCCTTGACCTAAAAACCACTCAAAACACAATCACATGGAGATCTTTCCAAGGCAATTGGATCTTTTGATCAAATTGATATATTCTTGATCTTTGACAGAGCACCTTTTTTTCCTCTTAAAGAACATCTAAAAGTCTAAAGGGTTGCATTAGGGGTCTTAAAAAAATGAGACGGATTGAATTAATTTTCCACTATTCCATGACCTCCCCACTAACCCATAAGGTCCATAACAACGCTGTTTATTTGGACGGTTCGTGTAAGGTTAGCCTCCCTTTATTTCTTATTGGGCCAGACAAACCTACCTTTACAACCAGAGGCCGCCATGTATAAACGGCCTCTTGCGGTACTTCAATTCCAACTTCTGATAAAGTTTTTGAGAGCTATAACATGATCAGTAGCTATCAAAAGTAGAAGATCATTACAAAAAAAACCCTAAAGTATAGTACAAGATTCCTTTTCATTTAATGGCAGGAATGAAGTAAAAGAATTTAAAAAGTGGCCGGTTTTCCCCAGCTTGAGGAGGGTACAGGGGACGGGATATTTTATAGAACATTGATTTAAGGTAAATTACATTTATACTCTTGTGTTCACTGATTAATACACTACGTTTTTAATACTTTTTAAAATTATATTGACACTCCTTGTCAGAATAAAAAATTTAACGGAACTAATGGTATTTGTTAATTGACATAACTACCTCTAATACAAATCACTGCGTTTTACATTATTTTACCAATTCAATAAATTCTCATTTTTTTAATTCATTGTTTAATGCAAAACTAGCAAAACCCATCGTTTGGTCTCACAAGATAATAAATGCACCGTTTGTGGAGGGAATACTCTCTTCTTCATATATATATATATATATATATATATATATATATATATATATCTCTAAAACATGAGAAAGAAACAGACCCATCCATGGAGAATTCTCCAAAAAAGGTCCATCCATGAACTCTTTAAAACAGACCCATCCCCCACCGTCGTCTTTTTCATCTTCCTCCCATATCCACCGACGTCAACCCATTACTCACCACCATCCTTTAATCTTTCAATGGCCACTTCCACTTTATGGGAGAAATTTGGATGGTTCTCTCTCTCTCTCTCTCCCCCCTCTGCATATTTGGATTTTATTTATTTATTTATTTATTGCGACTCATTTTAAATAGAGCACCATCAGCCTAATAGCCTCCTATGTTCTCCAACCATATCCTTGAGTTGGAGGCTAGCAGGATATGGCTATTGTCATGGGCATACCCAACAAGCCAGCCTAGTAAGCTTTATAATCTCAAACAAACCATTGCTCCTACAACGTACCACATGCATCCAAAGAAAAAAAAAAATAAATAAAAAAACAGAGCATGAAGGAAGAATTTTCAATTTTCAGTTCAACAACCAACACTAATCAACCCCTATCTCCACGTACCAATCATGAACCACCAGTTCACCAACTCAGTGTTTTTCCTACAATTGCATTTAATCCAAAACCCTATAATTTCTCTATTTTCATTCGATACTTGAGAGATAAAAAGAGAAGGCTTGAGAGAGAATAAAAAAACAGAGCATGAAGAAAACACATGCCTCCAAGGTTATATGGGGTTGATAATGGTGATCATGGTGGATATGGTCGGTGGTGACGACCTTCTTCTTCCATCTTCTTACAAAGAGAAGCAAAACCCCCCCACTGACAACTTCCAATATCGTCGCCATTAACTAAACTCACATAACCACCATCTCCAATTACTGCCCATAGCCACCAGCGATAATGCTCATCCCTATAAACACCACCAGTAGCATTATCTTAGTACTATATACCATTGTGATCAGTTGGGACTAAGACCCAAGTCCCATTCCTCACGAAAATTTGCAAGCCTAATGTGCTCGATGAAGTTCGTGTGGGACTGTGCTCACCAAACTCCACCAAACTTCTACCACTCATTGCTTGATGAAGCTCAAGGCATAGTTTGGCCAAAGAGAGAGACGTGGTGAGGTGAAGGTGAAGGTCGTAAGTTAAACACAGTGTTTAATGAGGTTTGAAATAAGGGAGAGAGAGAGAGAGAGAGAGAGAGAGTGTGTGTGTGTGTGTAAAATGATGAGGTGAAAATGATCAGTTAAATGTTGCGTTTCAATTTTAAAAGGGTTAAAATGGGTATTTTCATTCCATTTTTCCATGACATCAGCAAAAGACGTTAATGCCTCCAATGGCTGGTTGGCGGATGGGGTTAAGTATTGATTATTTTCGAAAGTAAGGGAGGACATTATATTTTAAGAAAGTATGAGGGATGCTAGTGTTTTTGTCAGTAAACACAAGGGGTGTAGATGTAATTTACCCTTGATTTAAAGCTTAATATCCGAGACAAAAATAAGTGGACCTCCCCAGTTTCTTCCTCTATCCCTTTTAGTCCACTATTGATCTCTTATTCCAATTTGATATGTTTTAATTTTAATTTTTTAAATTTGTTAGGGTTGGTGAAAGATTTCAATAGATTTTCCATCAGCTGCTTTCTTGTGGTGGTTGATGAAATATATTTGGAACGAACATCACGGCAGAAGGATATACTAGTATATTTCTTCTTCTTCTTCTTCTTCATTTTTTTTTTTTTTTTTTTTTTTTTTGGTGGTAATGGTATGTAGCATATTTCGATCAAGTTTAACTTTCAAGCCCTAATGTGATATCTAGACAATGATCTTGTTTTAAGAACTCAGAAATTTTATTGTTGAAGTGATTCCTAAGAAGGCAAGTCTTGTTTTCTTCAAACAGTGAGAAATTTGGTTTGAACTGATTTAAGGGAGCCTCAAAATTGTATTGGTAAGGGTAATCTTCAAAAGTTCAAAGCCATTAGCAAAAGAAAAAAGGGCGCTCTTCAAATTAACTAGAATGAGAAAAGGCAAAAGGGGATGTGTGGGAGTCTACGAAATGAGACCAACTTATTTTACCTTGGTTAAAAGAGGATACGTAACTATTCAATGAACAAAAAAAATATAAAAATGTTAGTTTTCTCTCAGCAGTCATTTTTCCCCCTCCGAAAGGGGTGGGGGATCAAAAGCCTAGTTGTTTGAGATGTCCAAATCATTTCTTGAAAGATTTGGCATCAAGTAGTGGCACCCTCTGAGTAACCTAAAAGATAATATAAAAAATAATAAATAAAGAAGAAGAGAAGAAAGAACTATTTTGATGTGGTAATTTCTCAGTTTCGGGAGGTTTACCAATTGTTACATCTTTAGAATTTTAGAATAAGAATATTCCTTGTCTTATTGGCTTATTTGAACAACTATTTTGATTGGTTGATGTGGTAAAAATAGATTAATTATTTGAGATTAGAATAAAAGCATTTGTAATTTGAAATGAGGGGCGAGAATGTAATATTATATATCAGCCAGTAGAAGCATGATATTTTCAAGCTTTTAGCCATTTAATTGGGCCTGAGAAAGAAAATCCGGTCAGCCGGTTTGTGGAGCAGTGTCCTTCTTTGTTAAGATTGCCACGGAAACCTACTTTCAGGTTCAGTGTAAATTAAACTGTATACTAATGGTAGGAAATTAAAGTGACCTAAAATTATTGGGTGTAATCATTGACTAAACAATCCCTTAATGTTGGTCTGGAAAGGCCGTAGGCCATATACTGAAATGATAAGCAGAAGCTCTCTCTGTCTCTCTCTGATTTACATAATTAAAGCGATTGTTTAAATAGTTTCTTTTTCTTTTTTTTTTTTTTTTGAAAGAGCATCAACTTAAAACGCAACTCTAGCAGTATCCATACATAACTTCACGTCAATGTAAACTTTGATAGGTTAGTTCTCTTATACTGAGTTATTAATTGTGTTAGTACGTACAAAAAAATTAAGAAAGGCCGGCTTATATGTAGTTGCCCCCTCTAAAAAGTAAAGGTGAAGAACATTTTCACTACCATCATCCCTAGTTTTCTTCATCTCAATCATCTGTGGTCTAGATATCGTAATATCTGTTTTCTTTAAGGATATTTCCCAGAAAGCAGTCCGCAATGATATCCTAAAATCAAGGTATACATAATTAATCCTTAGGTTTATCACGTCCCATGACAGTCTTAGTCTGAATAATATTGTACCTTAGCTAGTTACAAGCTTAATGGACATGCATGGCAGATTAGCCTTTTTTGAGGAAGATATTCGATCTAGTGGAAAATAATCATGGAAGAATAACATTGTTGATTGGCCATTTTAAGGAAGGTATTCTAGCTAGCAACATAATATATGAGAGAGAGAGAGGACATTATAAGACTACGATCATGTAGTAATTAAATACAAATTGATGCATACACAAGAAGATCACATGCATGCAGTGAAGCTCCTGAAATAAATACAAATACATACACAATACATCCACTAATATATGTCAACAGCTACTAATTAGGAATGAAAGCTTGCCATTGGCAACAAACAACTTAGTACAAACATCAATCGACCTCGGGCAAACCAATGCCTTAGTTGTGGTCGGAATGACCAATTCCAGGACCATGACCAGGGGTCGTGGGTCGAAACGCTTCCACATTTCCTTCTGTAGTTTTAATAACATGATGCGTGTTGTAAGGGCTTTCAACATGTGTTTTAGTCTCCCTTGCAATGCTTTTCCCATCAGGACTCAAGCATTTTACACACCTCAAGGTTTTTCCTAGGTCCAAATTCCTTCCTTCAATACAAAGAACTTCATGAGATAAAATCATTAGTAAAAAATACAAACAAGTGCAACTCAACTTGGCCATTGTTGATTGTTAGAGCTATAGACTCAAAATGAACTCAAGCTCTATGAGATAGAGAGAAAGGAAGAGAGGGAGACACCTAAAACTCGGTTAGCTACATGGGTATTTAAGGAGTCAAAAAGGTGAAGCATGTGACGTCCTAAACATCAAGGAAGATTCCACGAGTGATCGAGCTGCAACTACATACAAGGAGAAAAGAAAAAAGAATAATAAGTGGGGCTGGACGGCAACATGCCCAAAACCCTTTTCATGGCCATTTTTCAAGTAGTTTTTCCCAGACAAGAACTGCAATAGCTTAGCTTGCAAGAGCAAAAAATTCTTGCATGTTACATGGAACACCCTCGTCCCCCCTTTTTTGTGGTTCCTGTCACTATATAGAATCAGAATCATTTGTACTGTAGTAGGTAACTTTCAGCCAACATCATGTCATGTTCTTAAAATTACGTTTTATGTCTGGAAAATGCAAAAGAGGCCCAACATTTCACTCCAATCTATTTGGCTAAATGACATTAACAGTTGCAACTTGCAACATTAGCCCAATATGGATATATAGTTATTCCTTTAATTAATGAAAATTTTAATTAATTGGTTCAATTGTCAAGTCATTAGGGCAAGTAGAGTTGAGCTAAATTTTAAATGGCCTGTTTTAAAGGACACCTTCTTAAATGGGAGCTAAGGTCAAAATTTTAATAAGTCAGTTGGGGCCTTAAAAACTAAGGTCTACAGCAATCGTTTTAATTGCTATGATATTGAACCGGCTTTGCGTGGCATCCAAGTTGGAAAATTTAATTATAAATTTCATTGAAGAATAATTATTCACAGAAGTGGCTACAAAATCATTCAGGTAAAAAACAACATTTGATAAAAAATTTGAACAATTTAACATCTTCCTTTTGGAAATTAGGTACAAGGAAGGCGTGCTTTTCTTATTTTTATTTCTAAAGCTTAATTATTGAAAGATATAACAAGTTGGGCTCATTTCCTTAAAAAGTAGTATTTTTACACTTTATTCCGACTTAGGTGTCATTTTAAACTTAATTCCTGAACAGCGATAAATCGTGGTTGCCAACCACGATTTTAACAAAATCGTGGTTGCCAACCACGATTTTATGTTTGGTATAGAAATCCGTACTTTTGACGCTTGTATCAGTATAAAAAATTTATACGCTAAAATCGTGGGTACTAAGCACGATTTTGGATTAAAACCGTGATTATGGGCTGTGATTATGACCGTTAATAGGATAAAAAAGGAAAAATTTTTCAAGTAAAGTCGTGGTTGATAACCACGATTTCATCCTGAATCGTGGTTAGCAACCACGATTTTACTTCTAAAACTACTTCACACTTTCCAACCCCCCCACCCTCCCGTCAGAAACCCATGCCCTCTGCCTATTCTGCCGTCCTCTCCCTCTCTCTCTCTCTCTCCCTCGCTCGCTCCCTGTTCTCCCTCTCTCTCCGTTTCAGCAGTCCCCTCAGGTCAGACCTCCTCTCACGCAATGCCTCTTCTCCCTCTCTCTCTCCTTTTCATCCGTCCTCTCAGGTCAGAGACCTGCTCGCTCTCTCTGTCTCTCTCTTCAGCCATGCCGCATCTCCCTCTCTCTCTCCTTTTCATCCGTCCCCTCAGGTCAGACCTACTCTCTCCCTCTCTTCAGCGCTCCCTCTTCTCCCTCACGCTCCTTTTCATCCGTCCCGCTCTCTCTCTCTCTCTCCGTTTGTTTTCTCCTGCCTCTTCATTTTTCCCCATACAGGTGAGACCCAAACCCCTGCCATCTGAAATCAAGCCTCCGTTCGTCGGTGGATTCGTTCTTGTGGGCTTCTCTGCCTCTTCTCGGTGGATTCGCAGGTCAGTAGGTGCAATTTTTTTTTCTTCATTTTCCCCCTTTTTGTTGCTCTATCTCATCCCCGTTTGGTTGCTGAGAAAAGGGTACGGAGCATAAAGACAGTAATAAGTTTCCATTGTCTTGGGTCCAAGAGAACACAAACCTCATTCGAATTGAACCCGATCCAACCATTTTGATTAGAGCTCAACGATATTAAAAGTGAGATTAAAAACTTGTCTTTTTTCCTTTTCCACAGTTTTCGCAGCAGCCAAACGTTGGTTCAAATTGATGCTGGGCGGTGACTTGAGCGGGTTGTGGCTTGATATGTAAGTCGATCGACATGTAGGTGATGCCAGCTCAGGTATGGTGTCTCTTCTCTTATTTTGATAACCCTAATGCCCCTTTTATTTTCCCCCTCTACATCCCCTGTTGCTGGCTGTATGTATAATACGATGGAGAATGGGATCTTCACCCCTCATCCTACTACGAAATACTCAATGCTACTAAATACTTGATGCTTATGTCAATAATGCATGCCTTCCTCGTCTTTGCTTCTAATAATTGATTAAATTTTTTTTACCAATTTTGTTGAAATGCAAATTAGGATATTATTATGTATGGGAAATGCTACATGGGACGAGTTGGAGAGCCGAACCGTGAGACGAAGTTTTTTGATAGCTAACGTCTGTTTTCAAACCAGCCAACGTTTGATTGCACATTGAAACTTATTCCACAATTTTAGGCCCCCTCTCCTCCCCAAAACTCTCCTCCAATCAAGTCTTTTGATCTGCCTTCCAAATATGGGTTTATTACCCATTTTAGCTCTCTCTATGGGAACAGCTTACTGCTGCTCTGTTTTTCAGTGGCATTGTTTACAGATTTGAGAAGCAATTTGTTGAGAAGATCGCAACTACTCATCCAGTCGAGATAAATTTACGATCATAACTAGATTCCACCTCACAAAGCAAAAAAAATCATTACCCAACCTTTAAAAAACCCAAACTCAACTTGATTCCACTGTACGAAGCAAAAAACCCAGACTCAATGAAATTTCTCCGTAACCCAAACTCAACTAGATATTCATCTTGCCCCCTTTTTTTTTTTTTTTTTCCCACACATGAGGTAATATGTGTTTTTGTTTTACTTGACAAAAAATGTCCAGCAACATCAATTCCAATTGTAGTCAGTTCTTTTATCTAGTTAATATACATAGGGCTAATGCGCAAGGTGAGTGCCTTCATGCAAAATTCCCGTGTTCAATGTTTCCTTTTTTCTCTTTTGTCTCACATCCTCCTTACTTAAATTCAAGTATGGGGTGTTTGCGTGCAATGAAACTCAAGTTAAAACTTGACTTAATTTCTTTATAATAAAAAAAAATATATATATAAGACGCACAGGTAGCTTCCTACCAAACCATAATATAATGCATGTCTTGTTTCTTTTCTAGAGCACAAGGATCACTTAAATCAAATCTAGTTACACTATTTTCTTGTGTTAAAATATGCATACAACTTAATACTCGAGTAACCATAATGTAGAAACGAATTAACGTGCCTTAACCTTGATTTTGAAAAGTGTTAAATTTGGGGTTGTTTACACTTCAGGATATGGATAGTGTTCGCTATATTGACTTTGAAACCAATAGACAGGGTTCTGAAGGTAGTCTAGCTAGGAATTAGATTATGGATGGGCATGTGGTTAGTGAACTCGTTGGTGGTTTGGATGCATGTGGAGAGTGTGGGGAGCAAAAAATTGAAGTTAAGAAGCAAAAATTTCCAAATATCTCAACTTGACTAAATCTAGACATCTCAACTTGAACAAATCTCTAGAAGTAAACAATTCCACATCATAAGTCTCAACTAGATTCATCCAGGTTTGGTCCTGGGTGTAGAATACATAGAACTGATGAAGTATGGCTCAATTACAGCCCATCCCAATAATCAAGTTGGAACACAAGTAAACAGGGGTGATGACAATTCTTAGTATAGAGCAGAGGAATTCTCATCATCACTTATTGTGTATGCCGGCCTTTTGCCTGGCCCTTTGGCTTTGATAGTCCATTGATCGCAAGCTTTTACTATATCATAAATTACAATTACTTAAATAGGCAGACCACTAAACTAAATGCTGTCAATAAATGTGGGATGGCTGAATTAATATTCGAATAAATGTAGCAAAGGTTTAAAATCAGGGATAAGTTCAATAAATAAATGAAATAGTTTGGTTTAATTTTTTGGGGCAGTGTTCAGTCCTGGGTTGAATACCATAAGAACTTGTTTAGGCTAGTTTGGTTTGGGAGTGTTAGAGTAACAAAAATTTTTTTTTTTTTTTTTTTTTTTGGGGGGGGTTGATAATGGGGGAACCATCCCACAGCAGGACCCTTTGGACCTACCCATGGAACCTAAACCCTTGGGGAGACTTGCATAGCAATTGACCGCCACAGCCCCCCACTTAAATCTTGGGTTGTCCTAGCGAGGAATCGAACTCATGACCGTGTGCCTAACCACGCAATCACAAGTTCTCCCTTACTCCCTTACCAACTGGGCCATCTAAGGGTGGGCAACAAACATAAACTCACAGTCGAATGAAATTCACCGTAGAATATTTGACAAGTACAGGCACATTTCAATTGAAAGAAAAAACAAAAAGATCCTGCGACAAACTACCAAGTAATTATAAAAAAATACATGATTAATAAGAAGAAACAAAGAAGTATAACTGGAATGCCACAAGGAGCAACAATCGGTAAACAGACATGAATGAACCTCATGAAAACATAATAAGCGCAGTAACACAAGGTCTCTTAACAATAATTATTCTCAATGCTTATTGCTTATATTCTCTAAATTGCATAGATGTGGTATAAGCATGGTAGTACATTCAAACAATGGGTATCCAATATAAAATGAAATTGCATAACTTACGTGCATGACCTTCTTGGTCAATTTTACCTATCCATGATACATTAAAAGAACGAGAAAAGGCAGCAAAATGAAAAATTAGGATGTTAAAAAAAATTACTTCAATTTATTATAATTAATAATCTGCAGTCATGTCACTAGTTTGCACAGATGTTAAGATGCATAAAAGCTCCAAAATAAAGTAAACAAATAAATCAAAAATGTTTTCCTTCATAGAATACCAGGTATCAAACCAAATAAACTTAAAATAACTATCATAAAGCCAAATCCTATAACTATCATAAAGCAAAATCCTCACTGCCAATCCTAGTAGCTGAGAACTTGGAACACAGTTGTACATACTAAAAGAAAAAGAAAAAATGTCCACACACACTTCCATGTCAAAAGTGTTCTTCAAAGACAAACGTGTTATTTTTTTATATGGGCATGGTCATTTTGCAGATATTATTTCACTAAAAAAACGTAATTACCAATTTGGGTAGAAGTTCTGAAGCATTAGAAGGCAGTCCAGCTCCATCAACCATCCATGGAAATTCAGATGATCCATTGGTATGAACCATCTTTGCACCAGATGTTATAATTTCATTCAACCTAGCCTGTAAAAAAACACTGCTATGATGAGCACTAGAATGATAAGCCGCAATCTTAAAGATGTTAAGACCTGAAAATTCTACCAACTCACAAAAACATGTTCAATCGTCTTAAAACTTTCCCACTTGTATAACTCCACAGGGAAAAGAGATGCTCCGCAATCGTAATGCTAACTTTCAAAGTTAAAAAATGTGAACGGCAAAAAATTAAGCCTTTATTCACTAAGTCTAAGAATGTTTGGAATGTAAACTGATGACCACGAGATACATAAAATGGGACGATTTTCATTATTTTGGAAAGTTTATACATAAGGAAAGTGATGCTTTAGGGGACATGGCCCATAAAACTAATTCAATTCAGGATAGATGAAACAGAGAACTGCTTCTGAAGTACCTTCTTTTTTTTTTTTTTTTTCTGATTAACTATTAGGGGTATCCTAGACCTTACTCCTTCCGAAGTACTTTGTAACCATAGAGTACATATCAAGATGAGGGAAAAAAATTACATGACAGCTATAAGGATAGCTATGCTTTATGATATAGTATTGTAACTATGCTTTATGGTACAAAATGCTAGGCAGTCAAGAAACAAGTTATACAAAATATAAGCATGGATAAAAATCTCAAAAGATTACATTAGCAAATTCCAGGTAAAGGAGCAAAACAAACCTTAGCTTCTTCCATCTCAATACTAGCATTGTCAACTCCATCCAACATAGAAGAGTCTTTGCTAACAAGGGAGACCTTAAAATGATTCCAAGTCAGTCATGTAAATTCAATGTCAAAAAGCAATCAAAACCTTTCGGAGAAAAGAATACAAACCAGTATTGGTGTTAATTGCCCTTCCAAGTCAAGGAGGCCTTTGGCAAATGCAGCCGCAGACATCTGTCAACAAATACTTAACAAAATAATTTAACTCATAAATGATGCCAAAGGCAAGGCCCAATGATTGTCAATATTTGGAGATTCAATTTTTAAAAATTACAGAACAAACAGAAAGCATCCAAAACAGTAAAGAAGACAATATCAAAAGCCACACACTTATGATCACTTCTTAATACCTGTACACGGCCCTCATCGGAGCTGTAAATTTTAAGATCATGACGATATGTACTATGGAGGCGAAGCAGGCCTGTACCTTCACCTACAGTTATTTAAAATAAAAAATAAAAAATTCCACCAAGAACAGAGAGAATAATCCTCCAACATTCAGAACTCTTATTAGTGAATTATTACACTGAGAAAGAACGCACAAACACTTCTATAAATTCTTTTGTACTATAGAATAAATAAGAAGATGAAAATTGTTTTAGAAATATTAGAGTTTATGGTTAATAGAAGAACTTAGGTTAGTAATGCAAGTTTCAATGATTGGACCTGTAGTTGGAAGTTCCAAATTTCTTACTAATAAGAGATGTTAGAACTATTACTAATAATATAAGCTACGTTGCTTGTTATTGATATGCTTCAGTAACGGGCTTACATATCCTAAACCACTTTTTTTTCAATTCTTTCATATGTTTTACCACATTGTGAATCTCTCTCTCTCTCTTTTCCTTTGTACTTATATTTATTTCTTATTTCCGTTTAAAGGATATTAATTTGTTTGATTGGTTCTATTGAAATAGTTTATTGTTGAATAGTTGTATCAGATCACATATTTATAATGAGACTTTCATGGCAATGATTGCAGGTATTTGCAAAAACATTCGAAAGGCTTAGTTATGCTTGCCAAGTTTACAATCGATGTACATATCATTTGGCAAAGCACTGTTTTTTTTGTCTCAAAATGGAAGACCATTGGATGTTTGCCACTCTTTTGCTTTTGAAACATTGAAATTGTATAGATTATAAAGCAATATAGTTGCACATAGAAAAACAATGTGTTACATTTGATATAAACATATGAAACATGTAGAGTACATAATTCCTTTTTCATATTATGTTGACTACTGAGGTTATGTAGCCCCACTAGGATATTTGATGCTTATGTGTAAATGAGGTTATCAGATTAGATGTGAAATTTCTATAAATGTGATTTGTACAGGTTTTTGGATAAGTCGATAACTTGGGATGTCCTATTTACAGCTGGGACCATGCCGGAATTTTTCTAACATTTTAGAAACTAGCAACGTAGTGGACCAATGAAGTTATGTAGCCCCCCTAGGGAATATATGATGCTTATGTGTAAATGAGGTTATCAGTTAGATGTGAAATTTCTATAAATGTGATTTGTACAGGTTTTTGGATAAGTCGATAACTTGGGATGTCCTATTTACAGTTGGGACTATGCCGGATTTTTTCTAGCATTTTAGAAACTAGCAACGTAGTGGACCAATGAGGTTATGTAGCCCCACTGGGGAATATATGATGCTTATGTGTAAATGAGGTTATCAGATTATATGTGAAATTTCTATAAATGTGATTTGTACAGGTTTTTGGATAAGTCGATAACTTGGGATGTCCTATTTACAGTTGGGACTATGCCGGATTTTTTCTAACATTTTAGAAACTAGCAACGTAGTGGACCAATGAGGTTATGTAGCCCCACTGGGGAATATATGATGCTTATGTGTAAATGAGGTTATCAAATTATATGTGAAATTTCTATAAATGTGATTTGTACAGGTTTTTGGATAAGTCGATAACTTGGGATGTCCTATTTACAGCTGGGATCATGCCGGATTTTTTCTAGCATTTTAGAAACTAGTAACGTAGTGGACCAATGAGATTATATAGCCCCACTGGCAATATGTAATGCGTATGTGTAAATTAGGTTATCAGATTAGATGTGAAATTTCTATAAATGTGATTTGTACAGGTTTTTGATCAAGTCGATAACTTGGGATGTCCTGTTTACAGTTGGGACTATACCGGATTTCCCCTACCATTTTAGAATGAGTAGTGCTATGGGTCACTTCATTTATTTTGCTTTGATCATTAATCTTAACCTTTCGATGGATGGTATGATGGGATATTAGTGATGAAGTGAAATGATTCAGTATTTCTTTTTCTCTTTTTTTTCCTTTCATTTCCAAAAAATAATTGGCATTGTGTGAGGAATAAAAATGTAGAGCACAAAAAAGGTATTCAAAAACGGTGCACAAAAAAGGTGGGTAGAAAGCGAAACTCTATACATGCATGCTAAAGGCAAAGGGTTCAATCTCATAAGGAATAAAAAGAGAAACTTCTAGAGATAATTTTCAATTGAAAAACAAGTTGCTAGTTGACAATAACACTTCTCTACTGCTGCTATTGAAGCCTCAATCTCTCCAATTGCAGATGTTACTTCCTAATTGAGCACAGGAATGCCAGTGGGGCTAATCACCATATTTATAACCCTTATGATGGACTTTCAAGCCTCCTTTGGTCAAAACGAAGAAATAAACCAAAAAGCAGGATACCAAACCTGCATTGTTGAGTAATTTTTTCAGACAATTTTCAATTATTTTTCGTAGCCCACTTGGGTCTTCTTTCAGTTCTAGCTTGGCCGCTAAGTTTTGTAATCTTCATTGATTGTTAATTACAAAAACCATGTGTAAAATGGGAAAAAAAAAGATCTAAATATTTAGCTTTTAATAATAAGAAAAAAAGTGTAAATATTTAACATTCTTTACCACAAGGTACTTTTTTTTTTTTTTTTTTTTTTTTTTTTATGAAAAACATTTTTTACCACAACGAACTTAAGGCAATAGAATACCTTACGCACTAATAAATCAATTCTTTAGTGCAAGGCCCAGGATCAAGCAAAAAGGAGAAGAAATAAAGAGTTTGAAAAAAGGAACAAGAAAAAAGAAAGATGTTTGAAAAATAGTGAACAATAAACTTGGCCACTCACCGCATTATGTAGCAACTTACCATTTAGTGGACAACTTTACTATTTGAAGTGATCAATTTACTATTTCAGGTGGCCCACTTATCATTTGAACTGACCAATTTACTATTTCAAGTGACCTTATGGGTATGGTATCCAATTTTTGGTTAGGGTACCATAGAATTGATCATTTTATATATATATAAGAATGGCTATAAACATCTTAGTAAATGACTACTAACTTAACTCCAAATGACTAGTAGTTGGATGTGAATAATTCAAACTTAAATTAAATTACTACTAACTTAACTACGAATGACTAGTAATAATTGGATGGAAACAAATTCATACTTAAAAGTCAAACAATGCCCATAAAGTGCCGTGAAAGGTGTGAAAGGTGAAGTGGGCATGCAGAACGTAAAATCGTGCTTGGTAAGCACGATTCTTCGTGAAATCGTGGCTGCTAACCACGCTTTTTAAAAGTCGTGGTTAGCAACCACGATTTTACTTCTAAAATTTTTCCAGGTTTTTTTAATTTTTTAAACACTTTAACCATCATAATCGCATATCGTAAATACAGTTTTTAATCCAAAATCGTGCTTAGCATCCACGATTTTAGGGTATAAATTTTTAATACTAATACACGAGTTACAAATACGAAATTATATACCCAACATAAAATCGTGCTTGCTAACCACGATTTTGTTAAAATCGTGGTTAGCAAGCACGATTTATCGTAGTGTAGGAATTAAGTTCAAATTTACACCCAAGTCGGAATAAAGTGTAAAAAACCTACCTTTTTGGGAAAAGAGCCTAACAAGTTGGTACGTGCACTATTCACGCATGACCCAAGAAGGTGGGGGAAGGGATTCTTTTGGCCTTTCTAGCTCTCTCTCCCTCTACCCGAGACCGAAAATAAAAAACTTATTACTGAACGGTCCACGATCCTCTTCCTTTGGGCCACACTATAGTTATATTATCTTCTTTATTTTTTTTATTTTAAATATTTTTAATATAGTTGTGGCAGCAAAAGATTCTTTACATGGGATCTCAATCACAACTGTAAATGACTGTTAGAAGGGGAGGCACATGGAGTGTGCTTATGCTTGTCTTTTGAAATCTGGTCTATATATGTGTGGTTAAGGATTAAAAAGAAAAGTTGAAGGGGCATTGGGGCAACAATAAAAAACTCCCCTTTAACATACTCTTCTTGGAAGCTAGCTATCTAGGCCACTGAAAAGGAATGCAGATGATCTTTCCAACTTTGCGGCTGATCATTTGAAAATGCCAACCCAGTAAAAAATATTTTAAAAAAAACACAAAACATAAAACATAAAACATATAAACTCGATTTAACCCAAAACAATTATTAACTGCTGGTGGGGACCCACTGAAGAGGGAGGAAGCTAGGTGGCAGAGTTAATTACTTAGAACTTGCCATATTTGAAAATGTCGGTTGTGGTACTACAGTAGGGGATGAATAGCATTTGAATTATAAAAACATGTAGCTGACTATTCTTTTTAGGCTATTCTTCGTTAATTCCCATGTGCATCGACAGTTACAGGACAAAATTAATGCATGGTTTTGAAAGGGAATGGTGAGTTGAATATAAGATCTCTTAGGAAATCTTATATTCCTCATCGATTAAATATTTTATCATATTTTCATATACTTGTTTAGAATCTTCCATCTAATAACTTAAGCTATTGAAATAAAAACTTAACATCGTATCAGATATTGTAAAATAAAAAGGAAAGAAATACATTAAAATTAGAGATTTTTTTTTTCCATGTCAGATTATCATCATATATAGTGTTTATAATAGAACACAGAGTAATAATACTAGGAAAGGAGACACTAGGTTGCGTTACATAAAGTCGCACTAGATTTAGAACCCGTGTGATGCACGGATTTATTTATAAAAAATAATATTATTAACAAATTATAATTTTAGTAGAATACTTATTTTCTAAAATAGTAAAATGTATTTGTTAATATAATATGTCAATCAAATTTAAAAGATATAGACAAAAATAAATTAAATAGTTCAATTAAAATAATCTTTGGTGTGATGTTAGCGTAATGTATCACATATAATTTAATTATATTCCTGAAAAAGACAAATTATTTTGAAAAAAAAAAATTTAATGGTCTAAGCTTGTAAAAAATGAAGGAATTAACATGTTATGATATTTGGTAGAAAAAAATTAAAACTTTCTAAAACCTAACCCATCACATGATCATGGTTTTAACATATATGTTGGTATATACCAAAGCAAATATGGCCGTTGAAAGTATTTTGAAATCCGATGGTGCAAATGATAGAATGCATGACAACAATGAAACTTGGCCTTTTATGAGAGTTTCGAGTGGGTTTCACAGAGAGTGAAAAATGAGGGGGAAAATTATCAAAAATTTGTTTGAGATTAGAGGATAAAAAGATGAGAGAAAAGTTTAGACTGAGAAAGAGAATAAGAGAAAAAGGCAAAAGGACAATAAAATAAGAGATAGCATAAATCTTTTCAATTTTTTGTAATTAATCATATAGAAGAATTTTGATTAATATATATGTGTGTGTGTGTGTGTATTTTCTTGTCGAAAGCAAATCGAGAGAATTTGAAGATTTCAACGTATTGCATTTTTTTTTATTCCCCATTTTCTCTATATGTCTCCCTTTTTAATTGTGACCATTTATAGTTTTATACGTTCAATTTTTAGAAAGGGAAATGGATAGGCATAAATAAAACGGAAAAATATAGTATAGTTTACTAAGTTTGGGTTGAACATTGTACAGTGTGAGTTTTCCAATTCTCCCATATAAAAACAAAAATATATGCAGTGACCACCAAGCGTCAACTGATCTCCACTGCATGAAAAAGAGCTATTAATACCAAAAAAAAAAAGCTGGAGAATTTATCTTTTGGTGACTAATTCCTAACTTAATACCAAACAAAGAAAGTTAGTAGTCCTTTCGAAACACATATACAGTTAATTTGTTACAAGTTGACAGACAATATCCTTTGTTTGGTATTAAGTTCAAAAATTATCATTAAAAAGTATTTTTTCAGAAGTCACTAAAATTAACTTTTTGGAAAAATTACTTTTTAGTGACAACTTCCCAATTTAATACGAAAACAATGGAAATTAGTTGTATTTTGGTGCACATTTACAATCAGTTTGTAGTAAGTTGACAGATCATATCCTTTTTGTGATATTAGATTGTAAAACTGTTACTAAACAGTAATTTTTCCAAAAAGGTTTCTCTATCCCATTGTGTCACTGTTTCAGCATGTGAATTGGATTAAAAAAAAAGGGAAAATTCTTATGTTGACATGTGGCCATCAAAGGGTGCCATTCCTCCTCTATCTATATATATACTAGAAGGAACCCGCGCGATGCGCGGGAATCGCAAACTCTGGGATACGTTTAATATGAGCGTTAGTTGATACCAAGTAAAAGTAATATCCTGTTGACAAAAAAGAAATGACGGCAACTCATGTATTCAAAAATATGAATATCTTAAGAAAATGCTAGTGATCTATAATATAATTTCTTAATCAGCAAAGACCCGTGTGATGTGTGGAAATCACAAATAAATATCGTCAACTCAAATGCTTAGTGAAAACGTGACAACCTATTTAAACAAAGACAAAAATCCAAAAGAATATAAGTTAAAGGAAAAATATTTAATCATTGACTTACCATTTGTCAAATACACTTTCAAAAACCTATCAAAACACAATAATTGTTTTTATAGTGAACTAAGAGCATCTCAAAGGACTTCATCAAAAAAAAAAAAAAAAAAGAGCATCTCAGAGGGAATAGGCAAATTTGAGATAGCAAATCCAAGTTTTCTACCTTAAGTGGCAATTTACTACCTCCCTAAAGATAAGAGTCAAAGGAAGTTAACAAACCTTAATATTTTATTATTATTTCATATTTTAATATTTTAATCACCATCTGTCATACCTTTTGTTTTGTCTTTTTGTTTTTTCCTTTTATATCTTTTACGCCTTAAATGAAAAGATGGAAAGGACGATCCCTCACCCATCTGTTAAACACTGATGAGTTTTTTATATATTTAAACATTATTTTATATATTTTAATCATCGTCTGTCATCTCTTTTTGTTTTGTCTTTTTGTTTTGTGCTTTTATATCATTTATGCCTCAAATGAAAAAATGGAAAAGGACGATCCCTCTACCCACTCTGAAATACCCATTTGCATAGACTCCGGCGACGAGTAACAATTTTCAGAAGACAACACCAAAAAAAGATTATGCCTTGAGGCATAGACTCCGGCAACTGATGAGCTTTTCTTTCTCTTTCTCTCTCTCTTTCTCGGTCTTCTCTCTACTACTGTAGATCCGGTGTAGGTGCAGTTTTCTGCTAAGGGGTTAACCGTCGGCGTCAAGCCTCGCCGGAGAGGACGACCAGAATATGCTCTATTATCCCTCTTTTTTTTTCATTCATCTTCATTTCCGGCTTCACGATTTCACCATACCCTCCCACTCTAATCTGCTCTCACCTCCCTCCTATTTTAAAATTGATTTTTGATTTGGGTTTTTTTTTTTTTTTTTTTTATACTTGACAGTGGTGCGATGGTGACGGTTTTGAAATTTGGGTGTGAAGGGATGGGGCGGTGGATTTTGAAATTTGAACGGGTTTCATATGGGTATGAGGGGGAGAGAGGGAGAGCGAGGAGAATGAGGGAAGGAGCGTATGTATCTATGAGAGAGAGAGAGAGAGAGAGAGAGAGAGAGAGAGGAGAAGAGGGGCCGTACGGGAAAAGAAGGAAAAAAAAATTTTCTGCTGCTGACATCATCACGTGGGTCCAAAGTGGATGAGAGGAGGGGATTTTGGAGGGAACGGTTGTGAGTTTGCCATGTCATTTATTGATGAGCTCAGCAAAAAAACTCCTAATTATAATATAGATATAGATATATATATATATATATATATATATATAGACTATAGATACTATAGATTTGATTGAAATTCAATGTTTTTTAATTTTTTTTTCAAATTATCATAATATAGTCTTTATAATAGAATACAGAGAAAAATCGATCAAGTTGCGAAATAGTGTGAACTATCTTACACAATCAAAGTTGTCCATGTGCGTTTTTTTCATAAATGATTATAATCATTTGAGATATCTCACATATAATCAAAATTAGAATACAAAGTGGTAACACTGCGAAAGGAGACACTAGTAAGATTTGATTGAAATTTCAAGTTTATTGGATACTAGCAAGGACCCGCGCGATGCGTGAGAATTGCAAACTCTAGATATCTTATTGGCCATAAAAAAAAAAAAAAAGAAAAAAAAAAAGCAATTTATATGTTTAGTGACAACCGATAACCTTTTAAGAGAAGGTTTTCAAAGTTTAAAATGAAAAAACATGAAAAAAAATTACTATTATGTATAAAAAGAGGAGGAGAGATATTGGTGGACCCAGAAGTAAAGTGAGAAGAGAGTTTTGAAATGAGAGTTTTTTAGGCTGTTATGTCACCATAACTCTTAAATATAGTATAGAATATGAAAATCTTGCTTTTACTACGTGGATTTGGAGTCTATATATGGAATTCCATGTAAGCAAAAGCAGCCTCATAGCTGTTGGCTTCTAGTTCTCTCTCTCTTCTCGTGAATGTCGAAAGGTGAAAAGTGCTTCATACTTGATAGGCTCTGTTTTCTGTGGAAACTTCCTTCCAAAATATTTAATAAAGATGAAAAATTTTGTCCTCCAGCATGGAAAATTATGGTAAGGCACGGTAATGTGATAACTGATCACATTATGTAACGAGTGATTATACTCGTTAATGTATGACCAGATTTTATTTTTTAATGTGATTATTGGTTAGGTTATTACATATTGTGATCGATTATCTATGTAGTATATTTCAATTATTTGACGCCGTACCATATAATTCTCCAATAAAAATCCTGTGCTTTATTGGTTTGACATGCAACAGGTTTTTTAATTTTTGGTAATAGCAAGTCGCCAGTTACATACAAATTCGTCTCGAAAGCGCTTGCTTGCTCTTTCATCCTCACATCACCTCATATTTTTCCCGTTCTTAATGCATTTATTTGTATCTAGTCTGCTCTGAGGATATATCTAATGGTCTTACTGTAAGTTTTTTCATTCTTGCGTATCAGGTGTTTGATGTTGGGTCTCTGAATCGTGTCTTAGTGTTTGGGGCACTGTTTTCATAGGGTTTTTTTTTTTTTTTTTTTTTTTTTTTTTTTTTTTTGGTGGGAGTGTTTGGCGTCCGTCTCCACCGGTGTATTTCACTTCTTTAGATTTAATAAAATATATTTTGCCCATCAAAAAAGAGAAAAGAAAAAGAACAAATACACCTATACGCGTGCGTCTGTTTGTAATATTTATAGTACATAGGGCATGACTTTCTATTTGCTGGGTTGGCTTATGAATCGTGTCACGTTAGCACCAAGAGACCACAATTAGGACATATCATCTGACAGGTCATCCACTTAAATCAACTTTCTTGAGGGAATCGCAGATTGGTTGGACTACGGGTAAATAATTACAATTGGTAATCATTTGGTATGAAATTAGTAGTCATTTGTATTGAACTGTAATTAGTTGGTATCACAAGCATACAATCACGTGCGCGGACGAACACACATACATACATACATACATCTATTATATCTATTATATATATACTAAAACGGAGGAAATGCCTCCCTTTGGTGCCACATGTCCGTTTGTGAACAGTTGGGAAAAAGGTAAAATTACCTTTTAGTGACCATTGTTCAATCTAATGCCAAAAAAGGACAATATCTATCAACTTGCTACAAATTACCTGTATACTTACATCAAAATAACTATCAATTTTCATTTTTTCGTATTAAGTTGAGAAAGAATCACTAAAAAGTAATTTTCCCAAAAAGATATGACTTTTGGAGAAATTATTTTTTAGTGATCAATTTTCAACTTAATGCCAAAGAAAGAATATTCTCTGCCAACTTGCTACACATTGACTATATACATACTTCAAAAGGACTACTAATGTTTCATGTTTGGTATTAAGTTGAGAAGTGTTCACCAAAAGGTAAATTGTCTAACTTTTCTATTTTTTGGTTTTCACTGCTCTTTTTCATGCTCTTTTTCACGCGGTATAAGTAGGTTGACTCTTGGTGTACCTTGCATATCTTTTTGTTTTTATGTAGGAAAATCGAAAAACCTATATTATAAAATGTTCAACCCAAACTTAGTAGACTATATCATATTTCTTCGTTTTTTTTATGTCTATTCATCTCATTTCCCAAAAGTTAAACGTATAAAATTATAAATATTTATAATCAGAAAAGGAGCCAAATAAAGACAATAATGATTAAAAAAGAAAATACGACACATTGGAATATGTATTAACATATCAAATTGCTTAGAAAACTATAAAAATGCTTTCAAAATTGTGCAAATACACTTTTGCCAAACAAGGAGTATCTCAAACTGTTAGATTCAAACTAATTTACATGATGCACAAATCATTCTCAAGTCCATGCATTCGATAGTAGAAGAGCGAAGACACGAACTCAAGATTTATGATTTTGGAGCCGCGGTTCTTTACCATCTGAACTACCACACGCTAATTTACATGATGCACAAATCATTCTCAAGTCCATGCATTCGATAGTAGAAGAGCGAAGACACGAACTCAAGATTTATGATTTTGGAGCCGCGGTTCTTTACCATCTGAACTACCACACGGGTGTGTATTATATATATATATATATATATATATATATATAATTTATATTGTTCACAATATTTATATTTACAGATCTCACCCGTGCATTGCACGGGTTATAAAAAATAAATGATATTGTCTGTCAACTTGCTACAAATTGACTTGATAAGTGCTTCAAAAGGACTACTAACTTTCTTTGTTTGGTATCAAGCTGGGAAGTGGTCACCAAAAGATAAATTCCTCACCTTCTTTTTCTTTTCTTTTTTTTTTTTATATTACTTGCTCTTTCTTATATGATGGAGGTACGTTGACGTTTGGTGTTCACTACATATCTTTTTGTTTTTATGTGAGAAGATTAGAAAACCCACACTATACAAAGTTCAACCCAAACTTAATAACCTGTAATATATTTTTCTGTTTTCTTTATGCCTATTCATTTCCCCTCCTAAAAATTAAACGTATAAAACTATAAATAGTCATAATTAAAAAGACAGGCAAATAGAGAAAAGGAGTATTAAAAAAGAAAACACAATCTGCTAGAATCTTCAGATTCTCCCGATTTGCTTCTGACATGAATAAAAAAAAAAAAAATCTATTTGAATAAAAATTCTTCCCATATGGTTAATTACATAAAGTTGAAAAGATTTATACTTTCTCTTATTTTCTTCTTCTTCTGGCTTTTTTTCCTATTCTCTTTCTCAGTCTAGACTTTTCTCTCATCTTTTTATGATATAATTTCAAACATATTTTTGATATTTTTCCCCATAGTTTTTCACTCTTTGTGAAACCCACTCGAAACTTCATGAAAGGTCAAGATTTATCATTGTCATGCATTTTACAATCTCCACCGTCGGATTTCGAGACACCTTCAACAGCTATATTTGCTTTGGTATATACCAACATGTTAAAACCATGATTGTAGGATAGACTAGGCTTTAGAGAATTTTAATCTTTTTCCACCAAATATCATAACGTATCAGTTCCTTCGTTTTTTTTTACAAGTTTCCACTATTAAATTAATTGTTTTTCAAAATAATTTATCTTTTCGAGAATATAATTAAATTTTGTGTTATACATTATGCTAACATCACACCAAAGATTATTTTGATTAAATTATTTTATTTATTTTTGTCTATATCTTTTCAATTTAATTGACATATTATATTAACAAATATATTTTACTATTTTAGAGAATAAGAATTTTATTAAAATTTTAATTTGTTAATAATTTTATTTTTTATAAATTAATCCGTACGTCACACGGGTTGTAAAGCTAGTATATATATATATATATATATATATATATATAGAGGTTCGTTCTTATCCGAGAATATCCCATTACGCATTTTCCAGGATAATTTTGGTTTTAGCCGTTGGATTGCAACTAATCAACGGTCTCAATTAAAAGAGACAAACAAAGATTAAAACAAGGAAATAATTAATCTGCCACCAACCTGCAAAAGCTGACCTTCGAAGGCGTGAGAAGCTTTTCCAATTCGCTTTCCTCCTTATCTATCTTCTCACTCTCCAAAGCTGCTCTTTTATTCATCATTCTCTCTCTCTCTCTCTCTCTCTTCATTCTTTCAATTCCCCCTTCCTACCTCTGTGGTGGGAACGCCGGAGGCATCACACACAACGCCGCTTAGATTTTATGGAGCTTTTGTTTTTTTGTTTTTTGTTTTTTTTTTTTTTTTTTTTTTTGCAGAAGGTCCTGGTTGGGCTCTCTTCTTCTCTCTCCCTTCATCTCGTCGGTGACAAAGCCATTAAGATTTTTTTTTTGTTTTTTTTAATGTCTTTTGGGACTTCTACAGGAAGGATAGCAACCTATGATAAATCAATTCTTGCACAATCATATATATTTGGTTTTTTTTGTTTAATTATGATTTTCCTATCTTGATAAGATTCTTTTTTTCATGTGTTTGTTTATAAGATCCGATTTTCTTTCACAAATAGATGAAGAGTACAGAGTTGGGATTAGCTGCTGCCATTTGGGGATTATTTTCAATCTGCTATTCGGGGATTATTTTCAAAAATATATCAAGGATGTTGACAGTTTAGAGAAGATAATTTTGTTTAGCTTGTTAATTGTATTAATACAGTTAATGACTTTCGTGAAATAAGTGAAATGTACTTATTATTATGGAAGAATAGCATTAGCAAGATCGTAAGCACACTAATTGGTTTTGAAAAGTTTTGTCTTATGCTAATCGTTTCGATGTTGGCCTATATGGTGCCATGGTTTTCCATTAGCAAATATATCAGATGGTTGAGTATGAGCCTCTCGGCCTCTCAAGCTGACTACTTGACCACGCCTTGCCAAAAAGGAACAAAAACGCATGGGGAGAGGGAAGAGAACCTCTGGGTCAGATGAAATAAAATTACTGAATGTGCATTTGAGGTAGTCACCTCCAAATCCCAACAGGAACAACATTGAGTTTTCTGTCCAATTGCTAAATTACTGTGACAAAACATATTTGGACATTTTTCCAATTGATTTTATTTTTTTGGGTCCAATTTTTCCGAATGGTTTAGAAGGGAGTTAGATGCGCAAGGTGAGAGGTTCACTGCACAGCTATAAACTCTTGTCAGGAATGCAGGGACCTATTTTTAATTGGATGTAGACACACCTAACCCCATCAAAACCACACTGGCCTCCCAACCGCACACAACAGCATTAAATGCTCAATAACCAAACCGCATATCATTTTTGGTACAAATAACCAAACCGCTATCAATCCTTGTTAAGTGCTAGCACAACTGTGGAAAATAACAGCCATAACACTGCATTTTCCTTTTCCATAATCTGGAAATTTTTTTACAAAGACATGATGCAGTAGAAAGTAATAGGAATAAATCCAACTTGGGTACAACATTCAACCAAAACAACAGAAAATTACAAGAACAAAGAGAAGGTTTTTAATTAGAAATTGCAATGAAATTACTAAGTTGATGTCAAAGAGGTAGAATCTAGCATCGTGAAATAAGCAAAAATAAGTTACAGAGATAAGCAAGAATGAGTTTCCAAATTTTTGGGCCACAAAGATGAGCGAAAATAAACTGTCACACAACAACAAAAATGGCAGCCTGAAAATAATCCCCAAATGGTAGCCACTAATCCCAACTCTTTACTCCTCATCTATTTGTGAAAGAAAATCGGTTCCTATAAACAAACACATGAAAAAGGAATCTTATCAGGAAAGGAAAATCATAATTAAAAAAAAAAAAAAAAAAAACAAATATATATGATTGTGCAATCCTGTAGAAGTCCCAAAAGACATTAACAAAAAAAAAAAAAAAAATTCTTAATGGCTTTGTCACCAACGAGATGAAGGAAGAGAGAAGAGAACCCAAACAGGGCCTTCTGCAACAGAAAAAATAAACAAGAAGACCCAAAGGAAAAAAAAAAAAAATGTTCTATAAAGTCTTACCGGCGTTGTGTGTGATGTCTCCGGCGTTCCCACCATAGAGGTAGAAAAGGGGAATTGAAAGAGTGAAGAGAGAGAGAGAGAGGGAGGGAATGACGAATAAAAGAGTAGCTCTGGAGAGTGAAAAGACAGATGAGGAGGGGAAGCTTATTGGAAAAGCTTCTCACGCCTCCCAAGGTCAGCTTTTGCAGGTTGGTGGCAGATTAATTATTTCCTTTTTTTTAATATTTATTTGTCTCTTTTAATTGAGACCGTTAGATGCAATCCAACGGCTGAAACCAAAACTATATCGGATTATGCCAAATGGGATATCCCTGACAGGAACAAACCTTATATATATTTATATGTATATAGAGAGACAGAGAGAGTTAAACATGCAGAACATGCAGATATTTATATTACACAATAAGCTTAAGTTGACAATTAATGACTCTACGTGGGTGCGATGATATACATACAAGAGGGAAATAGCAAGCTAAAAATGAAAAGCTTAGTATTCCACACACAATAATCTTAGGTTGGCAATGACTATACATGGGTACTCCAATATACAGACAATAGTGACAGATCGAGCGAGCTAAACATGCTAAGGTTTATATTTCACACACAATAATCTCTAGTTGGCAATGATTCTACATGGGTACTCTAATTTACATACAACAAATCAATCTCATGAGCAGAGACAATTGAGGGCGTGAGATAAAATGAAATGCCAACATACGTCCATGCATTTTCTATGCCTTTGGTTCTGCATTTTTGTTTTGAAAAGGGTGACCGACGCCAGGGCTATGACCTGGTGTTGAAATGCCGTCTTCTTTGTAATATTTGCCAACTGGACTATTATTACCTATTGCCTCAGCTGGTTCATCATCTTCTTTAGATTCGATGAAACGATGACCAACCCCAGGGCTGTTACCCGGTGTGATGGGTCGAGAATCATCTTCAAGTGCTACATCTGAATTTCCAAAACCAAGGCTTTGATTTGGTGTCATGGGTGGGGAAATGGCTTTCTTTCCTGCAACAGAATGATCAACATTGAAAGTAAAATTCTGTTTGTTCATGGACTTCATTTGCCTACCTTCAGTAAACAGAATTCCATGACAGATAATTAGTGCAAGAAGAAAAGCACAGGTATATATGAGTTGAATTTTGGCCATAACTAAAGAAGAAAAGAAATTGGATGGTTTTGTTATATGATTGAATGAGAAGGCTCAGAGAAGATTTAAGCTACAAAAGGGAGGGAGGGAGCGAGGGTGAAGCGAACACAATGACATCTACTTCTCATCTATCTTGGGGTATTTATAGCCATGGAGAATATGCTCTGTGAGGATCCTAACCACTAATTATTCTATTGACTGAAAATCTGAATTAAATTTTTATTTGGACAATTGGGACTTTATTAATGGTCCTCTTACTTTATTAAACATGCATATATTGGCTTTTTTGAAGATATTTCTCCGTATTATTTGAATGTAGAACTTTATTAATGGTCCTCTTAAACATGCATATATTGCCTTCCTTGAATACATTTCTCTGTATTTTGCGTGTCCCTTTGCACTAGAATTCATTTGTCCTTTTCCTCTTTAGTTCCTTTGTTTTTCTTTTTTTTTTTCTTTCGTTTTGATAACATTAATTTAACAGCGTCAAACAGTTACATATATCATGTTGAACTGTATATTTTTGCAATACTTTCACTAATTAAATCTCCAAGTTCGATCCTTTATTGTATGATGACCTTTCATCATGCTGAAGTGTTGCTTTGGTCTTCGCATGGAAGAGTTAAGATGTGCCATTTAAGAATAATGAAATTGAGCATAGTCGGCCTTCCCACTACCAAAATGCACCAAAAAATATAGGGATTCTTCTGTAGTTCCACTTGCAGCTGTATATTATTTTATGTGGATGGCTATTGTGCGAGCTTAGAACTCTTTTGGTCGACAATTTCAAGTGAAACACATCTGTCTCTACTCTGTAGTTTGAAATTTTATTTCTATGGTGTGCAAGCTTTTGATTACGTACTTAGCCGGTGAAAGCTAAAGATTCCTTGGAGTGATAACCATAAATAATTTTTTTTTTCTTTTGAGCAATGATCAGTACGTAGTCCCTTGCAATAACCATTGACTTTCAAAGATCTGCAGACATAGGACACATAAAAGCTTATGATAAACCATAAATCTTAATATGTTGTTTTCGTTACAAACTTATATTGGCCATGCATAAGGAATCAAATAGTTGAGCCAAAATACAAACCATGTGGTTCGAATTGAATTGCTCTGTACTTTTCTTTTCCCATTCATCAACATCAAACAAGAAACAATCTTATATCATAATTCATTGGAACCCCATAGCCTTATTCATCGAAAGAGGAAAAAAAAGATTCAAATTCTCTTTCTCTAATTAATGAACCTTTGAAGTTTTTCTTGAATTTATCGGTGTTTAGTTTGTCAACCCACATAATATTTTTCTGTTGAAAATTTGCATTTTATACCTTTTTTTTTTTTTTTTTTTTGCTATTAGGCTTTTTATACTTTTCATTCCAGTGTGATGTGAACTATGCAATAGTGGAGGTTTACCAAACTAAAACTTTTCCAAGGATAAGCATGCATCGCTAATTTGCTACACTTGTAAGCGAAAAATAACTATTTTGTAAGTAATGTTGTTTTGCATTTAACTTGTACAATTTGTTCAATTTTGTCGCTTCTTGTTGTTGTGAATTAAAATTAAATGAATCTGAATAAAATAATATTTTCTGTAACAGTTAGAGCACTATAGGCTTAGAAAAAGAATTCTACTTTTTATCAACCACCACTAATGGAAATTTGGTTAGCAATGGATGGTTTACATGGCACCGCCAACATTTGACTAAATTCCAGTGGTCATGAGAAAAGATACATAGTTCCTTTTGAGGTTTGTATGTGCAAGATTTTCCAAGTGTTGTATCTTATCTTTGTACGTAGAATCTTGACTTGCATTATTATATAGGTTGGACCCCACTCTGTATTCAATCTAATAAGGATTTTTTTCTCTTAAAAGGCTAAATTGAACTATATATGTAAATTTTGAGAAGTTTAAGCCTTTTCTAGGAGAAGTAACATTCTAGGGCATCCAGTGGTTTGAACCCATGGACAATTGGCTCCGTGTGGAATTGAGCCACAGGATTAAGCCCAGCATTAAGTGTCAGCCATATAGAAGTAATATAACTTAATGAAGTCACTTGTATCACAGTTCATACAAAATGGAGATCAACTGTTCCAAGTTTGTGATCATATCTGCCCTCATCATGGCCATTGTTTTTTTTTTTTTTCTTCTTTGATTGTTGTCTCATACTATCATTATGACCACTGATTCATAGGTTATGGACCCTACTGTTTATTGTTAGTTTTCTTATTTGTCATACTTTGCCCTCTTTTTTTTAAATAAATAAATAAATAATTCTTGGTCAAGAAGTAAAATAGTTAAGTCAAATGCATCAAAGCCACCAACTCTATGGAGGGTCCCTCCCACTCCTCTTTGTCACAAATAAATCCTCATAGAATACAAGTCAAATGAAGCAAATGATCGACTTGAAAGTGCCATGCCTTAGCCCCACTCTCTTTCCTTCCCTTCTGATTGGAATTAAAAATAGAGGTTTTCACGGAAAGGACACCGCGCACGTGTTGGCTCCTCGACTTGGGGAAGCCTCCCCAGCCTCCTCCCACTGAGCTTATAAACACATAAAAAGGGATAATACTAAAAGAACAAAAAGCATTTTGATTCTCTGTAGTGCACGAGCATTATTGTCATTAATATTTATTATATTATGACAACATGCCACGGGCGTTGGGTGATAGTGACTTTGGTGGCAAAAGAGAAAGGATCTTCTCCATGCCCTTCGAATCCAAACGGTCCAAGATATTTTATTCCTTTTCTTTGTCTAGATTTTTCTGTCTAGATTTATTTTAGTTTAATTAAAGTGTTGATTAGTTATAGTAATGATCTGTACATCAAAACGACATACTCAGGTTACACAAAGAAACAGAGTTATTAGCACTTGAAGGCATGAAAGTTCTAGCTGGCTTCTAGCTAGAAGAGGCTATGAGTATGTGCTTTAGCCTTTAAGATATAATAAATAGTGAAGAGATTAAAAAGGACAAGAATATATAAATTTAGGAAGAAGAGATTCGAGTTCAACTTTGAAAAACTATTTTAGCTGGTGTATCATGTAAGGAACTATACATAGAGAACTACCTTCTTTCTTCTTTTTTTTCCTCTTTTTTTTTTTTTTTTTTCTAATTTTGGTTGGCGAAAATAATTTTATAGGGAACTACTGCAAGGTGTGAAGGAGAACAAGTTGTAGGAAAAGGAGAAAAATGATATTCTTAATTTCTTACTGAAGAATGGAAACATTTTCATAATCTGAATTTTGAAGTTATGTATCCAACCTTCAGAATCAAAGTTGGAGAGGTTAGTATAGAGACTAAGCAATTACCAAAGGTGATACTATCAGTTTTACTTTTATAATTTCTTTAAAAGAATTGTTCGTATTATATATCCCAATCATTTTTGGACTACTGGGGATTGCTCCGCTGTCTTAATGTTGAAGCTACTTTCTTATAATAAAGCATGAAATTTGGATATTATTTGGGTAATTTAAAGCAGGAATTGGACTAATGCAAATGCAATGGCTGAAAAAGTTTAGTTTTTTAAGCTTGAATGGCTGCAGAGCAAGTAGTTAGTGCATTCTTTGCTAACATGCTTGTGCCTTGAGGAATTTTTGTCATTTAAATAATTATCATTTGAATAAACTTGCCTATGGAAGTGCAAGTAAACCTCTAGCATGGTAACCCTTCCATAATATCCAGCGTCCAGTTACATACCATGTCAGCATTGAGAGTGCCTTGTGAATCGAAGAGTTAAATGGAGAATTGAAAACAGTTATGTGGATTTCATTAATGGTGGAAAGTCTATAAATAAGGGAGTGCAATGATGCAACAATTAATCCAATTATGATAATAGAAGAATTTTGAAAAAATATAGTAAGTTTTCTTGAGGAGCTCTATACAGCCATTGGGGTTGTTTATCTCCAAACTTCTCTTAGAATTTATGCATATATATTATAATATTGCATATGATTATCTTATTTTGAAATTCCCGTTTTACCAAGCCTGTAATACCTAGAAGGAGGGTTGAATAGGAATTTTAATTTATCTTACCCAATTTTTATTCAATCACTTCAAAGCCTAAAAGTTATCAATCAATTACATATAAATCAAACCATAAAGTAGTAAAAATATCCCAAAAGAATTTTTATGTGGAAAACCTTAGCAGGGAAAAACCACGGGATCTCGTCTAGTTAAAGTGAATCCACTAAGAAAGTAATAAGTACAAGACACAATACTTACAGACCCCACGAACTTAAGTAATTGCCTTCACTCACATGATCTGTCGATCGATCTCCGTGTCTTCACAGCTTCGGATAACATCCGACTTCTTTCAAGTGATTCTCTAACCCAAAAGCTCGCAAGCTTAGGGTTTCATGTATGTTAGTATGTATTTAGGGTTTTACTACTTTGGTATTTGCATGAACTGTAGAAATAAAGATAATAATGTGCAGGTTTGCAAAAGGATGCGTACACAATTGGCATAGGTGCGTACACACTATAACTATGACAGGCAATAAGTTATTTCGCATAACTTATTTTTGTTTAGTATTTGCTAGTTGATTCTTTGGATAATCTGTATATCCTGCATGCCTGCTGTAAATTCCCTTCTTATTTGCTTTGTTTGTTAATTGTCATTATTGCATGCCATTTATTTATTATATGATTTAGGGTTAATTTTAATTAAATATCAAATTAATTAAAGCCAATAGTCACATGTGGGGGCCGGTTTCGACCGGACATCATTGGGTGCCTCCCACCTTCCCAATAATGTACCCTAACTCCGAACCTGAATATCTGGTTATGACAAGCTGGATCTTGCTAGGGTTCATTGTTCCCAAATAGTAATTGAGTGGCAACTTCTCTCCGTGCTAGCCTTCCGAGGCTAGTTACATATTCTAGAACTATCGTGGTCTTTAGGGCGTGGTGCTCACAAGAGGTCTTGTGTTCAACTCTCACCACTTTACCTCAAAGCAACTCTCCTGAACTTTTATCTTGTAATTGCCCCATACATGTAGGACAATAAATTGCATGTGTCCAAGAGGAAATCCGATATGTAAGCATCTTGGAACATCCTGATACAGAGTACTAGGGCACACGCAATGCGTGTGCAACACTGTGTAATGTTCAATGTAGATAGATTAATTTGGGATTTATTTTATGATTAGTTTTGATAATTGTCAAATTTCAAATTTTAAAGTGCCATATCACTGTTTAAGAGAGAGAATCATGGAGAGATCTTAGGATAGTGGGAGAGTGAGAATCCGTGCCCAGTTGAGAGAAAATAACTAATTGTAGTTTTCTGTAGTTACTATATTGGCCCTAATTCTTCTTGAAAATGGGTAGTTAAAAGAGAGCTTTTGGTCAATTCAAGTACATATCAACGACAAAGAGAATTGGCTTTATATAGTAGTATAGACAATAAAGAGGCCCCTATTGGCACCCCAAGACTTGCTCGTCACCCCCAACCTTTTGTGGTTTTTTAAAGTTTATGAAAAATATAAAAAGTTTTCATGAAAACTGGCTGCAATGTCTTTGCAAAAACATCATTTTGAACAACTTTGTAGAGGAAAGTTTTTCCAAAATTTATTATTTAAATAATTTTTTTTGCCTTTTATAGTCTCAATTATGTAAAAATCCAAAAAGTCCACTTACACAACAATTTTTGGAAAAACTTTCTTCTACAAAGTTGTTTAAAATGATGTTTTCTAATGGCATATGCGGCCAATTTTAGCTAAGCCTTTTATATTTTTCATAAAATCTTGAAAAATTATAAGAGTTGGGAGATGTAAAGCAAGTCTTCGGGTGCCAATAGAAGCCCTCAGATAATAATCCTGCATTTGCAGGCCATGGCCCACAAACAATAGAAAAGTTGTGTTTGGTCTGCTAGCCTTCTAGGTATTGTAAAACCCTGCTCTTGCAAGCAACGGCCTATAAAGGAGTTTATTTGGGCTTTATAAACTGGCTGAGAACATGTGGGCGTGGGCCCAATGTGATTTTTATATGTTTTTGCCTTGGGGGCACGCGAGACTTGTTTTTTATCCCCCACTTACTTTGAATTCTAAGGTTTTATGAAAAATATAAAAGGTTTTCATAAAACTGATCACGTAATCTACTATAAAACGTCATTTTGAACAACTTCGTAAAAGAAATTTTTTCAAAAATCTATTGTTTAAATGGATTTTTTAGGCATTTATAAAATAAATACCATAAATGGTAAAAAATTCCACTTAAATGACAACTTTTGGAAAAGCTTTATCTTACAAAGTTGTTCAAAATGATATTTTCTTTGTTGGATAGCACATCCAGTTTTTATAAAAGCCTTAAATATTTTTTTAATAAAACCTTAAAGTGTAAAATAAGTGGGGAATGAACAGCAAGTCTTCGGCTACTAATAGAAACACTTTTTGCCTTCGAGGTAAGAGCCTAAAGAATAAAGGGAACAGATTATAGAGAAAACAGTTGGTACTAGGAGCACACTCTACAAATACTCCGCATAATCACATGGCTTTGTTTCCAAATTCCCTTCCTTTTTGCAAACTTATTTCTTTTCCCTTTCCATAGACAATCCCAAGGGTTCGTTTGGTTAGCTAGCTAGAATTCCATTTCGATCTCCAACAAGGACTTCAATTACAAATACCAAAATGATGCCCCACATATGCATTTGACATTTGAAGAAACAAATAATCTACTCACTCCTCAGTAACCATGGCTAGAACCTTAAGACATCAGAGTAAGACCACAAGGAGAATGCTCTCATATGCCCCCCACCATGAGCTCTACCTTTAATGTGTGCATCATCTATAATTTGATTTAGAACCACTTTGTGCAGGTCTCCTACAATTAGAAAGTAGAGAACTAACAATGAAAATTGAAAGAAGAGCTCATGACAAGCATAGAGAGAACTGAGGGTGGTTACTATGTAGGCTTAGTCCATGTAATATACATGTGTACAGATTCTATCACATGATCGTGCTGATATAAGTTATATCAACACCATGCATTGGGGATTGTACCGCTTGCATCGACACAATGTACCTCATAAGCTACCAAAGCATTAGAAGTTACATTTCCCAATGCATAGTGCTAATATAACTTACATTAACACATCCTCATAAAATCGATTCTACACATTTGTAAAGCTATATTCCTGAAGCAAAAGGAACTTTTCTGAGTGGTTTTAGCAACTAGAAGCTAGAGCTAAATAACATTCACAAAAGAAAATGGCTTTCAGTATAGTTCCAGAGTTTTTGGTTGCAAAGTTGACCTTTTTTTACTATTAACGTTTTGTGTGAGAGTGGAATTGAACCAAAAAAAGAAAAGAAAAAAAACACTAAACAATCAAAGCAAAGCTTTTATAAAGTGAATGGTGAAATGTAGGAACGTACAGCAACTTGTCTTCTAAATACCTCTTTTGCATTATACATAATATATTATATACTCTCAGACAGCACAGCCAACTACACCAATTTACTTGTACGCTCTTGGTGCAATCCACTAGAGGCCCCACCCTTTGCTACTCTCACAGTGTTCTCATCATGCCTACTTGAGCATTTCTTGCACGACCAAAACTTCGAATGCAGAGCCTCAACATCCACAACTTCATGGCATAAAATCAAGACAATAAGAAATATACAAGTACTAATCAATCCAACCTTTGCCATAATAAAAAGAGGGATTGCAAATTGATTAAATAAGTGCGCTGAGTGAAAGAGAGAGAGTAAGACTTAGAATTGAACCCTTAGTTTCTTCTAGTGTGGAATTGAAGGCTAGGGGTTTGCTACAGAGACCTAAAACCCACTCTTCCAATGTAGTATTTAAGCTATTAGCTAGAGAAGTGAGAGCCATGCGAGGGTCCTCACTCCTCACCAGTGGGAAGATTCCATATAGTAATATTGAGATATACAAAAGAAAGAACAAAGAACAATTGGATGGCTTGCATTAAGGGTTTAAGCCCAACCTCTCAACAATAAAAAAGCTGCCCTACATGCACTATTCTACATTTCTACCTCTAGCTAGCTAGTTATCTATATTCTTCATGCTCTCTCCATGGTTTATGGGATATCAATGTGTCACACCCCATTTTTGTCATCCTAGTTAGAGGTCATCATTTTATGTAAGCTTATTTTATTTTTGAGTTTAGGCATTTGCATTAGGTTTTTAAGGCATTAAGGATCGTGCATATGAAGTTTGGTTTGATTTGGACGAGATTTCAATAATCAATTAGAGATTTTATGACTTGGAGGGTATTATTGTTTTTTAAGTCATATATTTTCTGTTTGACATTGAAATGATCTCTAAGTTGTCAATTGGAGTTCATATTGATACATAGGAGGTATCTATAGGTTCAATTTGATAAATTGATGGTTTAGAATTAATTTAATATATAATGGTTCAAGTTGGCTAGAAGACCTTCTCTTGGTTCGCTCAAATCGGCTCATGATTTTCATTAATTCTCCCTCATTAGACTTTAAGTAGTCTTAATTTCATTCTAAAATATGTTTCAAAGGGTTGAATTTTTATTTGGAAAGCATTTGGTGCAACTCTGTGTGCGTACCTAATCTTTGCAACAATGGTGCATAGTGGGTAACCGCCTTTGTAAAACCTAATCATGCCCCCATGATTAAGGATTTTTGCCCTAAAATGTTTAAAAATGTGTTCCTTTTCAAAGCACAGTCGTTTTGGTTTTCGTTTCATCAAAATCGAACTTCATTTGACCCCCGAAACACTTTTGGAAGGCGAAGGAGTGCAAAAATGGCATTTGCTGATGTCGCCCTCGAGTGAACATCTAGGGCTAGGTGGTTAGCCACCCAACCTTGGGTGGTCAACCAAGGTACTCCCATTTTTTTAGGGTTTTTGCGATTTTCTTCTATTTTTAACTTATTTTTCTGCCTCCACAAGTCTTTCTTTATAATTTTTTGGTAGATTTGAGTGATTTGAGCCCCAAGAGAGTCTCTAATAGCCCTTGAATCATTATTTAGGATTTTAATCTTAGACATTGATTTAGGAGAACTAATTCCTATAAATACCTAGTTATGTTCAGCCTTAGGGACTACAACATATGCACTTGAAACCTAAACCCTAAGGAAGGAAGAGAGTTTTTGAGAAAGAAAGTTGTGTGTGTGAGAGAGAAGGACAAGGAGGAGTTCTTTAACCCTAACAAAAGAGGAGGAGGAACTATATTCAAGGTTCTACAAGAGGTAATACAACTAACCCTAAAAACTGGAAATTAGGGTTTCTCTTTCTTATGTAAGCTTTAGTCCATGTCTTTGTTGTGATTATTATCATGAGTTAGTTCTTTGGTTAGTTAATACACATGATATTAATGATATTCATGATAGTTTGAGCATGTTTTAGGGTTAGTTTATGGGTCATGATGCATAGTTGTGAGATTAGGGTTTCCATTATCCTTATTTTATGTAAGTTTCATATGACATGTTTAGCATAGTTTTTCGAGTTGTTGCTCATCATAGTTGTTCTATATTTGTTACATATAGTTGAACCATGTAGGATTTGCATTCATGTGGTGGATTTTCTAAGGTTTTTGGAGACATTATCTTTTTCCAAGGATAATTATTCTTTTTAGAGAGTAGGGTTTTGCATGAGGGTGTTTAAGCATGCAATCACTTTTAATATGTTCTCAAGTATATATTTTATGTAGGATATGTTAATAGAATCTTCATACGGAGTGATTTCTACGTGAAATTATCCTAAGATAATTTTGCTTAAGGAACCTTGCCGTAAGAAGGCCATTTTTTCATGTTTTACATAAAATATCATATTTTTGTCTTGAGTTTGCTTTGTTTTCATGCTTAATGATATTATTTGATATTCTCATAATTATTAGGGTCTTTTTTGCATATTTTTTATAGTTTTTTTTGTATATAGCTTAGGTCATTGCATATAGGAGCATATTAGGGTTTTATTGTTCCGTGATTTTTGTTATTAACATAATTATTGGGATGATTTAGAACCTTAATAGTTTCTGTCCAAATTTCTCTATTATTACTTTGGCATTTTTGGCATTTTTGGCTATTGCATGGAGAATATTGCAAATGGTAAGTAGGTATGAAAAGTACCTTTTTCTTCATTATTATTTCTCTTCTTCCTCCTTAGGTTATTTCCTAATAAAGAGATATGGTAGATTTTAGAATTTCCTTTCATAAAAGATTCATTTTACTAAAAAGTTTATAACTTTATTGAAATACCATATTTTCTAAAGATATTTTTTCATAATAATTTATCTTTGGAAAATCCCTATATTTTATGAAAGGAAACTTAGGGTTTACCATAAGTCTTTATTAGGTTATAGCCCTATTCTAAATGAATTACGTGGACTTTTGATCGTTGTATGTTCGATACAAGGTACGTAGACACTCTTTGATGTTCAAGTCCGTCCTATAGGAGCATATTAGGGTTTCATTGTTCCATGATTTTTGTTATTAACATGATTATTGAGATGATTTAAAACCTTCATAGTTTCTGTCCAGATTTCTCTATTATTACTTTGGTATTGTTTTTAGCACGTGTAAGGGTGCTTGTGAGTATGGTAATTGCCCAATTGAAATAAGGTGGTTATTTGGCATTTTTGGCTATTGCATGAAGAATATTACAAATGGTAAATAGGTATAGAAAGTACCTTTTTCTTCTTATTCTTTCCCTTCTCCCTCTTCGGGTTATTTCCTAATAAAGAGATATAGTAGATTTTAGAGTTTCCTTTCATAAAAGATTCATTTTACTAAAAAGTTTCTAATTTTATTGAAATACCATATTTTCTAAAGATATTTTTTTAGAATCATTTATCTTTGGAAACTCCCTATACTTTATGAAAGGAAACTTAAGGTTTACCATAAGTCTTTATTAGGTTATAACCCTATTCTAAACGAACTACATGTACTTTGATTATTGTACGTCCAATACAAAGTGCGTAAGCACTCTTTGATGATCAAGTCCACCCTAAGATACTAAATATCTTAGGTTTCTTTCTTTCTCTTTCCTTCTTCTTCTTCTTCTTCTTCTTCTTTTTTTTTTTTTTTTAATTTTTTTTTATTGTTTCATGGATGCATGGATGGAATAATAATATACATGTTATTTGGTAATAATAATTGTTGATTCTAGTATGATTAAGACTTTGATTTAGTTCAATTAAATTAAGAGACCAATTAGGGCGATATAGGTGCCTATAGGCTTTGCCTAAAACTTCCTATAACGTAACTTAGCCTTCCGAATTCATAATCTTTAGTTTTCAAAAGACTTTTTGCCTTTCTATTTTTAAATATGAAGTCACTTGTTCTGGAAAATAAAACATTTTAGGATTTTCCTCTTTTCCTTAAAAAAATGAGGTGACGACTCTCTTTGATTTCATGTGGGTCATTTTCCTAGGTTCACACATGCAATGGCTTCAATTTTTTTCACTTAATTTTATTTATTTTTAAATCCTTGACCTAAAAACTACTCAAAACACAATCACATGGAGATCTTTCCAAGGCCATTGGATCTTTTGATCAAATTGATATATTCTTGATCTTTGTCAGAGCACCTTTTTTTTCCTTTGAAAGAACTCAAAAAGTCTAAAGGGTTGCATTAGGGGTCTTAAAAAAATGAGACAAATTGAATTTTCCACTATTCCATGACCTCCCCACTAACCCATAAGGTCCATAACAACACTGTTTATTTGGACGCTTCATGTGAGGTTAGCCTCCCTTTATTTCTTATTGGGGCAGACAAACCTAACTTTACAGCCAGAGCCCATGGATAACCGGCCTCTTGCAGTACTTCAATTCCAACCTTTGATAAAGTTTTTGAGAGCTATAATATGATCATTAGCTATCAAAAGTAGAAGATCATTACCTAAAAAACCTAAAGTATAGTGCAAGATTCCTTTGCAGTTAATAGCAGGAATGAGGTAAAAGAATGTAAAAAGTGGTTTTCCCCAGCTTGAGGAGGGTACAGGGGACTGGGTATTTTATAGAACATTGATTTAAAGCTTAATAAGTGGACCCCAGTTTCTTCCTCTGTCCCTTTCAGTCCACTATGATCTCTTATTCCAATGTGATATGTTTTAATTTTAATTTTTAAATTTGTTAGGGTTGGTGAAAGATTTCAATAGATTTTCCATCAGCTGCTTTCTTGTGGTGGTTGATGAAATATATTTGGAACTAACATCATGGCAGAAGGATATACTAGTATATTTCTTCCTCTTCCTTCTTTTTTTTATTTTTATTTTTTTTATATTTTTATTTTATTTTATGGGGGGTAATGGTATTGATGCAGGACAACCCTCTCAATAACAATGAAAGAGAAAAGAAGTTTGAAAAAAAAGAAAAGAAGCTTGAAGAAGCAAGAAAGAAGCAAAACCCTAGAAGGGAAAACCCAATTTTAATTCATAATAAGATAAATATTAAAGAGTTATTGGAGTCCTATATATAGGTCCCAATTACATCAAATAAGGTAAAACTCAACCCTAAAATCTAGGAATTTAAAAAGCATTTATTTAATTATTCTTAAAAATAAATATGTCTAAAATAAATATGCTAAAGCCTTGGTCTTCAAGTTAATAGGCCGTATTGGACTACCCGGTTGAACCACGTGCATGCTGTCCCCAGGTATGTAGCATATTTCGATCAAATTTAACTTTCGAGCCCTAATGTGATATCTAGACAATGATCTTGGTTTAAGAACTCTTAGAAATTTTATTGTTGAAGTGATTCCTAAGAAGGCAAGTCTTGTTTTCTTCGAACAGTGAGAAATTTGGTTTGAACTGATTTAAGGGAGTCTCATAATTGTATTGGTAAGGGTAATCTTCAAAGTCATTAGCAAAAGAAAAAAGGGCGCTCTTCAAACTAGAATGAGAAAAGGGGATGTGTGGGAGTCTACGAAATGAGACCAACTTATTTTACCTAGGTTAAAAGAGGTACGTAACTATTCGATGAATAAAAAAAATATAAAAATGTTAGTTTTCTCTCAGCGTAGTTGTTTTGAGATGTCAAAATCATTTCTGGAAAGATTTGGCATCAAGTAGTAGCACCCTCTGAGTAACCTAAAAGATAATAATAAAAATAATAATAATAATAATAATTAAAAAAAAAAATGGAAGAAAGAGAAGAAAGAAAGGAGCTAGTGCCGAAAGATTTTAAAAAACTCGTTCTTCTTCGTCTCTGGTAATTTCTCAGTTTCGGGAGGTTTACCAATTGTTACATCTTTAGAATTAGAATAAGAATATTCCTTGTCTTATTGGCTTATTTGAACAACTATTTTGATTGGTTGATGTGGTAAAAATAGATTAATTATTTGAGATTAGAATAAAATCATTTGTAATTTGAAATGAAGAGGGGCGAGAATGTAACATTATATATCAGCCAGTAGAAGCATGATATTTTCAAGCTTTTAGCCATTTAATTGGGCCTGAGAAAGAAAATCCGGTCAGCCGGTTTGTGGAGCAGTGTCCTTCTTTGTTAAGATTGCCACGGAAACCTACTTTCAGGTTCAGTGTAAATTAAACTGTATACTAATGGTAGGAAATTAAAGTGACCTAAAATTATTGGGTGTGATCATTGACTAAACAATCCCTTAATGTTAGTCTGGAAAGGCCGTAGGCCATATACTGAAATGATAAGCAGAAGCTCTCTCTCTCATTTACATAATTAAAGCGATTGTTTAAATAGGATTCTTTTTTTTTTTTTTTCTAAAGAGCATCAACTTAAAACGCAACTCTAGCAGTATCCATACATAACTTCACGTCAATGTAAACTTTGATAGGTTAGTTCTCTTATACTGAGTTATTATTAATTGTGTTAGTACGTACAAAAAAATTAAGAAAGGCCGGCTTATATGTAGTTGCCCCCTCTAAAAAGTAAAGGTGATGAACATTTTCACTACCATCATCCCTAGTTTTCTTCATCTCGATCATCTTTGGTCTAGATATCGTAATATCTGTTTTCTTTAAGGATATTTCCTAGAAAGCAGTCCGCAATGATATCCTAAAATTAAGGTTCACATAATTAATCCTTAAGGTTTGTCACGTCCATGACAGTCTTAGTCTGAATAATGTACCTTAGCTAGTTACAAGCTTAATGGACATGCATGGCAGATTAGCCTTTTTTGAGGAAGATATTCGATCTAGTGGAAAATAATCATGGAAGAATAACATTGTTGATTGGCCATTTTAAGGAAGGTATTCTAGCTAGCAACATAATATATGAGAGAGAGAGAGGACATTATAAGACTACGATCATGTAGTAATTAAATACAAATTGATGCATACACAAGAAGATCACATGCATGCAGTGAAGCTCCTGAAGTAAATACAAATACATACACAATACATCCACTAATATATGTCAACAGCTACTAATTAGGAATGAAAGCTTGCCATTGGCAACAAACAACTTAGTACAAACATCAATCGACCTCGGGCAAACCAATGCCTTAGTTGTGGTCGGAATGACCAATTCCAGGACTATGACCAGGGGTCGTGGGTCGAAAAGCTTCCACATTTCCTTCTGTAGTTTTAATAACATGGTGCATGTTGTGAGGGCTTTCAACATGTGTTTTAGTCTCTCTTGCAATGCTTTTCCAATCAGGACTCAAGCATTTTACACAGCTCAAGGTTTTTCCTAGTTCCAAATTCCTTCCTTCAATACAAAGAACTTCATGAGATAAAATCATTAGTAAAAAATACAAACAAGTGCAACTCAACTTGGCCATTGTTGATTGTTAGAGCTATAGACTCAAAATGAACTCAAGCTCTATGAGATAGAGAGAAAGGAAGAGAGGGAGATACCTAAAACTCGGTTAGCTACATGGGTATTTAAGGAGTCAAAAAGGTGAAGCATGTGAGGTGCCAAATATCAAGGAAGATTCCACGAGTGATCGAGCTGCAACTACATACAAGGAGAAAAGAAAAAAGAATAATAAGTGGGGCTGGAAGGCAACATGCCCAAAACCCTTTTCATGGCCATTTTTCAAGTAGTTTTTCCCAGACAAGAACTGCAATAGCTTAGCTTGCAAGAGCAAAAAATTCTTGCATGTTACATGGAACACCCTCGTCCCCACCTTTTTTTTTGGTTTCTGCCACTATAAAAACAAGAATCATTTGTACTGTAACAGGTAACTTTCAGCCAACATCATGTGTCATGTTCTTAAAATTACGTTTTATGTTTGGAAAATGCAATAGAGGCCCAACATTCACTCCAATCTATTTGCCCAGATGATATCTTGCAACATTAGCCCATTATGGATACATTGTTATTCTTTTAATGAAAATTTTAATTAATTGGTTCAATTTCCAAATCATTTGTACAAATAGATTTGAACAAAATTTTAAATAGCCTATTTTAAAGGACACCTTCTTGAATGGGACCTAAGGCCAAAATTTTAATAAGTTGGTTGGGTATTAAAAATTGAGGTTTAAAGCGTAATTGCCATGATATTGAGTCGGCCCTACGTGGAATCCAAGTTAAAAAATTTAATTATAAATTTCATTGAAGAATAATTATTTACAGAAGTGGCTACAAAATCATTAGGGTAAAAAATGATATTTGACAAAAAATTTGATCAATTTAACATCTCCCTTTTGGAAATTAGGTACAAGGATGGCGTGCTTTTCTTATTTTTATTTCTAAAGCTTAATTATTGAAAGATATAACAAGTTGGCACGTGCACTATTCCCGCATGACCCAAGAAAGTGGGGGAAGGGATTCTTTTGGCCTTGCCTAGCTCTCTCATTACCCGAGACCGAAAATAAAAAATTATTACTGAACGGTCCACGATCCTCTTCCTTGGGCCACACTATAGTTATATTATCTTCTTTATTTTTTTATTTTAAATATTTATAATATAGTTATAGCAGCAAAAGATTCTTTACATAGGATCTCAATCACAACTGTAAATGACTGTTAGAAGGGGAGGCACGTGTAGTGTGCTTATGCTTGTCTTTTGAAATCTAGTCTATGTAGATGTGGTTTAAGGATTAAAAAGAAAAGTTGAAGGGGCTTTGGGGCAACAATAAAAAACTCCCCTAGCCTTTAACATACTCTTCTAGGAATCTAGCTAGGCCACTGAAAAGGACTGCAGATGATCTTTCCAACTTTGCGGCTGATCATTTGAAAATGCCAACCAGGAGCTGCAAAAATAAAATAAAAACATAAAGACATAAAACATAAAACATAAAACAAACTCGATTTAACCCAAAACAAGTATTAATGGCCGGTGGTGACCCACTGAAGAGGAAGGAAGCTAGGTGGCAGAGTTAATTAATTAGAGCTTGCCATAATTGAAAATGTCGGCTGTGGTACTACAGTTGTGGATGAATAGCATTTGAATCATAAAAACATGTTGCTGACTAATCTTTCTTGGCACAAATAGTCTCTCATCTCATAAGCATCAGTAATTACACCGGTAATTATAGAACAAATTTCATGGGTTGACTTTGAAAGGAAATTGTGAGTTAAATCTAAGATTTCTTGGGAAGTTTCATATCCCTCTTCAATTAAATATTTTATCATGTCTTCATATACCTACTTGGGTTCTCAACCTAACAACTTAAGTTATTAGGATGAAAACTTAACATTGTATTAGAGATTGTAAAATAAAAAGGAAAGAAATACATTAAACTTAGAGGAGGTTTTTTTTTTTTTTTTTTTTTTTATAACAAGTCAGATTATCATCATATGTAGTGTTTATAATAGAACATAGAGTAATAATACTGGGAAAGGAGACACTTGGCTGTGTTACATAAAGTCATACTAGTTTCAGAACCCGTCCGACACAAGGATTTATTTATAAAAAATAATATTATTAGCAAATTAGAATTTTAGTAGAATACTTATTTTCTAAATTAGTAAAATATATTTGTTAATATAATATGTCAATTAAATTTAAAAGATATAGACAAAAATAAATTAAATAGTTCAATCAAAATAATCTTTGGTGTGATGTTAGCGTAATGTATCACACACAATTTAATTATACTTTTGAAAAAGAAAAATTATTTTGAAAAAAAAAATTTTAATGGTGTACGCTTGTAAAAAATGAATGAACTAACACGTTATGATATTTGGTGGAAAAAAAATTAAGACTTTCTAAATCCTAGCCCATCCCTCAATCATGGTTTTAACATGTTAGTATATACCAAAACAAGTATAGTCATTGAAAGTGTCTCGAAATCCGATGGTGCAAATTGTAGAATGCATGACAACAATGAGTCTTGGCCTTCTATCAGAGTTTCAAGTAGGTTTCATAGAGAGTGAAAAACCAAGGAGAAAATTATCAAAAATTTGTTTGAGATTAGAGGATAAAAAGATGAGAGAAAAGTCTAGATTGAAAAAGAGAATAGGAGAAAAAGACAGAAAGAGAAGAAAATAAGAGAAAGCATAAATCTTTTCAACTTTTTGTAATTAACCATATAGAAGAATTTTGATTTATATATATATATATATATATATATTTTTTTTTTTTTTCCTCGTCGAAGGCAAATCGGGAAAATCTGAAGATTCCAGCGTATCGCATTTCTTTTTTATTCCTCCTTTCCTCTATTTGTCCCTCTTTTTAATTGTGACTATTTATAGTTGTATACGTTCAATTTTTTGGAGGGGAAATGGATAGGCATAAAGAAAACGGAAAAATATAGTATAGTTTATTAACTTTGGGTTGAACATTGTACAATGTGGGTTTTCTAATTCTTCCATGTAAAAGCAAGATATATGTAGTGACTACCAAGTGTCAACTTACTTCCACTGCATGAAAAAGAACTGTTAATACCAAAAAAAAAAGTTAAGGAATTTACATTTTGGTGACTCATTCCCAGCTTAATACCAAACAAAGAAAATTAGTAATCCTTTTGAAGCACCTATACAGTCAATTTGTTGCAAGTTGATAGACAATATCCTTTGTTTGGCATTAAGTTCGAAAATCATCATTAAAAAGTATTTTTTTTCCAAGAAGTCAATAAAAATAACTTTTTGGAAAAATTACTTTTTAGTGACAACTTCCCAACTTAATACGAAAACAATGGAAATTAGTTGTATTTTGGTGCACATTTATACTCAGTTTAATTTGTAGTAAGTTGACAGATCATATCTCTTTGTGGTATTAGATTGTAAAACTGTTACTAAACAGTAATTTTCCCGAAAAGGTTTCTCTATCCCATTGTGTCACTGTTTCACAATGTGAATTGGATATAAAAAATAAAATTAAAAAAAGGGAAAATTCTTATGTTGATACGTGGCCATCAAAGGGTGCCATTCCTCCTATATATATATATACTAGTTTATAACCCGTGCAACGCACGGGTGAAGTTGTAAAAATAAATATTGTGAAAAATAAAAATTATATATATATATATATAGCACTGATCAGTTTAGTACGTGTTGATATAAGTTATATCAATATCATGCATTGGGGGTTACACCCCTTACATTAACGCAATGTATCCCTTAACTCATTAAAGCATAAGGTACAACCCCTAATACGGGTATTGATATGATTTATATCAGCATGTGCTTACCCGATCATCATCTTATATATATATATATATATATATATATATATATATAATAGACACTTGTAATGGTAGCTTAGATGGCAAAGAACCACGGCTTAGGAATCAAGTCTTGAAATCGTGTTTTCGCTCCTTCGTTATCGGATGCATAAATTTGCGGATAGTTTATGCATCATGAGGGATTAGTTTGGACCTAACAGTTTGAGATACCCCTTATTTGGTAAAACTGTATTTGCACAATTTTTTAAGTATTTTTATAGTTTTGTAAGTAATTTGTACCATTCTCTATGCATTTTCACCGTTTCCATATAATTATTATCTCCTTAATTGCAGCTTAAGGGCACATGTTAAGGATATTCTCAATCAACTTGCTACAAATTGATTGCATCCATGTTTTAAAATGACTACCAATTTTCTTTGTTTGCTATTAAGTTGGGAAGTGAGAGAGGGAGAAAGAAAAGTTTGGAGAGAGAGAGAATGGGTGGAGCAAAGAGGGAAAGGGAAGAAGATAAAAGAACATATAAATCTTTTTAATTTTTGGTAATAAACCATCTAAAGAATTTTGATTAAAATGATATTTTTTTTCGCCGAATATAGATCTGGAGAATTTGAAGATTTCGACATGTCGTCTTTTTTTAAATCATTTTTTCCTCTAACTATCTCTCTTTCTTATTATAACTATTTATAATTTTTTACGTTCAATTTTTGGGAGAGAAAATGAATAGGTATAAAGAAACGAATAAATATGGTAGTTTACAAAGTTTGGGATGTACATTATATAGTGCGGGTTTTTCGATTCTCTCACATGAAAACAAAGAGATATGTGGTGAATACTAAGTGACAATTTACTTGCATGAAAAAGAACAGTGAACACCAAAAAAAAGTTAGGAAAATTACTTTTTGATGACCGCTTCTTAACTTAATACCAGACAAAGTAAGGTGGTAATCATTTTGAAACACGTATATAGTCAATTTGTAGCAAATTGATAGAAACTTACTTTTGTTTGGTATTAAAATGGAAAGTGGTCATTAAAAAAGCAATTTCCTCAAAAGTCTCTAAAAGTAACTTTTTGGAAAAATTACGTTTTAGTGATCAGCTTTCAATGTAATACGAAAAAAAAGAAATTAGTAGTCATTTCACGCATGTATATAGTTAATTTGTAGCAAGTTGACAGCTGATATGCTTTATTGGTATTAAGTTATAAAAGGATCACCAAAAGGTAATTTTCCGAAAAAGCACACTGTTAGGCACGTGATTTGAACAAAAAAAAAAAAAAAAAGAAGAAGTAAAATGACGCGTGGCACATCTACAGGAGGACCATTCCTCCGTTTTAGTATATATATAATAGATATATATAGACTATAGATACTATAGATTTGATTGAAATTCAATGTTTTTTTTTATTTTTTTTCAAATTATCATGATATAGTCTTTATAATAGAATATAGAGAAAAGTCGATCAAGTTGCGAAATATTTTGAACTATCTCATACGATCAAAATTGTCCATGCATGTTTCTCTCATGAATGATTGTAATAATTCGAGATATCTCACATATAATCAAAACTGGAATACAAAATGATAATTCTGCGAAAGGAGGCACTGGTCACATTAGATTGAAATTCCAAGTTTATTGGATATACAAAAATCTTGCTTTTACTACGTGGATTTGGGGTCTATATATGGAAATCCATGTAAGCAAAAGCAGCCTCATAGCTGTTGGCTTCTAGTTCTCTCTCTCTTCTCGTGAATGTTGAAAGGTTAAAAGTGCTTCATACTTGATAGGCTCTGTTTTCTGTGGGAACTTTCTTCCAAAATATTTAATATAGATGGGAAATTTTGTGCTCTAGCATGGAAAATTGTGGTAAGGCACGGTAATCTGATAACTGATCACATTATGTAATAAGCGATTATATTTCCAAATGTATGACCAGTTTTTATTTTTTAATATGATTATTGGTTAGGTTATTACATATTGTGATCGGTTATCTATATAGTATATTTCAATTCTTTCACGCCGTACCATAGAATTTCCCAATAAAAATCCTATGCTTTATTGGTTTGACATATAACAGGTTTTTTAATGGTTGATAATAGCATGTCACCAGTTACATGCAAATTCTTCTGGAAAGCGCTCGCTTGCTCTTTCATCCTCACATCACCTCATATTTTTCCCGTTCTTAATGCATTTATTTGTATCTAGGCTGCTCTGAGGATATATCTGATGGTCTTACTGTAAGTCTTTTCTTTCTTGCATATCAGGTGTTTGATGTTGGGTCTCTGAATTGTGTCTTAGTGTTTGGGGCATTGTTTTCATAGGGGTTTTTTTTGTGGGAGTGTTTGGTGTCTGTCTGCACCGGTATATTTCACTTCTTTAGATTTAATAAAATATATTTTGCCCATCAAAAAGGAGAAGAGAAAAAGAAAAAAATACACCTATACGCGTGCATCTGTTTGTGATATTTATAGAATATAGGGCATGACTTCCTATTTGCTGGGTTGGCTTATGAATCATGTCACGTTAGCACAAAGAGACCACAATTAGGACATATCATCTGACAGGTCATCCACTTAAATCAACTTACTTTCTTGAGGGAATCGCAGATTGGTCGCACTATGGGTAAATAATTACAGTTAGTAGTCATTTAGTATGAAGTTAGTAGTCATTTGTATTGAACTGTAATTAGTTGATATCACAAGCATGCAATCGCCTGAGATTTTATTACACAATAAGCTTAAGTTGACAATTAATGACTTCACGTGGGTACTTTGATATACATACAAGAGGGATAGAGCAAGCTAAAAATGAAAAGCTTAGTATTCCACACACACAATAATCTTAGGTTGGCAATGACTATACATGGGTACGCCAATATACAGACAATAGTGACAGAGCGAGTTTTTTTTTTTTTTTTTTGATAAAATGACAGAGCGAGTTGAACATCCTAAGTTTTATATTTCACACACAATAATCTCAAGTTGGCAATGGTTCTACATGGGTACTCTAATTTACATACAACAAATCATTCTCATGGGCAGAGACAATTGAGGGCGTGAGATAAAATGAAATGCCAACAAACTCCAACATACGTCCATGCATTTTCTATGCCTTTGGTTCTGCATTTTTGTTTTGAAGAGGGTGGCCGACCCCAGGGCTATGACCTGGTGTTGAAACGCCGTCTTCTTTGTAATATTTGCCAACTGGACTATCATTACCTATTGCCTCAGCTGGTTCATCATCTTCGTTAGATTCCATGAAACCATGACCAACCCCAGGGCTATGACCTGGTGTTGAAGTGTCGTCTTCTTTGTAATATTTGCCAACTGGACGATTATTACCTATTGCATCAGCCGGTTCATCATCTTTGTTAGATTCGACGAAACCAACCCCAGGGCTGTTACCCGGTGTGGTGGGTCGAAAATCATCTTCAAGTGCTACATCTGAATTTCCAAAACCAAGGCTTTGATTTGGTGTCATGGACTTCATTTGCCTACCTTCAGTAAACAGAATTCCATGACAGAGAATTAGTGCAAGAAGAAAAACACAGGTATATATGAGTTGAATTTTGGCCATAACTAAAGAAGAAAAGAAATTGGATGGTTTTGTTATATGATTGAATGAGAGGGCTCAGAGAAGATTTAAGCTACTAAAGGGAGGGAGGGAGCGAGGGTGAAGCGAACACAATGATATCTACTTCTCATCTATCTTGGGGTATTTATAGCCGCAGGAGAATACTGCTCTGTGAGGATCCTAACCACTATTATTCCATTGACTGAAAATCTGAATTAAATTTTTATTTGGACAATTGGATGTAGATCAAACTTTATTAGTGGTCCTCTTAAACATGCATATATTGGCTCTTTTGAAGATATTTCTCCGTATTATTTGTATGTAGAACTTTATTAATGGTCCTGTTAAACATGCATAGATTGCCTTCCTTGAATATATTTCTCCGTATTTTGCGTGTCCCTTTGCACTAGAATTCATTTGTCCTTTTCCTCTTTAGTTCCTTTGTTTTTTTTTTTTTCTTTCGTTTTGATCAGCAATATTTTAGTTCCTTTGATAACATTAATTTTACAGCGTCAAACAGTTACATATATCATGTCGAACTGTATATTTTTGTAATACTTTCACTAATTAAATCTCCAAGTCGATCCTTTATTGTGTGATGGCCTTTCATCATGCTGAAGTGTTGCTTTGGTCTTTGCATGGAAGAGTTAAGAGATGTCATTTAAGAATAATGAAATTGAGCTTAGTCGGCCTTCCCACTATCAAAATGCACCAAAAAATATGGGGATTCTTCTGTAGTTCCACTTGCAGGTGTATATTATTTTATGTGGATGGCTCGTGTGCGAGCTTAGAACTCTTTTGGTCGACAATTTCAAGTGAAACACATCTGTCTCTGCTCTGTGGTTTGAAATTTTATTTCTACGGTGTGCAAGCTTTTGAATCACCTGCATGATTACTTAGCCTGTGAAAGCTAAAGATTCCTTGAAGCGATAACCATAAATAATTTTTTTTTTTTTTCCTTTTGAGCAATGATCAGTAGTCCCTTGCAATAACCATTGACTTTCAAAGATCTGCAGACATATAAAAGCTTATGGAATCAAATAGTTGAGCCAAAATACAAACCATGTGGTTCGAATTGCTCTGTCCTTTTCTTTTCCCATTCATCAACATCAAACAAGAAACAATCTTATATCATAATTCATTGGAACCCCATAGCCTCATTCATCGAAGGAGGAAAAAAAAGATTCAGATTCTCTCTCTAATAATGAACCTTTGAAGTTTTTCTTGAATTTGTCAGTGTTTAGTTTGTCAACCTACATAATATTTTTCTATTGAAAATTTGCTTTTTATACCACTTTTTTTTTCTTTTTTTTTTTTTTTTGGGTTGGACGGTTAGGGTGTTCGGACCAGCTTACGCGCACTTCTACTAAATCCCTACCGGGGCGATTTTAAAGGCGCACTCTTTCACATTGGCCTGATGCATTTAAGAATTAATTCCTGGAGTGCTTTCCAGAGGAATTGAACTTAGATTGATAGAATAGAGTGGCTCTCCTACTACCAACTGGACTAACTCCCGTGGTTGCTTTTTATACTTTTCTTTTCAGTGTGATGTGAACTATGCAATAGTGGAGGTTTACCAAACTAAAACTTTTTCAAGGACAAGCATGCATCGCTAATTTGCTACACTTGTAAGCGAAAAATAACTATTTTGTAAGTAATGAATGTTGTTTTCCATTTAACTTGTACAACTTGTTGTTCAATTTTGTTGCTTGTTGTTGTTGTGAATTAAAATTAAATGAATCTGAATAAAATAATATTTTATGTAACAGTTAGAGCACTATAGGCTTAGTGCACATGTACCTGCGCATGTGCACTTTAGAAAAAGAATTTCTACTTGCCGATCAACTACCACTAATGGAAATTTGGTTAGCAATGGATGGTTTACATGGCACAGCCAACATTTGACTAAATTCCAGTGGTCATGAGAAAAGATACACAGTTCCTTTTGAGGTTTGTATGTGCAAGATTTTCCCAAGTGTTGTCTATGATCTTTGTAGAATCTTGACTTGCATTATTATAAAGGTCGGACCCCACTCTGTATTCAATGAGGTTCTTTTCTTATTGTTCACCAGTGTACAATCTAATAAGGATTTTTTTCTCTTACAAAGGCTAAATTGAACTATATATGTAAATTTTGAGAAGTTTAAGCCTTTTCTAGGGGAAGTAACATTCTAGGGCATCCAGTGGTTTGAACCCATGAACAATTGGTTACGTGTGGAAACTGAGCCACAGGAATAAGCCCAGCATTGACAGTCAGCTATATAGAGTCAGCATTGTGATCATCTCTGCCCTCATCATGGCCATTGTTTTTTTTTCATTTTTTTTTTTTGGTTGTTGTCTCATACCATCATTATGACCACTGATTCATAGGTTATGGACCCTACTGTTTATAGTTAGTTTTCTTATTTGTCATACTTTGCCCTCTTTTTTTTCAAAATAAATAAATAAATAAATAACTCTCGGTCAAGAAGCAAAAATAAGTCAAATGCACCAAAGCCACCAACTCTATGGAGGGTCCCTACCACTCCTCTTTGTCACTAATAAATCCTCATTGAATACAAGTCAAATGAAGCAAATGATCAACTTGAAGTCTTGAAAGTTCCATGCGTTAGCCCCACTCTCTTTTCTTCCCTTCTTATTGGAATTAAAAATAGAGGTTTTCACGGAAAGGACACTGCGTGGTTGGCTCCTCGACTTGGGGAAGCCCCCCCAGCCTCCTCCCACTGAACTTATAATCACACAAAAAGGTATAATACTAAAAGAACAAAAAGCATTTTGATTCTCTGTTGTGCTAGGCTGTAGTGCACGAGCATTATTGTCAATAGTATTTATTATATTATGACAACATGCCATGGGCGTTGGGTGATAGTGACTTTGGTGGGAAAAGACAAAGGATCTTCTCCATGCCCTTCGAATCCAAACGGTCCAAGATATTTTATTCCTTTTCTTTGTCTAGATTTTTCTGTCTAGATTTATTTTAGTTTAATTAAAGTGTTGATTAGTTATAGTAATGATCTGTACATCAAAACGACATGCTCAGGTTGCACAAAGAAACAGAGTTATTAGCACTTGAAGGCATGAAAGCTCTAGCTAGCTGGCTTCTAGCTAGGAGAGGCTATGAGCATGTGCTTTAGCCTTTAAGATATAATAACAAGTGAAAAGATTAAAAAGGACATGAATGTATAAAATTAGTAAGAAGAAATTAGAGTTCAACTTTGAAAAACTATTTTAGCTGATGTATCATGCAAGGAGATATACATAGAGAACTACCTTTATTTATTTATTTATTTGTTTTTCCCCAATTTTCATTGGCGAAAATAATTTTATAGGGAACTACTGCAAGGTGTGAGGGAGCACAAGTTGTAGGGAAAGGGGAAAATGATATTCTTATTGAAAAATGGAAGCATTTTCATAATCTGAATTTTGAAGTTATGTATCCAACCGTTAGAATGAAAGTTGGAGAGGTTAGTACAAAGACTAACCAATTACCAAAGATGATACTACGAGTTTTACTTTTAGAATTTCATTGAAAAATCATTCGTATTATATATCCCAATCATTTTTGGACTTTTGGTGATTGCTCTGCGGTCTTAATGTCGAAGCTATTTTCTTATTTAATGAAGCATGAAATTTGGATATTATTTTGGTAATTTAAAGGAGGAACTGGACTTAGCAAATGCAGTGGCTGAGAAATTTTAATTTTTTAGGCTTGAAAATATGGCTGCATAGCAAGTAGTTGAGTGCATTCTTTGCTAACTTGCTTGTGCCTTGAGGAATGTTTCGCATTTAAGTAACTGTCATTTCAATACACTTGCCTATAGAAGTGTAAGTAATTAAACCTCTAGCATGGTAACCCTTCCATGATATCCAGTGTCCAGTTACATACCATGTCAGCATGCAATAAGGATCATTATTCACTACATAATAGGTGTTTTTTGCTTAAATATTTTTTTCCCCTTTCTCAAATGATAGCAGCTATAATATTAACATGAGAGTACGTGAAAAATTATTGGGTAGTAGCCCAAACTTAATTTGCTTAGTGCGTAGTCCAGCATTTGCATGAAATGAATCCTATTTTTCTCATCACATAGCAATGATATATATGATTTCAGTTATTGAGTTTCAATAAATTGTTATGTAGAAAATGAGGCATGTTAAGACTAAAGGAAACTAAAACACATTGTACCACACACCAGAAAATCAGATCCATATTAAATTGAAACAAACTGCTCAACCTTTTAGATTTCCAGTCCCCCAACCACTTACCAGCAAATAGTTGGCTATGTTTTTGTTGACCATTAAATTGTTTGGGTATTAAACGAACCCTAGACAAGAAGGCAATTTGTCCCAACCCTCACTCAAACCAACAACCCCCCCCCCCCCCCCCCCCCCCCCCAAAAAAAAAAAAGAAAAAAAGAAAAACAACCCTCCTAAAATAAACAAGTAAATAAATTTCCTTCTTGTCATGCCAAAATATTGCACTGAGCGATGGTGGCCTGCAAATTATTGATGAAGTTACCTTCGGATCGGATTACATAATTTATGAATAGTGCATAGTGAGGGGTTAGTACTTGGTAATTTTCTTGTGTATGCATTGTTGGAGATAGTGTAATTCAAAATTTAAGAATTGGGGTCTTCAAGAAAAATCTAGAAAAAAAAATAGGTGTCGATCTCTAGAGAATTGTACAGTGCCTTGTGAATCAAAGAATTACATGGAGAATTGAAATGAGATATGCGGATGACATTAATGGTGGAAAGTCTATAAAAAAAGGGCGTGCAGTGATGTAATACCATTATTCCAATCATAATAACCACTAGGGTTGTACATCTCCAAACTTCTCTTTGATTTTATGCATTTTATTACCTATTATAGTATTGCATATGATTATCTTGTTTTTGCTTCTGCTGTGCTGGGGTGCATGCATTCTATATTGTTACTAGTTCTGCTTAGGAAAGCATCTGTGATTAGTGATTACCAGTGGCTCTAATTTAGGCTACACTAAGTGATTTTATGGTTTCACATCTATTGAAACATGCGGGACAAGATCAAGATGGGCTAGATCATTGCATGGGGAGGGGGTTAGTGATAACTTCTATCAATTTATGGTTTTAAGCTTTGCTAAATTTATGACCTGGGTTTTCTTTGTATCTTGTTTATGTGTTTGAACGAAATGGCTCTATCTCTGCATTATCACATGACAATAAAAAGGAAGAACTATATTGAAACCCACAAATTACATATATTGCCTTAATTATTGCATTTATAATTGCACATCTGTACAGAAGTTGCATGAAAGTACGACTAGAAATGCAAATACATGTGCAATGACATAGATAGATATAAAGCTAGGTAACACATACAAATCGACTGACTAATCTACAACTGACGTGCAACATACATAGTACATGCAGAAACACATATTTGTAGGCGTAAATTAAGACGGTTTGCCCTAGTTTTCAAGGGAATGACCAACACCAGGGCTGTGACCCGGAGCTGTGGGTCTGAAGTCATCCACACCACGACCTAGGGGTGGCGGCGGGGTCGACTCATCTACAACCTGACCTGGCGCTGTAGGTGGAGGCGGCTCATTAGCATGCACTGTTTTATTTGTGCTGTCATCATTCAACTTGCTAATGTCCTCAGCAATATTTGTTTCTTTTACTAAGAATTTACTGTGAGTTTGGAGTAGTTTTGGAAGTTCATTTTTCTTCCCTAACTTCAAATGCCTTCCCTCAATTGGCTGAATTTCTTGGGAGAAAATCAGGAGGAAAACGCAAGCAAAGATTAACTTAATTTGGGCCATCTGAGAGAGAGAGAGAGAGAGAGAGTTAAGCTATCAGGCAAACAAGCAAGGTGCTTAAACCCTTCCAACCCAAGTGGTATTTTATAGAGTTGAGAGACAGAGAGAGTTAAGCTATCAGGCAAACAAGCAAGGTGCTTAAACCCTTCCAACCCAAGTGGTATTTTATAGAGTTGAGAGACAGAGAGAACCATGTGAGGGTTGCAATTCCTAACCAGTAGGAGATTCTTTCACATACTATACAATAAACAGACAAATTAGGTCGGTGAAATTTTTAAGTGATCCCTCTCTCTCTCTCTCTCTCTCTCTCTCTCTCTCTCTCATTTTTTGAAATAGGGTGTGCGGTGCACAGCTTACTGTCTAGTCTGTCAAACATTTTGCATGGGGCACGCAAAACCGTTCATTTGTGTCCCCTGCTTTTTGTTCCTCTTTTAACAATAGAAGAATGATATATAATTCAAAACACCCATAGAGTATTCTGGTGTGAATTGATATTATATCCATCCATTCTCTTCAAAGTTGAGATCATTTAGGCCACAGCTAATAAGTAGCTTAAACATTTGACCATCATGGTGTAGCTTGGCTGGGCTGTTTGAGACTAGCTATTTAAATATATAAGAGGGCAGCTATTCCAACGTATCCTTCAACTTTATTTGTAAATCCTCGCTTCTTTTCACTTATTAAAGTTTTATATATGAAAAATATAAAAAGTTTTCATGAAAATTAATTATGTTATCCACCAGAAAATGTTATTTTAAACAATTTAGTAGAATACATTTTTTCCAAAATCTATGGTTTAGGAGCACCTTTTGGCCCTTTATATTTTCGTTTTTATAAAAATAAAATAGAGACTTTAAATGTTCAAAAAGTCCTCTTAAACAGTAGATTTTGAAAAAAAAATTTTTTACAAAATTGTTCAAAATAATATTTTACAGTGGACAAAACGATCAATTTTCATAAAATTTTTTAAATTTTTCATAAAATCTTAAAAAGTGAAAAAAAAAAAAAAATGAAAGAAAGAAAGAAAGAGAGAAAGAGTTTATAAATAAAGTCCAGGGTTGCATACAGTTTGGAAGTTATATTATTTTGAATAATGCAAAAGAAGTATATGTTTAGAAGTCAAGTTGGTGTACGTTCCTACTCCCCACCATTCACCTTATTAAAGCATTGTTTCGATTCTTTAGTGAAATTATTATTTTTATTTTTTTTCTGGATTCAATTCCACTCTCAACACAAAACGTTAACAGTCAGAAAAGGTCAGCTTTCCAACCAAAAACCCTGGAACTGCACTAAAAGCCTCTTTTTTTTTTCTTTTTCTTTTTTGGTGGGTCATGCAGCCTTTTGAACGTTAATTAGCAATAGCTTTAGCCGCTAAAACCACACTGACAAAAGTTCCTTTTGCTTCAGGAATATAGCTTTACAGTCACATGCATATAGCATAGAGTAAGTCTACAAAGTTAATTAGCCCCCTTGGCCTCCCATATGCTGGGCTCTTTCTTCTACTTGTACTTTTATATAGCTCATTGTTAGGTTTTTTTTTTTTTTTTTCCCCAACAATTTTTATTAATAACTAAATGGAATACAACCCGAAGAAACATGACTCATAGCATCTACAGCCGTGGGTTATAATTTGTATTATTGTTATATTATAACATTTTACATAAGTTAGACTACTCCAATGGTGTATTAAAAATAGTAATAACTCATCCTTGTGTCAAATATAAAATAAGGGTGAACTGTTGCTATATTTACCATGTCAACTCTCTTTCTCCATTTCTTAACAACCATACACACCAGCAATTGTAAAAAATACAATATTTTTCTTCTTCCATTTCTCTTCCAAAATTTTCTTAATAACCAAACAACTCGTAAATAAATATAATATTTTCAAAAATAATACTGAAATCTTATATATATATATATATATATATAAAAGGTAGAAAACATATCCTTTTTTAAAAATATTTTATTTTATTTTTTGGAACAATGGAAGCTGAAAGATGATAGTTGATAGTTTATAAAAAAATGGATGAAATTAAGGTTGTGGCAAAAAATAGCACACTATGTCATTTGTACCATTGGAACACTTTGTGTTAAATTATATTGTAACATGTGCTAAAATAACAATAGTACGGATAATTTAGCTCACATCATTGGAGATGCTCTCACAACATAAGCAGCCTCTATACCCGACACACCTTGACAACAAAACCCATATCAAACCCAAAATTGAAAAACCGAGCCAAAAATCACCCTACGTACATGGATATTTCCCTGCTACGTACCACAAACCATGGTGGCTGAGGAATGCATAGATTATTCGTGCTTTGGCGTGGGACTTTGGGTGTTTTTTTTGTCTGTACTAGTTTCTCATTTTAATAAGATAATTCTTCTCTCTTGCTGATCTTTTCTTTGTAATCTGTTTTATAGGACCTTATGTCGGAGACGGTGGGTAAAAACTACATCGGGCCCAAGCCCACGTTTTCTTAGCCAGCTAATAAAGCCCAAATGAACTAGTCCTTTATGGGCCCTAGCCCGCAAAAGTATGATTAAAAGACAAGCCGAGCTACTCAGGCTTGGCTGTCTGCATGCTTGAAGATCACTTCAATAAGAACTAAGAAGCTTGCTTGAACTCGCTAGTGAAATAAATGAATTGAGTTCAAACATTATTAATTTATTGAGCCAAGTTCGTATAGAGTATTATTTGACTCAATATGCTCGTTAATATTTTAAACATATAAACTACTTGAATTCGGCTCAAAATTCACTCAATAAAAGGCTTATTCGAACTCATTGGTAAGTGAAACAAGCCACGCGCAAGTCTTACTTTTGAACCCGTTGATTCAAAGAGCTAAACTTGAGCAGCTGAGTACTCAACTTGTTTACACCTTTGCAGAGCATTATTTCAAAGCTAACACTAGCTCTTGACTCATGCATCGCATATGTAATGTTTATAAAAATAATACTCCGTGGTATGATGAAATACTTTCATATAAACTTATAGGCACCATTTTATTTTATTTTAATTGTTGGATGTGATATAATTGAATGGCATTAGACTTGGATTTTCATTTTTTTTTTTTTTTCCTTTTTTCACAAATTTTGTCCCCGATTTTGCCCAAATGTTATGTTGTTAAATATAAGTCCTGAACCATGGAAATTTGAAAAGAAAAGAAGTGGCTAATTTGGTAGCCCAGAACCCATTGCTCACCATGAGGAGTCACAATAATAACAAAAATTTGCTAGAACAACTTGATAAGGGAAACACAATCATGTTGCATAAACAACTTGAAGTATGCAATAATATTTGAGGTTCACCGAACTGAAACTTTGTCTAAGACAATTAGCATTGCATCGATCACTATACTTTGTAAGTGAAAAATCAATATAAGATCCTGTTTAGACCTTATCAAATGATTTGTTTTTTTCTTTCTTTCTTTTGTTTTCTTCTTCTCTTTTATTTTTATTAATAATATTTAGAGTTGTTCGTTTCAACTCACTATTTAAAATAAAAAAACTAAAAAAACAACTACCACTAATGGAAGTTTGGTACATAAAGCAATTGATGAACGTGAAAGCTATTAACCCAAGGAGAAAAAAATAAAAATAATAAATAAATAAATCTTTGAAAGTGTTGCCTAACCCCAACACCCCTTTCCTCCTCTCTTTTCTCCTAGCAAACAATTCCTTATTTCCTTCTCTCTTTTCTTTATTCCATAATTCCATTTTGATTGGAAATAAAAATTGAGGTTTTGACATAAAGGAAAGAGTGTAGTTGGCTCCTCAGATTGAGGAAGCATTCTCCCAGCCTCGACCCACTGAACTCACAAACACATAAAAAATAGCATATATGTTAATTCTATATTAGAGAACAAAAGGCATTTGATTCTCTATTGTGCTAGGCCCTTCGAATCCAAACGGTCCAAGATATTATATTCCTCTTCTTTGTCTATATTCGTTGTAGAAAATCGACATGCAAGAGCGTAAAAACCGGGTCCATTTTTAGGTTACACAAAGAAAGCGTTAGCACATGGAGGCATGCAAGCTATTCGCATACTATATGCACCACACAAACCACTTAATTAAGAGAGAGAGAGAGAGAGAGAGAGAAAGATTAATTAGAGAATTAAAAATTCGACCGTCTAAATTTCTTTGTTTAATTATAGTATCTGAAAGAATTTTCTATCTATTTGTTAGGTCTTGCGAGTTGCGACCGTCATTTGGGTGCTCTTCTTCTTTGAGGGTTCTTTTGCTTGTTTTGGTGGAGGTTTGTTTTGGGTGTTTTGCGTACGTGTTTTGTCTTTCCTTTTCATAAATTGACAGTTTGCTGATCAAAAAAAAAAAAAAAAAAACAAAAAAACACTCTATAAATACCTAAGTCGTCGGAAGGGTAATACACCAGCTTGCTAGCTTCATTTCTTAACACACACGCTTCCTCCCTCTCTCTGTCTGTCTTTCTCATGGCCCAAACTAAGTTAATCTTTGCTTGTGTTTTCCTTGTGCTGATTTTCTCCCATGGAGTTCAGCCAATTGAGGGAAGGCATTTGAAGTTACGAGAGACAAAAGATGTTCCACCCACACCGAGTCAGAGTCCCGGTGCTGGGCATCCTGTTGCAGGAAAGGAACATATTTTCCCACACACAACACCAAACCAAAGCCTCGGTTTTGAAAATCCAGCTGCACCACATGAAGATGGTTATCTTCCCGCAACATCCGGCGACAGCTCTGGTGGTATCGGCCACTAGACAGTAGACATGCATGTATGCACATATGTAGGGGTTTGTCGGCAAAATGTACGCCTTGCTAATTCCCATGTCATTTCTTTCGTCCTACACATGCACGTACGTACCCACAACTCTCTGTCACAACCCTAGTGTTGGCATTTAATTTCCTTCAAATCACTAGACTAACTAGGGCAACTATCTTACTGTATTGTATGCCTAGTATGTGTTTCTGCGTGTACTGTATATGTATTAATTATCTAGCTTTCTATAAATTTGCATACTTGCACGTATATTTGGGTTTCAAATCTCTCTCTCTCTCTCTCCTTTTTTTTTTTTAATTTAATTTAATTTATATATTTTTATTATATCAAATAAGGGGTTTCTCAAGTCATTTGATTCAAACTAATTTTCCATAATGCACAAACCACCTAAAAAAATATGTGCATCCGATAATGACAAAAAATTGATGTGCAATCAGTCATGCGTGCAAAAAAGCAGTGTAATTTGTAGTTTTGATTTATTGGGGCGCATGTGATAGTAGTAAAGAAAATATTAAGACCAAAGGCTGAAGAACACATAAACAAGATACCAAAAGCATAAATTTGGCAGTTATATTATAGGAGGAATTATTGATCTCCAAAAAGAAAACATATGCGTGCTATGCAGTCCCAGTTCCGCTTAGAGAAGGGCTGGCAATTTACATCCAAACCCATGAACCCGTCCAAACCCGTTTAAGTTAAATGGTTGTAAACAAATCATTTTATTAATTGGGTAAAAAATGGGTACCCGAAACAAACCCTATTAATAATAGGGTGTTGTCGGGTTTACGCTAAAAACTAATTGGGTGTGATAAAACCGATTAAGGGGAAAACTCCCTGAAATCTCATAGACAAATTCGCGCTACACCTTTCCTATCCAACATAGAATTGAAACCCAAGTCATCCCCATCCCCATCCCCATCCCCATTTTTTTAACTAGGCAAAATTGAGCAATTGGATGAACGCCATTAATCCCGGCAAGAGTTACCGGCACCGGAGGACATCATGACTTTGCCTAAATTCTAGCCATTCATTCGGTAACTGGCGAAGCCATATATATATATATATATAGAGAGAGAGAGAGAGAGAGAGAAGGACGAGTGCCTCTGGAATCATTGCGAGTCAGCTGCGAACCTTAGATTTTTGTATATAATTGTGTATCTCTATGCCTTTTATTTGTTATTGTTTTTAATGATCTTCTGGTTATTACTTATTACAGATCCCAATATATAAATAGAGACAGAGTTTTAGAGAGAGAGAGAGAGAGCAATGGGGAAAGATCCACTGATCTGAAGCACTGTCTTTTGATGTGAATAGGAGCAATGATCTTGGTGCTATAAAGCTATAACTCAACAATTAATGAGGTTAGAAACATGGGGTTTTAATGCTTAGTTGTCTTTTGCTCTGTTTTCATGTGTTTTCGAGGAGAGGAAATGTTGGAGGTGGCTGTAATGGGGACGGCGGAGGCAGGACACCGGCGATGGGAATCCAAGGAGAAAACGCTGGCGAGACGGCAAAACCTCTCATTAACTCTCCATCTTAAGTCTTCTGGTAGGATAAGCACCCAATATAGAATTTCATATGTACCGTGGTGAAGGTTCAGCAACCCCTTGGATTATCAGTGTGAGAGTCGAACGGAGGTCGGCACCTCACGGGTTGGATTGGGTTTGCTTGCAAAATAAATGGATGATTTTGGGTCACTTGAATAGGTTCTTCACATAAATGGCTTGGGTCGGGTCGGGTTTGGGTGACATTTTAATTCAACTCATCTAAACCCGCCCAATTGCCAGGGCTAGGAAGCCTACTAAGACAAATTAAAGTTCCGCTTAGAAAGCAAAAAAAGGTTGGCAGTTGAATAAATAAATAAATAAACATATATATATATATATATATATATATATATATATATGATTTTGATCTCCAAAAGCTTATAAAAATAAAACATAAAAAAAGATCTCTAGAAAGAAAACATGGTGAGTGCCAGTGGCATTATAATGGTTTTTATGATTTTACGTCGACGGAATAGAAATAACTTCTCTCAAACTGGTTACAATCATACATATGTATGTTTTTTTTCTTCAACCACTCTTTTTTACTTTCCAAAAGCATCTCCAACCATAAGGCAAAAGGTCAGGTAAAGCTATTTTTTGCTTCATATGTAAAAAGTTAGTACTCCAATAGGTGATGCATTTGGTGAGACAAATATAGCTTCAAGCAGGGATGGAACTACACTCAGACCAATTAAGGAGCAGAGGGTACCCATAACCCCCCCACCCCCCCGCGCGCAAGCTAGGAACATCAGCACCTAAACAAGCGAAAAAAAGAACACAGCCACTCAAAGACCACACCAGAAAAACCCCCAAGAAGGAAAATGAGTATGCAATAATGCAAATATCAATTCAATCCCGAGCTCTATATAGCAAACATGGACAAGCCACGGAGCTGTATTATTATTTTCTTTCATAAATTCCAAAACTCCTTTAACAAAAGAATGAAAAATGAAGAAGCCCTAGCCCCATGCGAAGCATTTGTACGAAGTGCTGTAAAGCCTGTAATTAATTAGCAATACCCGGGGCTGAATACGCTGTAACTGGCATTTTTGGATAGCGAATTTGCATAATATGTTCAAAGAGACTCTTACCTCGAAAACAGAACCTATATATAACTATGTAAATTGGAAAATGCAATTAAGCCCAACTCTCTTGTCCGAATTTATTTGTCCATATGATATGACATCATAAACCATGTCAACCTATTATCTAAATTAATTTTATTTTTCAATGAAATTTTTAATTGATTGTCTCAAATACCACTCTATCTAAATCTACTTACCCAAATGATGTGGTAACTGCCACATCAATCCGCCTTGGATAATTAATCTTTTAAAGAAATTTTTATTAATTAGTTGGCCAAGTTGTCACAACATTTGAGCTAGTTTGGGCAAAAAAAATTGAGTTATGTAGCATTAATCATAACTATTTATTTAATGGGTTTTGTTTCTATTTCTCATACAGGCCAAATGTCGGGCTACCTCATCCAGCCAAAGCCCAATTTTCCTTAGCTAGCTAGTAAGAGCCCATACAAACCATGTCTTCGACCTAGGCTGCAGGAGCAGAGGGTATTATTAACTACCTACCAGACCAAAGAAAATACTACTACTTTCCATTGTTGATATGAAACAGATCCAAATATTGCAGAACTAGAAGCATCCCCTTTTGCACAAGCCCCTCACTGGCTTTTGAAACTGTTCGCACTAAAAACTGTATTCTGAGGCCGATGGATTTTTGCGGGCGTGCCAGGGCCAAATTCAGCCCGAAGTTGTGCGTACACAACCCCTTATGAATTGTGAATGGATTGTCAGGCGATTGCAAAAGGAAAAGGAGTTCTTCCTTTAAAATTCTGGCGTGAATGTCACAAAAAGAAACAAGAAAACATGTAAATATCAAATTTAAATGAAAAGAGTTGAGAACACATTACCAGCCATGATTTGAAAATGAAACCCACAAAGCTTGAATTCCAAATACGAACCACAAGTAATTACAGCACAAGATTGTTTACAAGATTTGAAAAGAAACTGATTACAAGAAAGTGTTTGAAAGCTTGTCTAATTAAAACTACTCCTATGTTTGATAGATCCTGAGAAGGATTGGTGGTTGTGGAACCTTGACTCCATCTTCATTTCTGAAATTTATAAGAAAAACAGTCCACTTCAACTGCTTGGAAGTTATCAGCAGTTTTTCCCCGGCCTGCAAATTCGCCTCAACCTCCACGATGATAAAACAGTTTTTTGGTCAGCCTGGAATAACATGCCATGTGTCCCTTCATCATTGAAAACCGCCATCTCTATGATTGCAAACATAGTCCAGGTGATCTCTTATCTTCCAACTGCTACTCCACTATCTCCTCCATGATTTTAGCAACAGCCCCTGTTTTCTGGCCCATGATCTGTTTTTCTTCATTTTGTGCAGCAGCAGTTGCAAGCCAGCAAATCTGCATGTGCAAATTTCTGTCCATCTGTCATCTAGCTATAAGCTAAAACCTCCAGCCAATATGATATCTCCACTAGCCACATGGACCACTCACAAAGCTTCCTACCAAAATTTAATTTTTACGGAAACACTTTGCCCCCTCATCATCTATTTTTGAAAAAGGTTTGAAATGATAGATGATGAAAACCCCCTGGTGAGTGGCCTGACAACAATAAATTAGTGTCTTTTTCTTCGGCCTGCAAAACAAAGATACTACAATGAATCCTTCAGTTTTTAAGACCGAAGATACATTATGCCCACTTCCTTTGGCCTGAGATTGTTTCCATAGTATTCTGATAATTCTTCGGTCTGAAAGACCGAAGTAACATTTTTTGTTTCTCTCAGGCCTTTGTGATTCACTTTTTAAACAGAATTATTCGGTCAAAATGACCGTTTTGGCCATTTCCATTGGCCGGTAATATTCTGACTTCTCAATCAACCATCTCATTTTTATCATATCCTGATGGCCTCCACAAGTCCAAAATAAATTATTATTTCCATAAGTGCTTGTAAAACCATTGGCCTTACAAACCGAAGATTGCATTTTATCTTGATCAACCAACATTTGTACATCGGTCTGAGATATTTTTTGCCTAAGCATATTTGATATAAGCTCCATAGTGAATTGAACACTCGGCCTTGGATTTTCCTCAAACAGTAAGTTCAAGGTTTCCTCCATAGGCCATACTTCTTTCCCTTTTATCCTTCCAATTGTTTGGCTCATAAAAATTGACAAAATTTTCCATCGGCCTTGAGTTTCCAGGCCGTTATAACCATTAGGCCAACTATTTTTCATGCCCCCTCCCCCCTGGGAAGCCTTAATCTGAGATTGGCTAGTCTGGTTAATTTTAGGCTTTTGAACAAATTTTTTATTTTCATGCCCAGAAATCATCAACGGCTTGAAATTCCTCAAATCAGCTGAGGCAACATTCACTTCTAGAAAAGGATTTGAAGTTATTACCATATCATCTTTCTTTTCTGGAAACTTCAACATCCCATGGTTAATACCATCTTGAACAAGATTCCGAAACACTACACAATTGTTGGTAGTATGAGATTTCACCCCATGCCACTTGCAATAGTGTTCGGCTTCTTTAGTTGGCACTTTATGACCCTCCAGCACTTTGAGGTATTTCCCTGCCAACAAATGATCAAAAATATCACTTGCCTTTGAAATATCAAAGGTGTACCTTTTTCCAATCTCCATTGGGTTCCTCCTGGCCGTTGTTGTTGCTGGCGGAGGCACCTCAACATCTTTTCTTTGCAAAGCTGGGCATACCATCGGTCTCTGGCCAATGATTTCTGCGAGATCAATCTCATAGTTGGGATCCTGAAAATAAATTCCATATGAAGAGCTATTACATTGATCAACCTCTTTTAATAATCTTTCATACCTTGAGGCTCTAATTGATAACTCAAACAAATCCTCAAATTCAATACCCTCAAATTTCTTTCTTAACTCAAAGTTCAGGCCGTTCTGAGCCAGCCTAACAAATTCAGGCTCTGGTAATGGTATCATACATTTTGTTCTAGCCCTCTTGAAACGAGAAATATACTGCTCTGATGTTTCCTCAGGCATTTGCCTAAACCTAGACAAATCTGCCATAGTCACCTCAGGTTCAGATCGATAGAATTGCATATGAAAACTCTCCTCCATATCTCCCCAAGAGTGAATAGAATTTGGAGGCAAGTTAATGTACCAAACAAAAGCAAGGCCAGTCAGGGAATTTCCAAACAGCCTAAGTTTATAAAACTCATTGTTTGCTAACTCTCCGCATTGAATTGTAAATCTGCCAATGTGTTCAACAGTAGAACGACGTTCTTCTCCAGAGAATAAGGAAAAATCAGGACATCTAAAGCCTCTGGGAAATTCATTACATTGGTCTATCCATTCCGGATAAGGCTTTCTATACATTGGCCTACGAATTCTTCTATTTGGATGATGGCCAACATATTGCTCGATCATATTCATAACTTCATTACGGTCAGGCCGACCGTTTTGAGGATTTCCATAATTTCTTTGGCCATGTCTTTGGCCTGCATATTCGACAATAGGCATATTATAATTATCAAGGACTGGTTCTTGTGGCCTAAAATGGCCACTATTTGGTACAACATTAGAGAACTGCCTATTGTCTCGGCCTACATTAGAGTCTGGTGATATTTGAACTCTATATGGCCTGGGTTCATTTTCAAACAAAGGATTTGTCACCCTTTCAACAACTTCTTTCCCCTTGGGAATTTGAACAATTGAAGGACTTTGGTCATTTACTCGGCCTACAGTTTCTTGGCCGATAGAAACACCATTTTTCTTGCCCCCTCCCCCCTGGGAAGTCTCAATCACTGGTTGGTCAACTTGACCAGCCCTAAAAGGTGGAGGCACATAAACTTCATCAGGCCGAGGAAGTGGTGATCCTGAAGAAGGATTGACAACATTCACCCCACTCGCCTTTTCTTGGCTTGAGTCCGTAGGACTCTTGCTTAGTTTTTCTTTGTCTAAGAGTGCTTGAATAGCATTGGTCAGCAAACCCAATGCCGATTCAGTTTTAGCCGCTGCCTTAGAAGCCTCTTTAGAAGACTCTTTGAGTATTTCGGATAATTCAGATATTTTGTTTTCCATTGAATCTGCATTTTTTCTACTTGAAGCCACAAGGCCTCGCATGGCCTCGGACAAATCCCTGGACATATCCTTGATGGAATTGTCCAACCGTTCCAACATGGAGACTTCCCTAACCGGGACATCCTCAAACGATCCTTCCTCCTCAGAAGGCTGTTGTCCTTCCAAGGCGCTTCCAGTCGCGCGAGTATTTCTCTTTGACATTGACACCTATGGTCCCACCGGGCGTGCCAAAATGGTGTTCGCACTAAAAACTGTATTCTGAGGCCGATGGATTTTTGCGGGCGTGCCAGGGCCAAATTCAGCCCGAAGTTGTGCGTACACAACCCCTTATGAATTGTGAATGGATTGTCAGGCGATTGCAAAAGGAAAAGGAGTTCTTCCTTTAAAATTCTGGCGTGAATGTCACAAAAAGAAACAAGAAAACATGTAAATATCAAATTTAAATGAAAAGAGTTGAGAACACATTACCAGCCATGATTTGAAAATGAAACCCACAAAGCTTGAATTCCAAATACGAACCACAAGTAATTACAGCACAAGATTGTTTACAAGATTTGAAAAGAAACTGATTACAAGAAAGTGTTTGAAAGCTTGTCTAATTAAAACTACTCCTATGTTTGATAGATCCTGAGAAGGATTGGTGGTTGTGGAACCTTGACTCCATCTTCATTTCTGAAATTTATAAGAAAAACAGTCCACTTCAACTGCTTGGAAGTTATCAGCAGTTTTTCCCCGGCCTGCAAATTCGCCTCAACCTCCACGATGATAAAACAGTTTTTTGGTCAGCCTGGAATAACATGCCATGTGTCCCTTCATCATTGAAAACCGCCATCTCTATGATTGCAAACATAGTCCAGGTGATCTCTTATCTTCCAACTGCTACTCCACTATCTCCTCCATGATTTTAGCAACAGCCCCTGTTTTCTGGCCCATGATCTGTTTTTCTTCATTTTGTGCAGCAGCAGTTGCAAGCCAGCAAATCTGCATGTGCAAATTTCTGTCCATCTGTCATCTAGCTATAAGCTAAAACCTCCAGCCAATATGATATCTCCACTAGCCACATGGACCACTCACAAAGCTTCCTACCAAAATTTAATTTTTACGGAAACAGAAACCATCCACAATTAAATCGTACATAGTTCAACTGTGTTCCATGCCTTTGGGTGAGCTTTGTGGCTGTACAAATGTGTCCTCAATCACCACAGATCGGCCGATTCTTGTGCTAAATTTGGTTTTAAAAATCTTCAATTAGTTATTTTTTCATAATGTAACCAGGGTGCATGGCATCCACAAGTAGTCCACAACTGTCACATCTATCATCTCTCCTGCAGTATGTTTGTACAGGCCTTTCTATGAATTAACCATCATTAATTGGGACAGTGCTTCTAAATAAAAGACGTCCAAGGGCCTTTTGGAGTGGATGCTTGGGTTCGATGTTATATTCTAGGCTTGCGGGTAACTATGTATGTGTTTATTTCTCTGATATTACCAAAAAAATAAAATACATCCACATATATACGGGAAGGTCAAGCAGAAAATATGCCAAAGGGGAGCCAAGGGCAAAACACCCTGTCACATAGATGGAACCGGATCCTCTGCCGTAAGCCCATTAGATGGGCACAACATAAGGTAACTTGGCAACTTTAGGGTCATCCAAGCACTCTGAATGTAGTACTTCGCCTAATTAAAGGACCAGCTATTCCATCTTTGCATGCATCTACCAATAACCAAGATCGACCAAACAGCTCTTCTTTCCTTCCTTGATCGATGGTTCCTCCATATTTTTAAGCTAGACATCTAAATGTAGGGATGCCTTTGGCCAGAGATAACCAGGAATTGAGTTCAGAGTAGGTGAACATTAATTGGTTGAGTACTTTATCCTCATTCAGGGAAGGATTGGGAGGTTTCGAAACAGAGAGAGGGAATGAGAGATTGGGAGGTTCCCAAAAAATTGAGATATAAAATAGAAAGGGAAAATATATATATATTAGGGGAGGCACACCACTCTCCACATCTAGTGATGAGTGTTGTGTAACAAATTAACTCATACTCTCTGAGAATAGTCAGTATTCTCTTTCACTTTCGCTTGTGGTTGAATAATTAGATATATTACTATTTGTTGTGGCTACTTCAAAAATTCGCTAAATAAATATGATGCTCTGTTTTTTGGAACTTAAAGATGGATATATTGTGAATGGCACATACTTTGACTCATATTTTCCGTATCATAAATGCTTTGAATCCCATAATAGTCAGCATTCCATACTTTGAATCCCTCAAAATTGAGTTCGATGAACCCCTCCCTCCTCTACAAAAATATATTTGATTAAAAGATTTAAGATATGAAGAACGCAAACAGATTGGGAAAATTTTGCAAAAATGCTTCAACCTGCCACTGATGCAGCGCCTATAGCAGAGCTAGTCTTTTTTGTAGTGTCAAGAGCGGCAAAATCTCAAGAAGGCATTATTAGAAATCAAAGGTCCCGAACTCGGAATTGCATGAAAAACTCAAAGCTCCTTGGAAATCATGAGACCTTCAAGATCATAGCCCTGCCGTGGGCTTTTCACTTTTTGGGATTCCTTCGTTCAGTGCATCAGAACTCAGAAGTGCAATTTATCCCCAGAGTGCTAATTTGGGAAATTATTTTTAAAATAATGCTACATCCGGAAAAAAAGTTGTGTTGGAGTCTTATGATCGAATAGATTTTCATATTAGTACCCATTTATTTTGATTGGTGGCTTGTAACTTAATGTTTTGCTACAACAGTCCTATAGTTCTGTTTTGACACACAAGACCTAATTAAAGATCTAATTTATTCTTGGGGAAATTATTGAAAAATGCTATTTCACTTGCCAACATCATTCACCCACCAGATCACTCTCCCTCTTTTTTATGTTATACATAATTATCAAAATGGCATTCTTATTTTAGCCGTCACATAAGGTGGATGATAACCCCTGAGTGATATAGCAGAACCCTTTTATATGAGAAATGTTACAAAGAACACTTTTACAACACTCGGTTAGGGCATCTAATATATCATAAGTTGGTTAACAAAGATACCTTCCAAATTAGCTATTCAATATCATCACAAGAGATTTGTTGCCACACTAGGTGTTGTATTATAGTATTTTGTATAACATTACCCCTTTAATATAAATTAATTAGAAACCCGGACCCCTCTCTCTCTCCCCCCCTCTCTCTCAAATTAATAGAGCACTTCGCATGGGGCCGGCATGCAAAGCCAAGAAATCAAGTCAAAAATGCACCCACCAACTCTATGGAGGTTCCCTTCCACTCATCCTTGTCACAAATACTTTCTCATTTGTTTAATATGAATAAATAAAAATCAAATGAAGCAAATGATGAACTTAGTTGAAAATGCCATGCCTCAAACCCCACATCTCTTTTCTTCAAAAAGTGGAATGAAAAATAGGGGCTTTCAGTCTTTCACAGAAAGGACACCGCGGTGTTGGCTCCTTGAGTTGAGGAAAGCCTCCCCAGACTCGTCCCACTGAACTTATAAGCACATAAAAAAGGTACAATACTAATATTTAGAGAACAAAAGGCATTTGATTCTTCGTTGTGCTAGGCTGTAGTGCACGAGCATTATTATCGATCGTAAGTGGTTATTTTATGATGACAACGTGCGGAGGGGGTTGTTTGACAGTGACTTTGCGGCTAGACAAAGGATCTTCCCCATGCCTTTCGAATCCAAACGGTCCAAGATATTATACTCCTTTTTCTTTGTCTAGATTCCATTCTCAGGTTAATTTACACAAAGAAACAGAGTTGGCACTCGAAGGCATGAAAGCTCTACCTAGGTGGCTCCAAGAAGAGCGAAGGAGCAAGTGCGGGTTAGATATTAAATGTTGAGAAGATTGAAAATGACTTTAATACAATTAGCTAGGTAGTAAGATCGAGCATCTTCAAGAGGGTTTGGTATTTTTTTAAAAAAAATTTGAAGAGCTTGATAAGTGCTCAATCTGATCCGGATTTGGTGATGGTTTGGAAAAAATGATCACTTCGATGGTGTGATCCAAGTTGTCCAAAAAACAATAGACGGTTCAGATCAAAAGTTTAAAAAGTTACTAAGATCAGCTTAGGTTAGCATTTTTTGGGCTTTTCATCCACGTTGTTCATTACTTTTATAGACGGTTCAGGTCACACCATCACGGTGATGGTCTTTTTCAAACCATTAGCAAATCCTTGCTTATGCTCAATCCCCCTTATTTAGCTAATTAAGGGAGGCAAGAGAGCTAGTTAAAATAAAGAACTTTTTATTGACGAAGGATTCTAAGAAGGCTAGCCTCATTGGGTTAGGTTTTTTTTCCCCCCTACTATAGCTAAAAGGACTAGTTACAATTGTAGGGCCTTAAACCCCAAAAAAAAAAAATTTTAAAAAAAAAACGAAAAGGAAAAATGTTGAATGGAACTATGGAAGAGGCAACAAAGAACTATAACACAGAGTGAAGGAGCACGCGCGACCTGCAGTGTCAAATTACATCTTACCATATCATCATGCAATAAAAAGTAATGGATCCTATTTAGTGCATCGAGTATGTCAAAGTTGCTTAATCTAACTTGTCAGCATGCATGAGCTTGAATCGAAGCCAAATCTTCTCATGACATAACAATGATAAATATGATTTCAGTCATTCGGTTTCAATTAACTCAAACAAAAAATAGGAAAACTTTTACATTACAATCTATCGTTACAAAAACAATAACAAACATATGGTCATGTGGACTGCAAAGTGCGAACACATGTCTACAACAAGTATGTGGAATTCAAATGTCGGACATGTATATTCACGCATGCATTACAATGCATATTTGTCATTGCGAATTTCGTTATTGTCACACATTATTGCATTGAAGGTGACCTCCAGTTGCCTTCGACGTACGTACAGTCTGATATTATCCAAGTCGAGGTTAAGCACTTTTATGGACGATAGTAAGGGCTAGTACATGGTAATTCCCCCGAGTACGCATACTCTCACAGTCTCACTCGTTCTGCTAATATAGGAAAGCTTACTAGGAAAAAGTTCTGCTCAGAGTGGGAAAATGTGGCCGAAATGAGAAAGAAAAACATAAATGTATGATTTTTTTTTTTTTTATCCCCTGGAAGAAAACACGGTTATTACGGGTGGCATGGATTTAGCTTACACAAATGATTTTATGGTTTCCCCTTAAGAGGGTACGTAGAGATAATTTCTCTCAATTGTGGTTATAATATTTGCTAAATTTATGCTTTTGGTTTCTCGTTTAAGTGTTCTCCAGCCTTTGATCTTAATATTGAATTTACTATTATCATACCCCAATAAAAAGAAAAAATTGAAAACTTAAGTAGACGGCTGAAACAGATATATGAAAATAAGTCAAACTCAATATTTAATCGATGTGTGATGTGAGATTTCTTAACAAAAACCACAAATTACACTGCGATATTGCATGCATCAATGCACATCCATATATACACAAGTTGCACACAAATTATGACTTCAAAAACAAATATATGTGCCATTACATAAGTAGAAAGCTAGAAAATCAATACATACAAATGGATAAAGTAATCCCAACACAGTGGACAAAGATACATAGTGTGGAAATGCCCTTAATTTTCCCATACACATAGGACATGCAGAAACACAGTTTTGTAGGCATACATTAAGATAGTACGACGTTGCGCTAGTTAATTTTGAAGGAAATTTCCAACACCGGGGCTGTGACCTGGAGTTGTGGGTCTGAAGTCATCCACATGCCCTGGGGGTACTGGCGCCTGAGCCCCGTTTACAGCTGGACTCGGCGGTGTAGCTCTTAGAGACTCACTAGCGAACAGTGTTTCATTTGTGCTATCACCATGCAAGTTCTCACCAAGCTTTCTTGTTTCTTTTACTAAGAATTTACTGCGAGTTTGGAGTTTTGGGACATCATTTTTCTCCCCTAACTTCAAAAGCCTTCCCTCAATTGACTGAATTTCTTGGGAGAAAATCAGTAGCAGGAAAACACAAGCAAAGATTAACTTAATTTGGGCCATCAGAGAGAGAGAGAGAGAGAGAGAGTTAAGTAATCAAGCAAACAAGCAAGTTGCTCAGTCCCAATTCCTGGGGTATTTATAGAGTTGAGAGAGGCATACTTGGTGGCTCCAGACACACTTGTAATTCAATTTTGTAAGTAATAAAATACTCCATATATACTCTTTTCGCTGATAAATAACAATCTAAATAAATTCTTTCAGATACAATAAATAAACAGAGAAAAAACCGTCGGTGAAATTTTTAATTAATTGAACGGGTTATATGGTTCTCTCCCTCTCTCTCTCTCTCACATACACACACAAATAGTGCGTACGATAAATAGCTCATAGTGGCTGGTATTGTCTGTCTACAGTTTGCATGCCCCATGCAAACCGTTCATTTGTGTCCTTTTCTTTTCGTGTTCTTTAACAATAGATCGAAGAGTGATATAGTGCAAAACACCCATAGGGCCATAGAGCATCTGTGTTTCAACTGATATTATATATTTCCATCCATTCTCTTCAAAGTTGAGATATATCATTTAGGCCACAGCTAGCTAAAAGGGAGCTAGGTACTAGCTTAAACATTTGAACATCATGGTGTAACCCTACGTACTGTCTCAGACTATATAATATAATAATTTATTGGAAATTGGAATTAAGTTATATATAGATTAATATTATATGATGCAATAGTAGTGCTACAAATATATATATATGGAAGACAAGTTGGCCTGTTGGCGTTTCGTGTCCCTGTCATTCACGTTTTTAAAAAAGCATTGTTTTGATTCTTTCATAATTTCATTCTTTTTCCACCTTCACATGTAGGCAAGGTCAGCTTTCCAACCAGAAACCTTACAGAGTCTATATTAATATATTATAGAGTAAGGCTACAAATTACGAAGATTCCTCCTAGATTAGGTGCTGCAGCCTATCGGCATAGTACGAGACGCTTGCATTCCAAACTCATTTTCATACTAACACACTGATTGTAAATTATTAGGTATACACTGAATCATGTATCTCCCATTCTTAGTACCATTACTCATTTACTAGCTCTTGAGAAGAAAAAAAATGGCCAAGAGAATATGCCACTATCAACCTCATATGTTTTATCATGAGTTATTCCTTTCAATTATTTAAATTAAAAAATAAAATAAAATAAAATGAACCACCTCACTTTTGTTGGAAATTTTCTGCCGTAGTTGTTCAAGACCCGCATGGTGAGGATCTGAAGCAAACCGTACGAAAATGCACATATGAACGGTGGAGCTTGCGGTGATAATTAAGGGCCCGAGAAAGGCCTAGTTTATTTCGGCTTTTATCAGCTAGCTAAGGATATGTGGGCTTAGGCCCGATGTGATGGCCTCACTTTTCAGACTGTACGCTAAAGGGTCCGACTATTGGCCACCCCTCGATTTTATCAACACCCCGGCAAAATCGGGCCATCAATTTCTCTTCTCTTTCTTGGTGGAACGAGAATAATCGTGTTGTTCCATTTGAATTTGTTAAAGATATGTTGGGATTACCATTTTATCGATTTGTTTCATAGGTTATTTGTTTTTTTTAATATCTATCTTTGTGAGATAGATCATGGTATTATAAACCATCAAGACTAGACAGGTTTCTTTTTCATTTCATTATCTCATTGTAATTTATTTTTTTCTTTTCTTTTATTAATAACATTTAGAACTGAGGGCAAATGATGGTGAATTCTTAGGATACCAACCTAGTTAGGATTCTTTGCTACACTTGGATGCTTTTAACTCTATTTTTTTTATTAAAAAAAAAAAGGGGGGGGTGGGGGGCCTAAGCCCATATGTCCTTAATTTATTTTAGCTTATAAAAGCCGAAATAAACTGGTCCTTTCGCTGGCCCTAACCTATAGGAGCAGGTTCTTATGATACCTGGCAGAGTAGCAAACCAAAGCAAACACAATTTCCATCATTTTCTCTTTTTTTGGAATATACTCACTTACTCATCCAAGGAAAAAAAAAAAAAAGAAAATCCCATTGTTGATGTGAAATAGATCCAAAAAATGCATCCCCTTCTTTTTTAATATTTTTAAATAAAATAAATTTTATTGAAAAAATTACCAGTACACCCAAAGAAGAGCAACTCCATACATGTTTTCCATGAAAATATTCCATAGCGTTCATGGAAAATGATTTTCCCTTTCACAAGGCTCATCTAAATAATGACCTATATTGACTGAGTAATCCGCTGCCGGATTAGCCTGTCTATACAGATACTACACATACCTAGCCTGTCTATACAGATACTACACATACCTAAAGACCTCCGATAAGACTGCTTCCCCCCTCTGTTCCAAGCTCCTCATCAGCTCTGAGAACCATCCACAATTAAATCTTACCCCTATAAACGTATAGTGCATTTGTATTCCAATCATTTGGGAGCGCTCCTTTGTCATATAAGTTGTCCCCCAGTGACCATAGATTGGCTAATTCAAGTACCAAAATGTGTGGCAAAAGCCTCCCCACTAATCATGCTTCACATTGTAACTAACAAAGGGCAGCATCCAAGGAAAACAGTAAAAAAATCCAATTGCCACGATCAGAACTATGAAATTAGTCACACAATACCTACCAGATGGTCGAACCGGAGATTTAATTGATTAGGTAAAGTTTTCCATTCACCCAAAAACTAATTAGAGGTTTAGGTAAAGTTTTCCATTCACCCAAAAACTAAATTGGAGGTTTACATTGTAACCTCCAATTTGTAATGCTTCATTTTAACCTCCAGTGAAGGTTGTTTCCAGGTTCAACTAAGCTACGCAAGTCTTCCATCCGAAGAATGTCTCACATGTCTTCCCTCTTACAGTATATATGTGCATTGCTTAGTTGAATAGATGGCTACAACATAAGGTAACTTGGAAACATTTGTGGCCATGTAAGCACTCTGGTTGTAATACTTCACCTAACTAAAGGACCTACTATTCTTCCATCATTCCATGCATCTACCAGTAAGAAAGAAACCAACCCACTTACCAACCTCTTCTTTCCATCCTAGACATGGTTAATAATTCTGCCATACTCTTCAGCTGGACATCCAAATGTAGCCGATGCCTTCAGCCACCCAAGATTTGGATGAACTTGCCCATTTGGAAGAAAGGACACCAAGTTGCCAGTTGGGGTACACAACTGTACTAAGCTTTTAGATGGAGCAAAGAATTGCATCCATTTCACATTCACTCCATCCATCTAGCAAACCATCTGTCCTAGCGATGAATGTCGTCTCAAAACTCATAATCCCTGTGAATAATAATTATATATATATATGTATAGATATGTTGTATTTTAAATAATGTAGACTTACTGTCCATATGTGAAAGTAAAATGAACTCACCTGATGATTTGTCCTTGATCTTTATTTTAGTTCCCCATTGAAATCATACAAAAGTTAAGCACAACAAAGAGCAGGACAGAAACAAAAAACCTTGCACTGCAATCTTGCATTTAACAATTGCTCACCTTCATTTATGTGGGGTATTCTGACATATACATGATTATACATGATTTCTATGTCAAAAGGAAAAGGAAAAGGAAAAGGAAAAGGAAAAAGGTATAGGGCTCAACTAAGCTTAATTTTAATAGGAAGAAACAAAAACATGGAAACCACAGCAGCCAAAATTTTCACCAGTGCCTGTACCTTGTATCCTGTCAGATTCTGTGATAAGAATTAGTTGAAGTCGGTATTTACACCAGCACAAGTTAGCGGAGGACTAACTTTAATAGTCAGCATGGAGGAAGCTCTCATAAGCTGTTCCCTTGAGTGTCTTATTCACATCATCCCAGTTCTTAACATGCTCTGACAATGGCCCTTTGTGTATCTTAACCTGACGGCTTGTTAGGTCCATCTGTGGAAGCCATAAAAACTCTTGAACGTCTAACAGTTTCTGCAACGAACATGGAGAATGATCCAGCAAGCACAGGCCCAATTAGAAAATAAACAATAAATAGAATGCTTATTTAAGTATTGTCTCCATATTGCCATATGCTGCCATATGGTAGATGTCTTAAAGGAGAAAGCAACTAACTGCAAATGGGAACTCTTTTATGGCACAAAATTATAGTACAAAAACCTGGGAGACTTGGATAATATCATGAAAACTTCATTTTGGCATCGACAGAAACAAAAAGCTCTTAAGTTCTTCCCGTTAAAAAAAAAAAAAAAAAAAAAGGGTTTAAGAAATTAGAGGAGAGAGAGAAAAAAAGAGGGGGGGGGTTGAAAGAGAAAAGGCATATGTTAATAATCTTTCTTGGTATTCTTCAGCATGCCATGAAAATTTTGTGAATGCATCAATTATGTGCTCTTAATACAAAGTTGCTGATAATGCGACACTATTCTAAGATTTCAAAGAAATTTGTCAAAATCCTTACAGTGCGGTTCTTGATAAGATCCTCATAGTACAAAACGATGTGCCGGGTGCTATTAAAGTATTCTAAAGCCTTGGCAACTGACTCCTCCATCTGCTGCAGATCACTCATCAACGATGTGGAATTGATTGTAGGTTTGTATTGTGAAAGTGCATCAGCCTACAAGGAGTCACCAGCAAGGAGTTGAAGATCATGCAGGTTGGGGTGTGTGTGTGTGTGTGTGTGTGTGTGTGAGAGAGAGAGAGAGAGAGAGAGACCTCTTCTAAAGAATGCACGTGAGACTTGTGGGTCCCATTCAACTGCTTAGCATACCGATCATAAGAGTTTGAAATTACTGAAACCATCCGACGCAAAAGATTTCTTCGAAAGAGAAATATTGCAGAAACACCCCTGTTGTTGAAGTATTCCACTATTTCTTCATGGTGCTCCATCAATCCCTGCATTAGCCATGACTAGATCTGTTAACTCTAGCTTATAGAGATCAAGAACTCTAACTGGCACTGCTCTCACAGCCTGCACATAACAGTGTTTACCCCTAAACGTCTGTTGTTCCCACACAAAATAATTATTAGAAGATGAAGCAATGAACTTATAAAAGTATAGACTAGCTTAGGTTCAAATTGCAGAATTAATCACGTCCAAAAACATGCTTGGTGGATGATTTTTTTTTAACATAAAGTAGACTTAAACAATGTCTTGATTGTATTATACGATGCAGTTACCATATATATGAAGGATGACCTAAACATTACCTAACAGATCTGAGGAAACCTAAAACCCACTTGATTTATCAAGTAGTTCTACAAGATTGAATAGTTTTCTTCCACAAACTAAAGAAGCATGGCTTACTTTTGACATCTATACAGGAAAAAATGAATATATATATTGTACAATGAGGCATTATCTAGGATGCGGAATTACTTAGTTTTGCTGGGAGTAGGTCTTTTTGGTTATGTGTTTTTCTGGTGTTCTTTTTGCTTTTTGCTTTACCTTATGATGTATCAAAATATACATATATATATATATATATAATAAATCCGATTGGCAGAAAATAAAATAAAAAACTCTTGATTGAGAAAAACTCAAAAATATAAATTAGTCACATCTAGCATTATTCGGATAGTAGTTTGACAACTCACTTTTAACTATCAATAAGTGAGTAGCCCAATTCAGGTAAAAATTAATATAAATATTTACACACCCACAAAATTTGATTAACAGAGTCGCACACTGAATTTCCCTGCAAGACTCTTATGCTGCATTTGGTACTTTGGACAGTTAATCTGGAAAATGGTTCCAACCAGCAGCACAAGGACACAGGGACTTTGATAGAGACCAAACATATAACTGTCCAAGTTTAAGGTAAATTTCTTGTGGGCAAACGTGTCACCAGAAAGGCTTGCCATACGTGCCTCATTTTTCTCAACCAAAATCAAAACACTACAACGTAACGCTTCTCAACCAACATCAGAACACTCTTCATGATTTTATTTTTATTAGAGCATAAAAAGCCACAGAACAGTCCACTGTCCCCTCACAGGGAATCCAAATAAGTTATGATCATAATGCATTTTCATTCGCAATATTTAGTTGGCACTATAGGGTGGAAGAAAGGTGTCAACAAAGTTAATCAGTTGAAGGAGATGGAGAACAGGGATATGAAATATTGACTTGTCCTTGACATAGATAGACACCGACAAGTAAATTTGAAGGGGGGTGGATAGTGGAATTAATTTGATTTGTAGAGTCGAGGAAGCGATAGTTTGAACCTCACATCACCCCAGATGAAATTTTATCAGAAGCTCAAAAGAACAAATATTGATGAGCAAGAATTACTCATGTAAGTGTAAAAATAATAAATAAACAAATGATAAAAATGGGAAATCCCTACAGCTGTTCTGATGTTTGTATGGATGACAAAGAATAATTTCATCTTTATATTCGAGGAGATCAACTAATGATGAATGCCATAGTTTCTCCCAAGACAGTAAGTTGAATAAGCCAGCAAAGTATTTTTATAACGACATAGAAAGAAAATAATGATAGAAAAAATATTTCATTGCCTAAATTTGAATCCATTTTTTTACCTGATTAAGCATCCACTTGAAGCCAACCGCAGCGGAGCATTCATTCTTGGAAGCACTAGTAAACCAGTCCAAATTATAAACTTTATCTAAAGTCTTCACGATGGAAGAAAAATTATTTCTCCTCTCAATAGGAGAGAATATCTCCCCATTGGAGCTTAGATTGATATGACTATTTAAGAGCGTTTCAAACCATCCACTTCCTGATCTCTGCATCGACAGGATGGCAAAGAATCGTACGGGATTACATGCACATTCAGCCCTGTAATAAATCGAAACAGAACATGAGCAAAGCTGAATGAACCCAAATTCATATTCAGAAGCAAAAATTTTCAATTACCTGCTAAAAGTTTCAGGGTTTGGGTAATGCACATAGGGAAGTTCCGATAATCTAATGCGATAATTATGACAAGGCCTCTCAATGACTTGGATGTTTTCGAATTTTATTATGGTGCGGGTGCTTATCTGCTTTAGACAAATTGAGCATATATAAACTCCACAGGCCATTGCAAAAAGTAGAAGTATGGTCCTTAACAGCAATGGAGACTTCTTAGAAGGCTTTATGATTAGAACGCCCTGTGATTTAAAGAGGAAAAGAGAATACCCAGATGTTAAGGAAAGGAAAATCACAACCAAATATGAAATGGGTATCGCTAAATTAGTCTAGAAAGAAAGGATTCACATTTGATATGGCTATGGGGACTTCATAATAAAAAAATAAAAGAGCATGAAAAGTTTGAAAATAATAATAATAATAAAAAGGCCACAACCAACAACATCAAAGTACACAGAAAATAGAATCTGTAAACTACATCTGAATATACCCAAAACCCCCAACCCCCCAAAAAAATAAATAAATAAATAAATAAACACACACACACACAAGAAAAATCAAATAAAGGAAAGAAATGCAATGTCGGTTTGATTCTGTTAGCCGAAATAAAGCCCAAAAACTATGATTGTGAGATATGTTTATAAGAATTAAAACCCAGATCAGAACTTGCAGAGCGGAGGAATATAAAGGATTTTGCTTCAAACCAATCTAGATGTAGCTTCCATACCCATCAATTAGACAAACTGAAGAAAAATCTACCAAATAAATAAATAAGAATTTCTAACATTATCCCTCAAAAACCACTTGAATATAAAGTTACCAAATATAAATCAATTCCAAAAATCTTCCCCAAAACAAAAAAGGAACGTCATCTAAGAACAACCCATCACTTTATCCGCATCAAAAGTTGAATAAAAAAGGAAAGCACCCAGAAATAAAAAAATAAAAAAGAGGGATAAATCAGGAGCACCTTGTTGAAGAAACAGAGATCTTCGGCCATTGTTGTTCCAGAGAGCGTTACGAGAAGCAGAAAAAAAAAAAATTATATCCAGAGCTCAAGTTGTTCTGTTCATGGTGCCTGCACCCTTTTTGTATTCTCGGCTACTGAGTTCTCCAAAGAGAGCTGACTCAGTTTTTGGAGCTACTTTTGCCTCGGAAATCACAAAGCCATTACGGCATTACGCCCCCAACAACGGGAGAACTCTTCTCTCTTTCTTGTTGTTCTCTTCCATATATTTTTTTTTCTTTACACAGGGTATAATAATTGTATATATTGTTGCCGTACACCTAGATGCCGTAATCTAGTATCGTATTAGTCCGAGTCCAAAAACCAAACAACAATAAACACAAGGACGAAGGCGTGTAAAGTGGAGAAGGGAACAGAACTTGATGACTTTGACTTTTGTTTGATTTGTATGATGGAATAAATACGATAATGTAAAATACAGAAAAAGACTTTTGGTCTTTCATTTTTGGGTAAATTATATGAAGACTCCTCTAATATCTGATAATTATAAATATACCTTTCACGTTTTTAACTAACATTAACATCTCCTATTTTACAAAATAAACTACCAAAAAAAAAAGTGGGTTATATAGTACTACTCATATATATAAATAAATTAAACAAATAATTACAATGGGGAAGGATAAAAATAAAATGATGAAAATAAGAAAATATGGGTTAAAAATAAAATTTAAATGAGGAAATTTGTAAAAGAAAAAAGGTGAAAAAAATACATATATAAAAGAGGTAATAAATTTAGAAAGCCAAAAAGATTTTGAAACAAGTCGAATCTATGATTAATAAATAAATAAATAGGTGTCAATTTAAAATAAAATAAAATAAAATAAAGGGTGGGCAAGCTAACCATCCAGGCTTTATTGGCTCCGCCTTTAGGTGCATGTAATGGAGGAAATAATTTAGAGAGAGTTCGAGTCATCTAAAAGGTTAAACGGTGCATTTTATAAATAAGGGCATTTGCTTCATTTTATGAGTTTTGTTTAACACCATTCAATCAACCACTCTTATAGGGGATGATTGTGTAATTTCAAAAACGAGAAGAGGTATATCTGTAATTGTTAGAAACTATAGAAGTTACAAGTGTAATTTACCATTTATTAATTTTTTGTAATTTTTTTTCTTTATTTGCACTCCATGCCTAACAAAAGAAAATTATGTGTATAAGTGTAGTATTCATGTCCCTCCATTTTTAACCTTTTCTATTTGGATAGTATTTGGCTCCTTGTTTATCTTCACTTGGGTTCTAACGTGTTTTCAAAGAAATTAATGAGATCTTATGCATGTGTCTTCACATTTACGTGAATTTGAATTTAAATTTGTATTTGTACGTTCTACATTCGTTTTCTTACATATATGTTCACATTAATATTAAAAAGTACATCCGTTTCCTTACATATATGTTTACATTAATATTAAAAAGGTACCTATATATATATATATATATATATGCCCATGTATCTATATGTCCATATCCATGTTCACTTACATATTCTTATTTTTCTTATTAACTATGACACATTGCAAAATAGGAGCAATGACGCAGGCGATCTAATCCCTCATTATGCCCACTGGATCTTTTTTTTTTTTTTCTTTTTGGTATTGTACATGGAGTAATGCTGTGTAGCCTAATTTTTTAACCCAATTAATGAGATAATTTCACCAACCAATTAAAAATTTTATTCAAAAAATAATTGTCCATAATTGACAAATATAATAGCCAACTGCCACATTCAGTGGACAAAGATTTTAGACTCTTTTCACGTTTTCCTTTTACATGACGAGTGCATGTGAAAAGAGTGTAAAAACTTTTAAAATGTAGTGAAATAGAAGTACATAAAAATCCAATGGTGAAAGGTTCATTTATTCAAATTGATTTTTAATTCAATCTATCTTTTAAAAAAAAAAAAGACCTAAAAGTGACACATTAAGGGCTAAGCTATTGCCACCAAATAAAATACTCTAAGCCCCCCACTAATTAAATCCCCTCAAATTTTGCTGTAAGCACCCCTTATCTTCCTAAAATATCCTTAATAATAAATCTGAAAATCTTTTTCCACCCCACTCCCAACCCATCCCTCTCAAGCCCTTTTCCCTTTGGATTCATGCTCTTTAGAAGTAGGAAGATAGAGCCAGCCCCCTTTCCCTTTACCACAATCGATGGCAACGTTCTCATCCACGATTCATCGGAAACTGACGCCAACATGAACAATTACCTAAACGAACAATTTTAAAATGGGATTTGTGTAGTTAAGATGTTTGATATTTTAAAATGGAACAACACAAGTTTGTTTGAATTCCTAGAGTTGAACAACATTCATTTGTTCGGAGTTACATAACCGAACAATCCTAAAACGTGATTTTTAGGGCGTTTGGAGTCTTAAAATGGAACAAAAGAAATTTGTTTGGATTTATAAAATGGAACGTGTTAAAAACGTTCAGTGTTATAGAAATGAACATTTTAAATATGTTTAGAGTCAAGAATCCAAACAAGGCGAAATTCAACATACGAAAAACTGAAGTTAAACTCAACAAAAAATATATAAATACTTACCTTTTGACTGCTAATACCATCTCTAACAATGATTTTCTTGTCCATTATTCAATATAACATGATAAATACTAATTTTTCATGTACATATGGATTTGGTGTTAAAGTTGTTAGGGTTTGTGAGAGCATGAAGTCTACATGTGTAATGTTTTTAGAGTTGGGGGTGGAGTGGGGTGGGGATAGGAAAATTTTATTTAGGTTATTTAGTAGAAATGTCCTTATTGGTAAATGTACAATAGGATATAAAGAATTTAACAAACTATTTTAATTAATGGGGTGCTTAGAGTATTTTATGTGGTGGCAATAACCTGACCCCACATTAATTATAAGGAGTACATGAATGTTTTCCTTTTCACACCCCTTGGCCCCACCTAGCCCCGCCAGTGTGTATTGATGTAACTCTTGATTAACTTGCCAAACGATCTGGCGAAGGGCGCTCTCAAATACCCTTACACCGGCTTTATTTTCGTGGGGACTCAACTTGCAGACTGCTAAGGTCAATTATAAAATATGTCACGTCAATATATATATATAAAGAAAAGAAAAGGACCGAAACTTAGAATAAAATGAGTTGCATTAATGCACTTGGGTAGTTGGGTCCATTAAGAGAATCAAACAATTATAATACATTTTATATAATATTGAAGGATGATAAATTTGTACTTTTAATATAAAATACATTTTAATTATTTATTTTTTTATTTAGACCAAAAAGTTTTAAAATATAGATTAATTTAATAAAAATGCTTCTTTCTCCTTTTTTATTTTTAATAATCTTTTGGGTAAATTGCACTTAAAAATCTAAAGTTTGAGTCAAATTTCAGTTCAAGGTCCAAAATTGAAATCGCTTCAATTTAATACTTAAATTATTAGTTGAGTTGCAATTTGGGGTTTACCATCAAAATTTTATGTGATATCCCTACTTTGCCTTTTTTATAGGTTTGAAAACCTTATTTTACCCCTATCAACATTTAATAAACCTTTATATTTTAATTAGATCTAAATCACTCTATTGTCAGATTTGTACTTTGTAAATAAAAATATAAATATTTGTTAGATGTTGATAAAGGTAATATAGAGAAAGAAAGAAAATAAAACCGACTTAAATTTGGTTAAAATATAAAAATTTATTAGTTGTTGATAGGAGTAAAATAGGGTTTTCAAACCCATAAAAGAGGTAAAGTAGGGATAATACAGAAAATTTTGACAACAAACCCCAAATTGCAACTCAATTAATAATTCAGGTACTGAATTGACGCAATTTAAACTTTAGACCCTACAGTAAAACTTAACCCAAACTTTGGACCTTTAAGTGTAGTTTACCCTAATCTTTTTAATTGTGTCAGTTAACATAACATCACTACATCAACAAATCAATTAACCCCCTAGTTAATATGAAATCATCAACCCATAATTTTTTGATATAATGTGTTGATGTGGCAATTGTCATACAGGATAAAAGTTTCAAAAAATAGTAATACATATCATGTTAATCATGACAACGTATGAGAAAAAAAGTAGAAAAAACAGTTCGAAAGAATAATGCTATATGCACCAACTTCTCATACCAATTCACAAGACGGATGATGTGAGACACACTTTATTTTAATTGGGCTGATATGGCAAAGTGAGGTCATTTGCCATATGAATTATTACTTAAAAAGTTGATTTTAATTTAATATCATGACTAGTTAGAAGTAAAATTAATTATGCATTTAATAGCAATGAGATATGGATGGCAAAGAGACTTAATACATTCCTTCCCTTCTTTCTGTTTAAAGATGGAAAAACAGTGGGAATGCAATCATAAACATCCTTATCACGCATGGCATGTTCATCATTAACCTACTTTTTCGAGAAAACAATTTTTGTGAATTTAACATATTGCCTTTTTCTATATAATAACATTTCTTTCTTCATTTTAATATGGGCTAGTGCAGTGGGGCATGGATCTTGGCGGTCGTGGTCGATAAGTGACAACTGGATTCATTCATTCCACACAAAACACACACAAAAAACCTATGCAAAGGACGACATTATACCAAAAAAGGAAGAGCTCCACCGACGGCTGGAGAGGGATAGTTTCTTTTTGTTTTGGTTTTAGGTTACACATCTTGCTTTAATTGTTATCTTTGGCTTAAGAATCAACAAATGCTTCAATCCAATGGCTGGGAGGGTGAAGGTAATAAATTTAAGAAGGTTTTTTCCCCATTGACAACACAGGCATATATTAGTCAATAAAAAGGGGAAATGATAAATTGTTCAAAATTTTTACTTAAGTCCTCTTATCTAAGTGATGTGGTAGTTGTTGCCACATTAGTTTACTATGAATATTTATTTTTATAATTTTTTTGATTACTTAACCCAGTTACCACATTATTTGGACAATATGATTTGGAGAAAGAAATTTGAGTAACGTAGTATTACTCAAGTAAAACTTAGACATAAAGGTTTTCTTTGATTTTGGTGCATGCTACAAGTGAAAAAGGATTTTTTTTTTTTTGGGGGGGGGGGGGGGGGTTGTGAATTGGGTTTTGGAAATGGGTTCAAGAAGCACTCTATTATACTAAGGTCATATTTGTTTGGTCGGAATGGAATGGATGGAATGGAATCAAATTTCAATTCATTCCAAATAATGTGTTTGAATGAGGTAATTAAATAAGAATGAAATCAAATAATAATAGTGAATTATAATGATATTCATTTCGCATTCCAGACTATTTTGAATATGGAATCAGATTTCATTCCCACTCATTTCATTCCAACCAAACAAACATGACCTAATACTATTCTATTTAGGTTACTGAAAAGAATAATAATAGAGAAAGTAAATAATAAAAAATCGACAACATGGTTACAACTTTGCAAAATGAAAGGGAAAATCAATTGGTGCAATTTTGGGAGGTTGTTTTCAAGGAAATAGTCTCGGTCATCCATCTCCGTCTTATGCATGTTATTCTTGCACACGCACATGAACATCACAATCGTAATAATATATTACCTTTTCGATAAGCGGATGGGTAATACACACCTAATCCGCTGCTTTAACACGTCCACCTTCCTCTTTCAAGATTTTTTGTTTTTCTAACCAAATCGCCAAGCTTAGGAGACTAGTGGCCACAAAAACAAATAATAATAATAATAATTAATTAGTATTGCCATGTCAAAGAAATGTATGATTATCCTTGACCCACAGCATGCGGAAAGTATTGTGGCCTAGCCTCCTTGGACATACCACACCTCCTTGTTTCTACGTTTCCTTCGGTTTGGAGGTGTTTTTCAATCATTTTCTCTATTGGGGAAAAGACTTGGACGTGCAACCTACGCTGTTTCCTTTGTGGCTCCCATTATGCCCTCTTCACAATCTCCTATACTTTATTGTTTATATCTTTATTATTTAATTATATCTGTGGTGGAAAGACTCTATCATTTAGTTATTAATTTTCAACGTGGCTTGTTTATTGAAATGATTTCAACTTGCCGTTTGGTCGGATTGATTTGAGAGGAGCTCTTTGACTAGCGTAATAGGTTTGAATTTAAATGTTTGATTTTAGGGTGAATTATATTGGGATTTCTCGTCCTTTAACAAAAATACTGGTAGAATTTGTACCAAAAAATAAATAAAAAGTGACCGGATGGTAAAATCCAAATTCCACCATGGAACAATTGAATTAAAATACGCAATAAAGTTGAGAAAATGAGAAGTTTATAAGAAAAAGAGATAAAGTCATTTAGTACATGTTCATCGACCATTTTTTCAAGTCTTCACCTAATTTAAATACTATTCAAACTTTTTTGGTTTAAAGAAAGGAAAAACCTTAGCCATAGTACGTGGGCTAAGGTTTGCTTAATTATGACTTTATGTTGCCCATTATATATCAAATTATTGTTTCTATTTATGACATCAAGACTGATTGGCTCAATGAATCATACCTTTAATGGGACCAATTGAATCAATTTGGACAGATTTGATCATTTGATTAGATGAATTTCAAAAGGTTAATTAAAACTCGTCATCAGTTCTGTAACCGTGCTGGCGTCTCCATTTTAGAAAGAAAGGTTAAAGATTCAAAATCCAACCCCTTGTTTGAAAAATATGGGTTGATGAATTGGGGTAGAGGGGAACTTATCCCAAAGAAAATGATTGAAGCAAAAACTCATCCAATTTTAGTGATTTTTTTAAAAAAATTAGTTCTTTTTCTCTTAAATGAGGTCTTTCTCTCAATTTGTTTTATTTATTTGCCTGATACAAGATATAATATCATAATATTAATAAATAAATAAATATCCGATGTGCCTTCCAAGAGTAGAAAGAAATTGCATTTGACCGCACACCATTGGAAAGTCTCCAATCAAGTCAAGACCATTTCATTTGGGATATTTCTGCCAATGGATCCTTTAGCCCCAAGAGTGCCTATGACTCTTATACACAAGTTCTAGTCCAGGCCCAATAGTGAATTGCGCCGGAATTTGGAGTGGAAATGGGCTCAGAGCGTGTTCAAAAGTAATTGGGAACGGCTATTGCAACCCCCCATTCCTATAAGCCCACCCCATCTTTTAGGTTTTTAAGGTTTTATGCAAAATATAAAAAGTTTTTATGAACACCGGCCATAATATCCACTAAAAAACATCATTTTGAACAACTTTGCAGAAGAAAGCTTTTCCAAAATTTATCGTTTAGATAGACTTTTTGGCAAAAAATGAAATAAAGGCTATAAATGGATAAAAAGTATATTTAAACAATAGATTTTGAAAAAACTTTCTTCTGCAAAGTTGTTCAAAATGATGTTTTCTAGTGGACATCACAGTCAGTTTTCATAAAAACATTTTATATTTTGCATAAGACCTTAAAAACCTAAAGGATAGGGGGTGGACTTATAAGAATGGGGGGTTGCAATAGCCGTTCCCAAAGTAATTTGCTCCTTTAAAAGCCCACAGTTCCCTTTCAAAACCTGTTCAATTGATTTCTTTTTTTTTCGAAATTTGCTCCTCTGAGTTGGGTTAAGCTGAATGCCGATAGAACCTCTTTCAACAACCCTGGCTGAACCGTCATAGGCGGACTCACTAAGGATGAAACAGGAAATTACAATCTGATTACTAGTTTGAGGGGCAAAATTGGTTCTTGCAAGTTGCAATAATATCATACCCGAGTTATTGGCAATTAGACAAGGAGTTATCTTAGCCTGGGCAACTCCGAAGTCTTTGTGGAAACAGCTCCTACGATGACTAATTTATTATTTTTCATTTAATTTAATTTAATTTTTTGCTCCAAAAAATGAAAAATAAAAAATGCAAACTCTAATACTTAAATGGAATAGACCTACTCTAATGGTTGGCTTAATAAAAAAATGCAACTTGATTTTTGACATAAATGACTTTCATATGAAACTGATTTAATCTAACAGTTGGTTTCATAAAATACGAGTCACAAGTAGAGTTTTAGAGGGTGACCTCACACAAAGTTGTGTAAGATTAATCTTGTGTGGGACATTTATGAAGAGCAAATGAAACCGCGACACGCGTATGCTCTCGGTAATGAGCTCGGGCTACCCTGTTCCATCGGGCAGGCACGCCCTCGGACGCATCCGAGCCCTCGGGCCTGCCCGCTCTCGGGCAAATGGGCCCTCGGGCCTTGATGCCCTCGATTCGTGTCAACTTCGGGCAGGTACCCTCTCGGTCCAATGAACCCCTTCGGGCCGCATGAGCATGTGCCCCTCACGTGCGTGGAATTTGTCTTACATATCAGATCCGACAGAGGAAATTAGACTGGGAGCAGAGCACGCTCCTGGAAACCAACTCAGGGGTACGACTGTCAACGGTCAGGCATGTGACCCCGAAAGATCCGCGATTTGGTCTGAAGCCCCTATCTAACCATGGTTAGCTCAGGACCCTAACTTGACCACGATCAGGTCAGGGGATTGGACCAATCCGAAACCTAGCACCTGCCTATAAAAGGAACACTATTCATGGCAAGAAAAGTAAGTTCCTCTAGCACAAAACCCCAGAAATTCGCCTCTCTCTCTCTCTCAGAGACTGACTTGAGCGTCGAAGGGTTTTAGACCGGGAAACCCCCGGTCTCCCCTGACAATCCTCTTTGATTTCAGGTCCCCGTTCTACGCAACACATAGCTCTCCTGTTCATCGAGAAAGCCCCCACATTCCCTCGCTACCGCGAGCCATCTCAATCCCTACGACCCGACCGGACCACTCCTTCAAAGCGCTCCGCCGACTGTCCGGACTTTTCCCCGTACAGTTTGGCGCCGTCTGTGGGAATCCGAGCAAGAGGCATTTGCACTCGCCTTCGCTTGAGCTTGTGTTCCCTTTCTTACAAATGGCGGGGCGAACTAGGCGAACTAGGTCCGGGGCGACGTACGCTAGGCCAGAAATGAATGGAGCAAGTGTAGTGCTCCCACCACCGCCGGCTGGGCGCCCCCCGGCAAGCGCTACCTTCATCGGGGAGACCAGCAGACCAGTGGAGCAAACCCAGATGCAAGAAGTCTAGGCCGCGTATGAGCGGGCGGTCGCGGAGCATTCCAACCCGGAAGCGGTCACCGCCGTAGTCGTAATGCTCCAAGCACGGCTAGACGAGGCGAATCGCGAGAAGCTCGTCCTAGAGCAAGAGTATTTTAATCTAAAAGAGCGCAGCCGCCAGCAAGCCTCCCCCCACCACGCCCGAGTCACAACGGAGGACGGTGGTGACAAGCGAAGCTATACCTCTTACCCCGCCGAATCCCGGCCACGGCGGCGTAGAATACTTGTCCACGAGAGGCGGTTTGAAAGAGGCGAGGATCAAAGCTACAGGAAGTTGAAGAGTAAGGTTGAACGCTAAAGAACCGACGGGGGACGGGTGCATGACTCTTCCTCAAAAGTCGTCACTGGAGCGAGTTCTAGTCGAGTTAGGCGGACCCCCCGGGAATATAACCAAGGTCGGAGAGGAAGCGAGCGGCGCTCCGAGATGTCGGCTCTGAAGGCCAACCAGAGGGATAGGGAGCGTTACGAGGCAGTTGAGGGCTCGGCAGAGCCAAGTCGACATAGGAGAAGCTCTCGAGAGGAGAGGAGAAGGAGGATTGGAGATCTAACCTCGGACGAATTCGCAAGGAAGGTCCGAGAAGAGATCAAGATAATGAGGGAGCCGGTGCGGCCGACGCCGAATTATTTGCGAGTCGGAAAGTCTCCCTTCGCGAGCTGGATCCAAACCACGCCAACCCCAAAGAATTATAGTGCAGTCACTTTCACTCCTTACTCCCCGACAACGGATCCCGACTACCATTTGACGTATTATGTCCAAAAAATGTCCCTCTATATTAACAATGAGGGCTTCATGTGTAAAATCTTCCCGATGGGCCTTGGGGAGATTGCTCTGAGGTGGTGGGCAAAGATTCCAGAAAAATCGATCCGAAGATGGGATGACCTGGTCAAGCTCTTTCGGGATCGATTTATCACAAGCAAAAAGTACGCCAAGACCATGCAGAACCTGTACGAGATGAGGCAGGGGACGGAGGAACCCTTGCGAGATTATTCCCAGAGGTTCTGGGAGCTTTACACCGAGATCGAGGAACCAGATGAGCGAAGCGCTTTCGACATCTTCAGACGAGGGCTGATTCGATCCTCTCGGTTGTTCGAGCAGCTCACCCTCGCCCCCGTACAGTACGACTCGACGATGCTGCTTGATCGAGTACAGAGGTACATACGACTTGACGATGCTTTTCGAATGACCAAGCAAACCGAGCAGGTGGATAAGAGGAAAGATAAGAACCCCCGAGCTGACCGAGCCAGGGATGACCGAGCAAAACATGAACCAACAAGAGACAAGGTACCAGCAAATCCGAATCAAGCGGTCCTCACTGTTTTCACTATGCCAATCTACAGACTCTTGCGGATTGTCGAAAGTAAAGACTTCTTCGAAAAACCAAGGCCGATGGGCGGAGACCCCGAAAGGAGGAACAAAAAGTGGTTTTGCGAATACCATAAAGATCACGGCCATAAGACTGAAGACTGCAAAACCTTAAAGCATAACCTGGAGACCTGGGCAAAAGACGGACACTTGAGTGAGTTTATAGTTAAGAACGACGATCGGAAAAGGCCCGAGGAAAAGAAAATCGAGAAACCAAGGACCGAGACTGAGGGGTACACCGTCTTGGGAGCCATCGACGTAATTAGCGGAGCATATGACAGGGCTTCGGTCTCTATAAACGCCCTTCGGGCCCAATATCAGAAGGCCTCCCACCTTCGGGAGGTGTTCGAGGTAAAATCAGAGCCAACGCTCGTGGCTGAGAAGGGGAAGGACGATTTGAGCTCCGCCCTATTCTTCGGGAGAGATTATCCGACCGCAGAAACACACCATCCCCATAATGACGCCCTGATAGTCCGAATGATGATCGCGAATTATGACGTGGGGAAAGTCTATGTCGACAACGGAGCCTCGGTTAATGTCATGTTCAAAAAACTCTTCGACCAGTTAGGGTTGAAAAAGGACGATCTCTCCCCGAGTAATTTGAGCTTGAAAGCGTTTAACGGGAATCTTTCTTACCCCCTCGGGCAGGTCGCCCTAGCCATTCGAACCGGCCCAGTCCAGACCATTCAGCACTTTGTCGTTCTAGAAGAATGATCAGCTTATAACGTGATAATGGGAAGGCCTTGGCTCCACGCCATCGAAGCGGTTCCTTCCACTTACCACCAGTCCGTCCGCTTCCCGGGACCTGAGGGTATAATGGAACTCCGCGGAAACCAAGCTGTAGCCCGAGAATGTTTTATGTATGAACTTACAGGTCACACTCCGTCGTCGGGGCTAAGAAGAAGGAAAAGAGCAACGTTTGGACCGAAATGATGGAGGACTGCTCCGTCGAGCCGAAAAAATCTAAAAGAGACATCAACCCATTATAGCAATTAAAGAACGGTCGGCTCGGGGTCGAAGATACTCTACTCGAGCCCGACGACCGAACGGGTGAAGAGCTCCGCAAGATGATCATTGATGAGAAGTGTCCCGAACGATACTTTCTTCTCGGGAGCTCTCTCTCAGAGGAGGAATCGTCGGAGTTGTTTCAGTTCTTGAAGGAAAACGCTAACGTGTTTGCTTGGTCGCCACATGAAATGCCAGGAATTGATTCGAGCATAGTCCAACACAGGCTTAGAGTGAATCCGAGCTCCAAGCCTGTCGTACAAAAGCAAAGAAGGTTGTCCGATGACCGAGCTCGAGCCATAAACGAGGAGGTAAAGAAACTTTCGAAGGCCGGATTCATACGGGAAGTAATGTACCCGACATGGCTCGCCAACCCAGTATGTGTCAGGAAGAAGAGTGGCGAATGGAGAATATGTGTTGATTTCACGGACCTAAACAAAGCCTGCCCGAAGGATAGTTTCCCGCTGCCAAAGATCGACCAAATCATAGATTCGATTGCCGGCTACGCTCGACTGAGCATCTTCGACGCCTTTTCCGGATACCATCAGGTGCCGATGGCGGAAGAAGATCAAGAGAAAATAGCATTTATCACCCCGACCGGCACCTATTGCTACAAAGTAATGCCCTTCGGTCTCAAAAACGCGGGGGTAACGTATCAATGACTTGTCTCTCGGATGTTCGAAGGACTTATCGGGAAGAATTTGGAAGCTTACGTCGATGACACCATCGTAAAAAGCTCGGATGAGTGCGACCACATAGCTGACCTTGCCGAGGCTTTTGAAAGACTGCGGCGATTCGGGATGAAACTCAATGCTAAGAAAAGCTCTTTCGGGGTGCGATTAGGGAAGTTCCTCGGACACTTGGTTACTCGACGAGGGATTGAGGCAAACCCCACGAAAATAGAGGCATTGCGATCACTAAAGGAACCGAGCACATACTGAGAGGTTCAGCGGCTGAACGGAATGATCGCAGCACTCGGGCGCTTTATCTCACGATCCTCGGACAAATGTCAACCCTTCTTCCAGGCTCTAAAGAGGAAGAACACAAAGCACATTTGGACGGAGGAATGCTGAGTCACCTTGAAGAGTTTAATAAGACACTTGGAAAGCCCTCCCGTCCTGGCGAAACCAAGACACGGAGAACCATTGTTCTTATACCTAGCGGTTTGCCAACACGCGGTCAGCGTCGTCGCAATCCGAGAAGATGGCAAAGAACAAAGACCTGTGTATTATGTAAGTAAGACCTTATTTGATGCCGAAACACGGTACCTGCCTCTCGAAAAAATTGCCCTAGCACTCCGAACAGCTTCGAGAAAGCTCCGACACTATTTTCAAGCACACACCATCATCGTCCTAACGAACCAACCTCTAAAAGATGTACTTCGGAAGCCCGACCTTTCCGGAAGAATCTCTAAATGGGGGATCGAGCTAGCGGCATTTGATACACAGTTTAGACCAAGGACGGCAATAAAAGGGCAAATCTTAGCCGACTTTCGTTGCTGAGTTTACTGATCGTAACAGCGAGCGAGATGAGTCAAACCAAAGTTCGCCCGAACATTCAGATACCTCCTCCTCAGCCGAACTCGGGGGTGAGGATAGTAGGAGATGGGAGCTGTACGTCGACGGAGCCTCGAACAATCGGGGGGCAGGAATCTGGATTGTCCTCCGATCCCCGACAGGTGAAGTTCTAGAAAGCGCCATCAGATTGCAGTTCTCCGCCTCGAACAACGAGGCCGAGTACGAGGCCACTCTAGCAGGACTGAGGCTTGCCCTAGCATTATCGGCAACCAAGTTAAATCTTTTCAGTGATTCCCAATTGGTGGTTCGGCAGCTGAACGGTGAATACGAGGTACGGGACGAAAGGATGAAAGCTTATGTCGAGCTCACCAAGAAGCTTATTTCAAATTTCGAAAGCGTTTGCATCCAACAACTTGTCCGAGAACGGAACAAGCACGCAGATGCGCTAGCATCTCTCGCGTCGGCACTAGAAACAGAATCCCGAAGAACAATTAATATCAAAATTATCCATGCCCCAAGCATAGAATCGAGCCCGGAAGTTAACGAAATCGTCGAACTCGGTCCAAGCTGGATGGATGAAATAATTGAATATCTAAAAAATGATGTCCTTCATGAAGACCACCATCAGAAACACAGGATCAGGGTCAAGTCGGCACGATTCTGGCTCTCTCCAAAAGGCTGGCTATACAGGCGATCTTTCACCGGAGCATATTTGAGGTGCGTTCATCCGAATGAAGTAGAAGGAGTCTTGCAAGAACTCCATGACAGAAGTTGTGGAGGTCACGCAGGGGGACGCTCGCTGGCGCATCGAGCAATAACGCATGGCTACTGGTGGCCGTACATGCAAAAGGATGCCCTTAAGTACACCCGGAAATGTCCGAACTATCAATTCTTCTCGGATAAAATCCACCGACCGGCAGGAAACCTGCATCCTCTATCAAGTCCTTGGCCCTTTGCAAAATGGGGCCTCGATTTGGTCGGACCGCTCCCCCGAGCGAGCGGCAATAGGAGATACCTCGTCGTCGCAACCGACTACTTCACAAGGTGGGTAGAGGCCGCTGCTCTAGCCTTCATCAGGGACTCGGATATTATCAGTTTCCTTTGGGAAAACGTCTTCACGAGATTTGGGGTTCCCCAAGCGTTCATCTCGGATAACGGCACTCAATTTGAGAGTCGAAAAACTCAAGAGTTCTGCGCACAATTCGGAACGAAGTTCTTCTACGCTAGTCTGAGTTATCCGCAATCAAATGGGCAAGCAGAGGCGACAAATAAAGTAATTGTAAAAGGAATCAAGAAAAGGCTGAAGAAAGCAAAAGGGAGGTGGCCCGAGGAGCTTCATGCGGTCCTATGGGCATACAGGACGACCCCCCAGAGGTCGACAAACGAAACCCCTTTTGCCCTCGCTTTCGGGACAGAGGCAGTCATCCCAACAGAAATGGGATACCCGACTCTAAGAACAGAAGAACTCAGTCAGGAACAGAACGAAGAGAACATGGCGCGCGAGCTTGACCTGGCCGAAGAAAAAAGAGGCGAAGCAATGATCCGAATGGCGATCTACCAGCAAGAACTCCGGAAGTATTATGAGAAGAAGATCAGCCCTCGAAAGTTTAAAGTCGGTGATCTCGTCCTCAGAAAAGTAAACTCGGGAACTCGGGACCCAAAAGAAGGGAAACTCGGGGCAACCTAGGAAGGGCCCTATGAAGTCATCACTGTCGGAGAGAAAGATTCTTATGATCTAAAGCATTGTGAAGACAATAGAGACCTACCAAGGTCAGTAAACGTATCAAACCTTAGAATATTCCACAAATGAAGAAAGATGTAATACGGGCCTGGTCAGCAAAACACCAGCCCGATCTAGTCAATGAAGTCTTGTGAAATGATGCCATTATTAGAAACCCCTAGTCTTGTCATGGTGACGAGGACCGATCACCCTATCCTCACCATGGCAACAAGGAAATATACACAGAGAACCTTAGTCTCGCAAGGTGGTGAGGGCCAATCACCCTAGCCCCACCTGGGCGACAAAGGGACACATACTAAAAGTCTCGGATCCCCCAAAAATAAAATAAAAGTAAAACTTTTTTTTAACGCATGAAAGAGGAAGCTTGGAAGAGTGACCCGAGCAGCAACGACTCGCCAACACTTATAAATAGGCAAGAAAGAAAAGATAGGAAAGGCGTAAGTATTCGGAGAAAAATAAGTGCTTGGAATAAGCATTGAAATAACCGAACGCACAGTAATAAGCCCATCGGGCCAAAAACAAGAAATACACACTCAAGCCAAGCATAATACAATGGGAGCCCATCGGGCCAAAAAAGAGCATATATATACATTCAAAATTGAAGTTTTACAAATGGAATTTCTGTACATGATAAGCCCCTCGGGCTACAAAAAAAAAAAAAAAAAAAAAAATCTAAGTGGAAGGAGCCTCGGGAACGGAGTGCTGCTCTGTGTTCTCGGTTGCCGGATCCTGCGGACCCTCAGCTGCTGGGTGCTCCTCGGTAAGGTTGGTGGCTGGCTGCTCGGTGTCCTCGGGCACGCCGTTCTGCTGCTCGGCTGCCTTAGGATCCTCGGGTGGAGTCTCCCCATCCTCGGCGTCACCTTCCTCTTCCTCACCCTCGTCGTCAGAGATGGGCAATGCTACCCTCTCAAAGGGGATCCTCTCCAAATCCACCTCTAGGTAGGCCTCCTTCACCCGAGCGCCGAGAGTATCCCAACCGAGCCTATAGTTTTTCTCTAGGTATGGCTCCATTCGGTCGACATACTCGTCGGCAGCCTTGTCCTCCGCTTGCTTGATCTGCGCCGCCCGAGACTCTACCTCGGTCTGCCACTGATCATACCACTCATCGGCTTGCTTCTTCCAGTGTGAAGCGTCACCTCGGGATTGATCAAGCTTGGACCTCAGGTCCTCGGTCAAAGCCTGGGACTTGGCGAGCTCATCCTGAGACAATCGAGCAGCCTCTCGGATACTCTCCAGCTCCGATTGCACCTTGGCCAGCTCCTCCCTTAGCTGGCTCCCCTCAGCCTTAAGGTCGGACCGCTCGGTCGACCACTCAACCACCTCCTTCTTATACCGGTCCTCGGTCTTCAAGAGGCGCTCGGTTAGGAGCATGGTTTGTTGCGCGGCCTGCGTTCACCGAGCACGATTAGAAAAGATGGCAAACTCAAAATTTTCTAAGTGTTGGAAGAAAAGAAGCTTACGAGGAGTTGGTGGATGAGGGTCTCGTAGCCCAAGTCCACCAACCGATGCTTCTTGTGGCTTGCTATGTCCGACGGGAACTTCAGTAAATTCCCGATGGAATGGTACGTGAATTCCGGGTCGGTCATGACCGAGAGGCGACGGTCGGTTGGAAGGGGGAACTGAGGCAGGTCCCTCATAATCTCCCGGCGCCCTCGGTCTATTGTCATGGGCTGGTAATCCGAGGAGGGGAAGGGGTAATCCATCTCCACCCTTTATTTCTTCTTGGCTTGCTCGGGGGAGTGATCCTCGATCACAATAGTCTTCTCCGGCCTCCCCGAGGTTCCCACCTCCCGAGACATGTTCGGCTCTGAGGACCGAGGGATTTCCGGAGTTGCCCTCTTCTCCGGAACTCTCGTGATCGGTTCCCTCGGAGCAGGCTTCTCGGTCGGGGTAACCTGAGGCGCTTTCCCCTGCTGCTGCCTCCTACGCATAGCTTCTTTAAGGGGGTCAGACCCCTTCTACCTGCTCGGGCCTGCGCCTTTCTTTTTTGGTGCAGGGACTTTCATGGAGATGCCTTGGTCGACCATATCGTCGGGCGACCACTCTTGAGGGGAATTTGAACCCTCTCCTTCATCTCGGCCCTGCTGCGTACCGAGAGCGACCACTACGCTCGGTTCTTGCACAGGCTTCTTCTTCTTCGCTTGACCAAAAGAAGGGTACCCTCTGGGAACGCTCGTGGCCTGGAAGCTTCGGTACCGAGGAGGGTATTTGAGAAGGACGTGGGCTGCCCGACCAAAGCCGTCTTCCCCTCGGTAGCTCAATGCCCTCTGGATCTCTTCCTCTCGAACTTCAAGAGGAAGCTCAAAGGCAGCTTCAGCTGTGAACAAAGAACAAGTCATAAACCGAGAGAGAGAAAAACAGAAAGAAGAAAAGTGATTAAAAACATTGAGTCTAAAAAAACTTACGAGGCTCCCCGAGCTCCCGAGGGACTCTTCTCCCTTCTTTCCCGAGCAAGGGAGGCTCGAAGTCACCATAAATAAAAACTATATCAGATTGGTACCCCTGGCTACTATCGGGAATGTGTGTAACCAACACCCGCTCGGGATCTCGGGACCTGAGGTAGAACCCGCTCTGTGACCGAGACAATTGGTAGCAGCTGAGGATTTCTTCAACACCGAGGTTGGTGCCAAGAATTCTATTAAGTTCTACAACCCCGAGCACCACTTTATATATGTTCGGTTTTAGCTGGATGGGTGCCAAATTGATGAAGTTGAGGAAGTCCACTAGGAGGTCAGGGAACGGGACCCGAACACCACCCTCGAAGAAGTTGATGTTGTGGATTGGTACTCCACCTCGGTTGTCAGTGGAACCGATCTCTTCACCGACCTCGGCAGACCGAAATGTAATCCCGGCCGCGAAACCGAACTTCTCCCTGAAGTCCCTCTCCTTGTTCGGGTTCCCTCGGATTTGATGAGTCATCTGTTAAGTACAGAGCTCGGTAAGGATAAGATGTCCAAGGACACATCTAACAGATAATAATCCTATCTTTAGGGGAGTTCCCGAACAGTCCTAGGTAATTTGTTCTCTTAAGACTGAAAACTTAGTCTTAACCGAGCACATATGTTGTGCTCGGTTCAAACACATTACAGGAAACCGAGCACATGTGTTGTGCTCGGTTCAGGCGTTTCACAAACAACCGAGCAAACAACTTGGTTTTTACGAACGGATTAAAAAAAGGAGATCACAGACAAATGCATGGAGAAAAATGAAGAACACCAAGAACAGATGAAGAACTTACCGGAAAACTCAAGAAGGGCGATTTCCGGCGGTTGTCGACGGTTGGATTTCCTTTCTCCGGCGAATTCTTTTCGGTTGGCAAGGCTCTGGCGCTGGGAGTGAAAATGGGGAAATAAGGGAGGCAAAACCCTTATATACCTAGCTTCCCGAGGCTGACATCACCCCCTCGTGATTTGTGCCCAAAGGCTGCCTCGGGCATACGAAACGGCGCCTGATTGAAAGGAAGTACCACCATGTCAGAACCATCACATCCTCGGGGGAAGTTGTGTGGGACATTTATGAAGAGCAAATGAAACCGCGACACGCGTATGCTCTCGGTAATGAGCTCGGGCTACTCTGTTCCATCGGGCAGGCACGCCTTCGGACGCATCCGAGCCCTCGGGCCTGCCCGCTCTTGGGCAAATGGGCCCTCGGGCCTTGATGCCCTCGATTCGTGTCAACTTCGGGCAGGTACCCTCTCGGTCCAATGAACCCCTTCGGGCCGCATGAGCACGTGCCCCTCACGTGCGTGGAATTTGTCTTACATATCAGATCCGACAGAGGAAATCAGACCAGGAGCAGAGCACGCTCCTGGAAACCAACTCAAGGGTACGACTGTCAACGGTCAGGCATGTGACCCCGAAAGATCCGCCATTTGGTCTGAAGCCCCTATCTAACCATGGTTAGCTCAGGACCCTAACTTGACCACGATCAGGTCAGGGGATTGGACCAATCCGAAACCTAGCACCTGCCTATAAAAGTAACAGTATTCATGGCAAGAAAAGTAAGTTCCTCTAGCACAAAACCCCAGAAATTCGCCTCTCTCTCTCTCTCAGAGACTGACTTGAGCGTTGGAGGGTTTTAGACCGGGAAACCCCCGGTCTCCCCTGACAATCCTCTTTGATTTCAGGTCCCCGTTTTACGCAACACATAGCTCTCCTGTTCATCGAGAAAGCCCCCACATTCCCTCGCTACCGCGAGCCATCTCAATCCCTGCGACCCGACCGGACCACTCCTTCAAAGCGCTCCGCCGACTGTCCGTAGTTTTCCCCGTACAAATCTCATAAGAAAGGGACTCATTTATCTATCTATCTTTCTATATATATATATGTATATATGACATTAAAGTTTTGGTTGATCAACCATAATCAACGCTTCTTAATTTAAACCCTAAGAAAACTCAAGGCATTCAAACCTATATGCCAATTTTTATCATATATATAGATATATTGTCCCAATCAGGTCAGCACATATTGATATAAGTTATATCAGCACGATGCATTAGGAGTTGTACTTCGTGCATTAGCCTAATGTACCCCATAACCCACTAATACACGAGATACAACCCCCAATGCATAGTATTTATATAACTTGTATCAACACGTGCTCATCTGATCAGGATTATATATATACTAGATATATATAATTGGTCTATGAGGACATGCTGATAGAAATTTATATTAGCACTATGCATTGGGGTTTGTACCTTTTTTTTATAAATCTATTGTAAGGTATATTGGGTCAATGCAAGGAGAATAACTCCAAGACATGGTGCTGATATAAATAAGCACATCCTCATAGGATCAGATATATATATATATATAAGATAATGATAAGGTAAGCATGTTCTGATATAACTTATATCAACACTTGCATTGAGAGTTGTACCTTGTGCATTAGTGGGATATGTGCTACATTGGACCAATGCAAGAAGTACAACCTCCAATGCATGGTGCTGATATAACTTATATCAACACGTATTGATAAGAACATAATCGTATATATATATATATACACACATGCATATATCCTTGCTGTTGGTGATGTTGTTGTGTCTACCTTCTAATAATTTCAAACTCTACGCATTCAGACGTGTGCGATATATACATATATACACACACACACAAATCACTAATGGAAAAAGAATGCTATCTCTGCAACTGCACCCTCCACCATTAAAATTTTTTTTACTAGAATTCTTACTATGTGTAATTCATTGCATCTTAGAAAAATTTAGACGACGTATCAAATGTTACCAACATATAGGTAAAACTCATTCTTGAAAATCAGCTTACAATGAAGGTGTGCAAGAGGCTCATTAATTTAACGAATTAAGTTTTAGCAGTCAATTACTTGGCTTGAATCCGCTCGGTTACACCCCTAACTATGTAAATTTCAAAATTTTAAATGACTTTTAAAGCTTTAGCCCGGATTATTTGGGCTTAAAGTAAAGTCCGTGAACGCATGAACCAATCCAATGCAGAAATTAAATAATATTCTTCGAATGCGATCAGTTGGGCTTCACATTTTACGATTGGTAATAGAGGGCGTTAATTACAATCTATAACTTTATCTGTACATCTTATTAATTTTTATTTATCAAGATTTAACAAAAAAGATATAAAACTTTCAAAGAAAATTGACCTCAAAACTGATACGAGAGGATGCAACAATTTCACGTAGTTTTCAAAATCCCCAATTCCCACTCAGATGGGGACTAGAAGGACTTGGATTTGGTGCAGCTTTACCTTTTTCACTGCATGGTGCAATAGCCACGCGATAAGTGACATGTGGCAAGGGAGAGCATCAACGGCTGAGCTAGACGACCATAGGATTGCAATGATAAAAAGCATGATAGGAGATGATTTTTCTATCATCAACCCAAAAAATACACAGACCATCACCATTCACTTTCTCCGGCGAACTTTGCCAACCACAAAGCCTAAGTTCGGCATCTCCGAAAGGCCCTTACCAGTCCGGTGAAAAGCAATTGGGCAGGATAGTACGTGAAGGAAAGGGTAAGGGCAAAGTTAAGCTGAGCATGTGATGGGAAGGAGGAAGGGTAGGAAGCTTATGCTTTTTTCCGCCGGGCAACTCCATTTTTTCCGGCCAACTATTTTTTTCTTTTTTTCTTTTTAATTTTTTATTTACTTTAATCAAACACCATAAGCCAACGAGAGGAGAGAAAAGCAGATTTGGTCTGGGAGGGGAGGTGCCGTTGGGTAACTCCATTTTTTCTGGCAACTGTTTTTTTCTTTTATTTATTTATTTTACTTTAATCAAACACCGTAAGCCAACGAGAAGGAGAGGAGAGAGAGTGGAAGGGGGGAGAAAGGAGAGAGAGGAGAGAAAAGTAGATCTGGTCTGGGAGGGGAGGTGTCGCTTGGCAACTCCATTTTTCTGCCCAACTGTTCTTTTTTATTTTATTTTTTTTTAACTTTAATCAAACGCTGTAACCCAACGGGATGAGAGGAGAGAGAGTGGAAGAGGAGAGAGAAGAGAGAAAAGCAGATCTGGTCTGGGAAGGGATGAGAGGAGAGAGACCGAAAGAGTTCAGATTTGGTGCAGTCATTGCAATCCTGTGGCCGTCTAGCTCAGCCGTTGATATTCTTCCTACCACGTGTCACTCATCAAGTGGCTACTGCACCATGCAGTTAAAAAGGTAAACTGCACCAAATCCAAGTCCGACTAGAATATGTCTTCCTTCAATAGATATAATCCTAACCCCTGGCCTCGACCTTTCATTCGTACGAGCCCCAATCCTAAACACCAATAAGCCTGCTGATCTCAACGTCTATCTCTCTCCTCTGACTCTGAGGTACTGTCTCTCTCAATCTCTTACCTGTTCTATTTGATCTCTCACCATTGTTATGGAACTTCAATTTTCTTAACATTTTTAAATTTTAAATCCTTTTTTTTAGATGACCCAGAAGTCTTAGGCCAAAAAAAAGTGCCATGAATCTGCCAAAATTGATAAATTTTACAAAATTGAATGTGGAAATCTGTGAATGATCATGGTCATGTTTATTTAGTTTACAACGGCTATAAAAACTCATTAATTGAATTTAGTTCAACTTCTACTAAACCTTCAATTTCTTCGACGAGGGTGGAGACGTTGCTCGTGTTGGTTTTTGTTTTCTTTGCTATGTTTGGTTGCTGGGAAATCGTAGGAAAACAAAGGAAAAACACTTGGGAGTCTAATTCGAGAGGTTGCATGGGGTCACGTTGTGACTGGTAGGATCTTTAGATGTCTGTCCTTTTCCTATGTTTTCTCGGGTAGTTAACAGAGCATTATTGATAATCGTTTGGTTGCCGGGAAATCGTGGGAAAACAAAGGAAAAACCACGTGGGTTAAATTCGAGAGGTTTATCGAAATTGCTTTGAGCTATTTGGTTCAGATCATGTTGAAACCTATATCGTGATGGTTAATATAAGCCTAGGGATTTGGTCAACAAGAAAGTGGTGGAAAAGTAAAGAAAATGAGTTTTATGGTTCTTGTCGTAATTTAGTTCGTCTTTGGATTGATGGCTACTTTCTGTTCAAACTAGTGTTGGCTTGTGCAATGCACGGGATAAATGTGATTTAAATGATGTGGCTTAATGAAAAACTGTTAAGATTATAACGAAAATAATAAGGAATTGAAAAAACTTCTTGGAATATTTTATAATACACATCAAATTAAATAAGAAGGGTGCTTGATTTAAAGAAGGGTACTCGTCCTTAGCTGATATAGTTCATGTGTATATATGAGGGAGAGATATGTGATATTGGGGGTGAGACCATGAGACTATGATAGGGATGGAAGAGAAGAAAAAAAAAGGGTATTGGAGCTTTGGAGAATGAGAAGAAGTGATAAAAAACAACTCAATAGTAAATAAAGGTTTTCAACATGGAGAATATGGAAAGGTACGCGGAGATGAAGAGGAATTTATTATGAGAGGAAAAATAATAGAGGGAAAATATTTTTTTTTTGAAAAAAAAAAAACTTGTCTTTTTTTCACACGATGACACGTTTCACCACCACCTTGCACCATGTCTCAGCTTCATAGATATTATTATATAGATATCACTTGGTTGCTAAATTGCCTGAATGCATATATTTGCCTTTTTAATGTTTTGGAGCTGCTTATACGACCAGCTTTCAATATATTTTGAGAGATAAAACGAAGACATACTTTTTGATTGAATAAAAATACAAAAGATTATAATAACATGTCAAAATATACATTTTTGAGATGAGATTCTATTTTATATCTAAGTTGTTACATTTATGCTCCTTTCAGTGAAAAGAAACCTTAAAGTAATGGATCAGTGGCCTGCGCTTCCTGTGGATTTGTTAAAGACCATCGAAGAGCTTCTCACCTCGTACCCTGATAAGGTTAGACTCTGCTCAGTTTGTGCGTCGTGGCAATCCTCCCTGCCAAAGTTGCCTAACCACAAACTCTGCCAACTTCCGTGGTTGCTGCTACCTAATGACCCCAATGGTGAGACATCTTTTGGATTCTTCGACCCTGTTGAGAAGAGGGTTTATAACATTGAGTTACCTGAGTTGCGAGGGAAGTTGTTCCGAGGATCATCCCATGGTTGGGTGGTTACTGTTGAAAAGAGTACTCCTGCAATATATCTGGTTAATCCGCTGACTAGGGTCCAAGTTCAGCTTCCACCAAGGTCTAGATTTCCTGATGTTGTAAAGTATCGTGCTGATAAGCCCGGGAAGGAGTATGCGATCAGGAATCCTTTTGATAGCAATTTTCATACATTAAGTGCAACTCCTGTGTGAAATCATCTTACGGACAAGATTGTCTTATCATCAGCTCCGACTTCCAGGGATTTTGTGGCTGTTGCTATTTATGGTGATTTTGGGGAATTGGCCTACTGTAAATATGGAGATAAGAAATGGACTTTCCTCCACAAAGGTCATGGAGCTTGTTCAGATGTCATATTCCATAAGGGGCAATTTTATGCCGTTAGTTTTTCTGAACAACTTGTGGTTTTTGATATTGGTTCTTGCATAAAGGTGACAGAGATTGTGCCCCGCTCAACTGGACATTACAAGTTGTACTTGGTAGAGTCTGGTGGCGAGCTGATGATGGTTGAACGAGAAGTGCCACCTCATGCCCGTGATGATCCCAATAGGCGATTTAGGTACAAGACATGTGACTTCAAGATTTATAAGCTTGATACAAGCAGTTCGAGGTGGTGTCGGGTAAAAAATCTGGGGGATGATTTTTTGTTTTTGGGATGGAATTCATCGTTGGCGATTTCATCTTGTGATTTTCCGGGATATAAAGGGAATCATATCTATTTTACTGATGACAACATGGATTTTCATCGGGAGGGTGTTGAAGGAGGTCACGACATCGGTGTGTTCAATGTGGATGACAGACTTGTTGAGCCCTTGCTAGGTTACACATGTGATTCGCATTTGGTTTGGCCGGCACCAGTTTGGGTCATGCCCAATCCCTATACTTAGATGATTTATTTATTAGGTTTATGTATTCTTAGCAGTTTGGTTACGAGGCCAGGCTGAGCTGAGATGAGCTTGTGTTTTTGAATGTTTGTGACCAGTGTAGGGATTTTGCTATATATCTTCTCATTGGCAACTTATTTTTATTTTATATCTTTGGGGTTTTTGGGTAAGGGCTGTTGAATAGTATCAGTTTCTAATTCGGGAAGATGCATTGAGAAATGAGAAGGACAATAAGATTCGGCATGTATCATAGACTCTTTTTGTGGGAAACTATAAGATTATGGTCTGTTTAAATGTTTTATATTAGATATTAATGCGTTCGGTATCTCTTTACTGTTATTTATTTTATTTTTTTATAATGATAATTGTCTCTTTACAGTTAGTTATCTGTAGGTTTTCACAAGAAAGTATTGCATATAGTGTAGCAAATGGTTTCTAATGTCCACCAAAATCTATTCCAAACGTATAGTCCCCAATGCATGTCCAAACTTTATAAGGGTGATCGAGCTGTTATTTAAATTAAGATCACTTGTTAATCTCATGTATTTCAGTTGGTGAATACTGTGATAAGGATCTTGATGCCCTCAACCAATTCTACTCTTTTGATTAATTCAAGAATTTAATCGAAGTAGAAACTATGGGAGGTAAAATGAGAAGGATTTGGGAATTTAATTGAAATAGGAAGTATGGGAGTTTAAATTAAGAACCAACTATATTTGTTCAATTATAAGAACAAATTATTTATAAGTGGCCAGCCAAAAAATTAAAGACATGCCATTGAAAGTGTCCTCGCATGCAACAAACATATTTTTTTAAAAGATTTGGATGACGGTCAATATGGATGACAGTATATGCTCAGCAAATCACAAAAAAGAAACCAAAGAAACTTTGCCAACAAAAAAAAAACCAACCACATTTAATTCAGCTCTCAAAATTTGTTGTTATTGGTAGTTTCACAAATAACCAAATGTATATTCATAAAATGGACAAAGTGACCTAATTACCCACAGGGCTTGAAGGTTTTCACTAGTTCAAACACCAAGGCTTTATTTTGCAGGTCTACGCTTCTTACGACTCCTTGCTAATCTTTTAGTGATGGGATGCCCTGAAAAGCACAGTTAAAATAGAAGCATAATTAATCATTTATATATATTCTGTGTGTATATAATATAAAATATATTATCTAATACATACATTGCATTGCTCTAGATTGTGATGCAGATCACGATCTTCCATTCTGTCAAAGGGGTTGCCACACACAACAGAAAAAAACCGAATAAGTTCTATGCTTAGAAGCATTATGGCTCCTAATCTCTTCCAGATCACAGAATGCTCTTTCACAATTCACGCACTGTATTTTTGGAACCTTGGAGCCTATATAATTCAACAAATTCAGAAAAATTAATGGAACTTTAGCAATTTAAGAAATGCTTTCTTTTTGCAATAAATGCAGTTAGATAAACTAAAGTTGTTACTGACAGATAATCTGTATGCATGCTTATCTAACAAGAATTACTGAGTCTTGTCATATTGTCATTTTAGGGGAAAATATCAGAGGACCTTTAGCTATGTTTTGCAACTTCTTCTTGTTTGAATATCTCTGCATGATCGATGTTTAAAAAGCATCTAGAGGGTGTTTAAAAACTGAAGAAGTGAATATTCGGATTGAAATGCACCTTTCTAAAACTGGGGTATATTAATTTAGAAACAAGATAGTGTATCAGCAGGGAAAAAAAGATGAACGGATTAGGGGGAACCAAGTCTCCTAGCCTCTAGTGAATTCCATCACTTTAATTTTAACAGAACAATCATTAATTTTATTTATATTTAATACTCAATCGAAGCATTCTTCATCTCAACTGAAAACCCGAAAATGCAGAGACTCTATTTAGAATCAATGAACTGTTTAAAATTATTGTTGAAGAATTTCATCACTTCTTCTTTCTTCTCCAGATTTTTCTGGGTTTCTCTCTTCTTATTCTCTCTAGAAATTTCCAGATTTCTCTCCTTTTCTTTTCTTTCTTTCTTTCTCTAGATTCTTCTTCACTATTCATCATCTTCTTCATCTCTCTTTCTCTCTCTAGAAGCTTCATTCTCTCCCTTCTTTTCCCACCGCCATTGTTGAAGCTTCTAGCAACTTCAAGACGGTTTCACCGACTTCTTAAGAGCTGGGCAGCATCTATAAAAGGGGAGAAGCCCCCATTGAGTATGTGTTGAGTGGAGTGAAACAAATGTGAGTGAGTCTTCCATTGTGTGTGTACGTGTGGTGTTGTGTGGGAAGTCCCAAATTTTGGTGAGGGTATTATTAGGTGTAATATGTGTATAGGATATTTAAGTGTGAGTGTGTGTGAGTTACTAGTGTGTATAGCAAGTGTAGAGAAATAATGTGTGAGTGAGGTATCCCTTTGTACAATTTCTTTTCTTGTGAGTGATTGTGAAAAGTGTATTTTATACACAATAAATAAAGGAATTATTTTTATAATTCCGCTGCGTTTTACTCTACAATTTGGTATCAGAGCTAGATTGGTCAAGGACCGGTTTATTAAGGCTTATTGGAGGTGGGCGATCAGGGATCGCGGTTTCAAGACTTCAGCGCCAGTTTGTTAGGGAACAGTGTGGTAGTGTGGACGGTCAGAGACCGGGTCTTGAAGCATACTAAGCCAGGCGGTAGGTGATCAGTCAGGGACTGATTATCGAGGGGTACCAGGGGTAGAGCCAAACGGTCAGGGACCGTTGTTTGCAGCGGTTTAGAAGACGATCAAGGATCGTGTTATTGGTCAAGGACCAATTTTGAAGGGTAACAGACCAAAGCGGTCAAAGATTATTTTTTGGAGGCACCGTTTGGAGAGATCGTGCACAGTCCGGGACTGTAGAGCTAGTTGGTCAGGGACCAAACCTACTTGGAAGAGTATAATTGGTCGCACCATGGCAGATCTTGCAAATGCAATTGGAGGATTTGGGAAGCTTAATGAGCATAATTATGAATATTGGCGATTATGCATTGAGGCATATCTCCAAGGCCAGGATTTATGGGACACTACTACAATAATAGAAAAAGATCACAGTTGAAAAAATAAAAAGATCACACTTTTTTTAAAAACTGTGATCTTATGTGTGGACAAAATATTTAATCACAGTTTTATAAAAAACTGTGATCTTTTTAAGCATTTTAATCTCAGTTTTTTAAAGACCGTGATCATTGGGCATAAAATAGATCACAATATTAAGTTATACCGTGATGTTTCTAGGGAGAACTTTTTTTTAATGAAACCTCAGCTTCCCAATCCCACGAAAATAAGGCGCGGTTTTTTCTCTCACTTTCCCAAACTCACGACCCACTCTCCATCCTATCTCCCATCCCTCATCTTGCATCTCTCAAACCCTAACCCTCTTCTCAACAAACACAAAGTTCACAGCCACACGTTACTGATCAATCGAGCCCCAATTACAAGACCCACTCTCCATCCTATCTCACACTTGTTGCAATCGGAACCGGAGAAGATGACGGCGGCGCTGTTGTGTAGCTAGGCAGCCTGCCGACGGTGTTAAGGGTCAATTCCAGCAGCCGTTCCTTCAAGTTCTCCAATAAAGATCTTCGATTTTCTTCTCACGAACAAGGGTTTTTGGTGTCAAGAACAGGGTTTTGTTAAGGTGAGTCTCTAACTTCCTTTTTTTTTTTTTTTTTTTTTTCTCCTTCTCTTCTTCTGCAAATATGTGTGA
>CM077824.1:35889302-35917018 GCA_039720395.1 Liquidambar formosana | reverse complement strand
GAGCTCCATTTTCGATCCACGAGAAGTTCAAACCAAGTTGGGGAGGACCGTACGTCATCAAGGAGATATTGCCAGCAGGGGCTGTTCGACTTATGGATTTGGATGGGATCGAGTTCGCTCGTCCTACTAATTTGGATCAATTAAGAAGTATTATGTATAAGGCCTGCTAGGTTGAAAACCTATAAAGGCGGCCTAGGCAAAAGTTAAGGCATGAGAACTATGTAGGCCTGATTCCCAAAAAAAAAAAAAAAAAAAAAAAGAAAAGAAAAAAAAAAGAAAAAAAAAAGAAAAAAAAAAAGAAAAAAAATAGAAAAACGGGATCCGTAGGCAGCCCATAAAGTTACATTGGGGGCGGTCCAATCAACACAATAAAAAAAAAAGAAAAAAAAAATCTCGAAGTAGATTATTATTGGCAATTCATTTGAAACTAATTGTTTGACATAACAATTTATTGATGTTAAGTAAAAGAACTATCGACATGCCATAGATATTCTATTCTTCGAGTCTTTAAGTCCTCTTGAGTTTCTTCAGAGTCATTTTGTTTGTCTTCTGTCTCTCTCTGTCAGTCTTCTTTTCTTTCGCAAGTCATGGCCGTGGGATGCCTCCACTGCTTCAAGAATGTCTTCTCTGCAAAGTCCAAGTTTCGTGTCCTTGATAAGGTCATAAATTCTTTCTCGACGAGAAGTCTCCTCTCGCCCAAGTCATCCTTCAACCATTGCTTATATCCTCTACTCATCTCGAAAGGCCCTTCAGTGTTGGCAATCCGCGTCAATTTCAGGTCTGTAGGCCGGCGAGTCCTCGCCCACATGATTATGGTAGGACCAACAGGTTCCACAGAGCAACAAGGTCCTGTTAAGGACGGTATGGTTTGCATGGCGCCCATCTGGCGAAGAATTCTCGAAGTCCAATAGAAGGAAGTCGATCTCAGTCCTATGAGTTTGACAAAAGCACACCCCGAGGTTCGAAAAAGTACCTGCTCTTTACACCCCCATGTGAAAACATACCATTTGATGTTCCGCTATGACAGCGTTTGGAAATAACCCAACCAATCTCTTAAAGAGAACGGCCCAGGGAGTTCAACTCGGCGCAAACAGAAGTGCTGAGGCTTGTATGGAGTGATAGTGGTGGGAGAAAGAAAGTTCAAGCGCTCGAGCAGCCACATTTGCAGTAAAAAGGGGCTACCTTCTAAAGGCACTTTGGGGTTGCCGTGAATTTTATCTAAACCATTCAAGGTTTCAGCTAATACCAAGGGAATAATGTTATGTCGCTTGAGAAGAGGGGTAATCAACTCACATATTTGAACAGGGGCTTGAAGAGTGCCGGTGGATATGAGAAAGCGACCAATTAAGCAAAAAGCGAGTGCACGCTGAATTTGAAGGGTGAAAGTCAGAGTACCTTCGCTATCATGAGCCAAGAATGAGGTTGCTAACTTCATTAAGTCCACCATATGATCCTTGACGAAGATCGTTGCGTCCCTTTGAGGGATGCCAAGAAAATCCGAGAAAGAAGCAAGGTAATCAGAGCGAGGTGTAGGAAGAATGAATGGCCCTGCGGGCGAAACTCCAAATAAAGCACAGAATTCCTCCATGGTTGGGCATAATTCTTCATAATTGAATCGAAAGACATGGATTTGAGGATCCCAGAAGTATGTAGCAGCAGTGAGAAGGGTCGTCTCGAGCTTCACGTGCCTTATAGAGAGCAATGGTTCCAAGCCGAATCGCTTAAACTTAGTTTTGTCTTTGGCAGTCATGACTGCCAAAAACCCTCTTAAGAACCCATCCAAGGCTTCCATAATTATTGTCAATGAAATAGGTGAGTTAGAAGACTCCCCTCATGCGTTTTTATAAGAAAAGGGTCACAAATTCGAGTCCTAAAGGGAGTAGAACCGTCAAAATCGCAAAATTCCTGAAAAATCGCGAAAAAGCGCGTCGACCTCGGGTAACCGTCCGGGGCTGGACGGTCAGCCGTCTAGGCCCAGACGGCTAACCGTCCGGGGCCAGATGGTCACCCGAGGCCTCCGCCTTGTTTTGCCTTGTTTCGCCCGGTTTTGCCTATTTTCCGCGTCCGGATGGCCTTTTTAGGCCATTTTCACTCCTATGAACTCACATTGACTCAAATTTTCATGAGAAAGGCACCATAACATTATCATGATAGATTCAAACAAGCACAACAAGTATCCATACTAAGGGATAAGAGAGTTAGTTTTAGGTGGCAATTACAAAACACAAGCATGAAATGCAAAAAGATAGCCATTGTCTCATTGTTTCTACAAACCCAACAAGAAAGTAAATGAACTCAGCGGTTCCCAGAGCTTCTTTTGCGGCTCGGCCCAGCTCTGTCACGACCCCCACGAGGTGCTTTAAGAGGGCGCATTGCCGGTGGTGGCTGCATATACAAAATCCATTGCAAAGAGGCTAAGTATGAGAATAGGGTTGGTTGAAAACCACAAATAGGAACTTTAAAATGGGTTGAACACTTACCATGACATCCAAGCGAGCTTCCGCCATAGATTTGGCTAAGCTTATCCTCACAAGGTCACGCCTCAAACCCTCACTAAGGTCGATGAACTCTTGGGCATACGCCGCAGGCATTTAGGATAATCAATAAGGGTAAAATTGAAGGTAATGCTCAAAGAAAGAAAGAAATACCCATAAAGAGAACTCACCTGTTCTCGATTTGGGTCGATCCTGGGGGACTCATCAAATGCAGGATGAGTGATGGCGGTCTTGACAAAGTCTGACCCACTGCACAAATCAATGAACCAATTCGGCTGAGGCAAGGGTAGTGACCTATCCCCCTCCATCTCATCTTCCTCAGAGCCAGGAACCACTCCTGAGCCCACTGTCGAGCTATGCCCTCGTGCTCGTCGACCCTGCAAGTGTTCACCTATTAAATAGAGTCTCTACCAAAAGAGAAGGCTAGGAGAATGTTAAAGACTTACCCCCTGAGGAGGGAAGCCTGTCACCCTGGGCCTCATCAGATATTGGAGACAGAAAGTGTCATATGCAATGTCAGGAGAAGTGAACTCCTCCGCATCCCAGCCTCTCAAGGCATCCCACAACTCCTCCTCCTCCATTAAGTTAGCATGCCTCATGTTAAGTGGTGGAGGCATTGGAGCCATGGCGGCATTCACATCACCCATGACTTGGCATAGGACACGCTCTCCTAGGTACCAGTACCTACCCACGGGGCCTTCCAAGAGCACCCTCTTGCCCGTCAGCATCAAGCTAGGAATGCATCGCTTGGGTAGCATTGGTACCCATATCTTCCAGGGATTCCACTCAATCTGTTCAAAAATCCAAAATGAGAAATTGGGAGTAAAAAGAAAAGGAAAAGAATGGGGGAAAGAATTTCACCATATCAGCAGTAAGGTTTGCTAGGTGAGCTCTAGCAAAGGCGTAATCATGACGATTCGCTGCTCGGATGGACACATAACTAGGAGAGTAATTCTTGAGGGTAGGCCATTCAATGGTTTCCTCAGCAAGGGATGGGCGACATAGGTTGAGGTACTCATAGCACCAAACCTATCAAAAATTGAGAAAAGAGTCAAAAAGAAAGATAATATAAGGACAAAATAAAAAGGAATGAAAGGGAAGTAGCATTACCTCCCAAACAAAGGGCATCCCGCCGAAGTCCTTGGTCACACCACGTGACATGTCACACATTGTGCGATACATGGTGGCTAGAGCAGCCCCTCCCCAGTTGAATTTCCTAATCTTGTCAACATCTTCCATGCTTGCAAGAAGGCCCAAAGGGGCTAGGTCGCTCGTGCCGGCAAAGAATGTGCATGAGATCATGTACAGAAGGAATGCCCTTATAATACAATCGGGGCTTGCACCCTCGCTCTCCCTTTGCTTAGCAAACTTGTTGAAAAGCCAAGTGCGTCGCACGGCTTTCTTAATTACCTCGATCTCCATCCCAAGGTAAGCTAGGAGATAATCCTCATCCGTGTGAGCCTCCTCATAGAACTCCAAGCTTTTGCCTTTAATGCTTAAGCCCGTGATCATAGTGAAGTCCTTGGGGGTTAGTGTTATCTCCCCAAAGCCGAATTGGAATGTATTGGTGGTGTCCCACCATAGCTCAGACAAGGCTAGCAAAGCTTGCCTATCACATTGGTCATTCCACAAAGAGTCTAGGAATGGACCAAAACCGGCCTTTTCGACATAGCCCTTGGTAATGGGTTGGAAGTTTTCCATGTTTCGCCACCATTCAATGAGTCCTTTGACAGAGGACCGAGTGCACATGTCCTGAAAGTTGGGCTATAGCCATTGAAAATACCTTGAGAGTTAGTTGAGAGAACATGGAAATAATAAGCTTACACTAGCAATTGGTTTCAAATTGTTTTCTAAAAGATGTCAAAAAGTTGTTTTTATTCATGAAATGAATTGCTAATGGATGTTTATGAGTTTACTTGTTCATGTGCCTTAATTTGGCAAGGATTGAACACTTTTTTATCACTTGGGCATTTTATCGAACACTTGGTGGGTGATACCTCCCAAGCCTTGAAACAAAAGAATTTTGTATAATCAATCCTTGCTAAATCATAGCATATTACTCACTTGAGGGTTTACTTGTTGATATACATTGATTTGGTGAAGATTGAACATCTTTATTTCACTTGGGAATTTTATCGAACACTTGGCGGGTGCCATTTTTCAAGCTTTCAAATGAAAAGAATTTGTGTGTTCAATCCTTGCCAAATCAAGGGATATCACTCAACAACCCAAGGGGTATTCAAAAGAAGTAGAAGGGAATGCAATTTCCTCAAAAGAATCGAAAGATTCAAAAGAAAAGTGTTAAGTTGGGTAAACTTACTTCTTGTTGGGAATGGATGAATGAGAGATGCTTCTCGGGTTCAAGCAACACCCTAGCTTGTGGAGCATCATAGAGTGGTGCCTTGTATGTACTTTTGACCCCATAGAATGGATACTTGGTGCTTGAGTCCTTGCTTGATGACATCCTTGATGATGGAGTTGGGTTTGTGAAAAATGGGTTTGATTTGGTTTGATTTCACAAGATGATGTGAATTGGTTGTTTTGATTGCTAAATGGGCTTGATTTGTTGTTGTTTGATGTGCATTTGATGTTTGGATTGAATGTTTTTGAAGTAGGAATGAGAGAATGAGAGATGGAGAAGATAGGATGTGAGTTTAGAGAGAGAAACTCTCTAATTTTCGAATGGGAGAATGTGAGAATGAGTGGGCAAATGTTGGGTTTAAAAACCCAGAATTTTTTCAATGGTGGGCTCGGGTAACCGTCCCACCCTGGACGGTCAGCCGTCTTGCCCTGGACGGTTGACCATCTGAGGGCAGATGGTCACCCTAGCCCGCTTTGCCCGTTTGCCTCGTCTCGCGCGCTTGCGACCTCTAAACTTCTCCAAATTGACTTTTGGTGCAATCCTTGAGTTATGGGATGAATATATCCCTCATGTTTATCAAGTTTCAATGAAATTTTTGAATCTTGGGTGATTGTATTCGCCCGCATAACGAGGAGTTGCAATGGCCATGATAAATGGCTTTCTCATGAAATGAGCTTAGTGATGAATTGATTGACTTTCAAGTCTTGGAAGTCAATTCTCTAGGAGATGATAGTGATATCATATCATGTGATAAGGATAATTTCACAATGGAATGACTTGCTAATCATGTGATAAAGATAACTTCACATGAAATGACGATTCATGAGCTATGTTAGTTATGAAGTAACTTGCTATCTTTGTGAAGAGGGCATGAAATGCACTTTGTTTTTCAATCAATTGACTTTCAAAATCAATGTTGTATCATGTGATAAAGATAATTTCACATGAAATGACATGAAATAAGCTTGATTTTCAATCAATTAACTCTCAATTCAATGTCATTTCATGTGTTAAAGATAATTTCACATAAAATGATAAGTAATGAACTTGATTTTGAGTTAAAGGACTCTCAATACACTATTATTTCATGTGATAAAGACAATTTCACATGAAATGCACTTGATTTGGAGTTGAATGACTCCCAGTACATTGTCATTCCATGTGATAAGGATAGTTTCACATAAAATGATAAGAAATGAGCTTGATTTTGAACCAATTGACTTGCAATTGGGTCTCATATCATGTGATAAACACAATTTCACATGAAATGATGATTCATGAGTTATGCAATAACTCCCCATCTCTGTCACTTCCACAGAAAGTGGCACAATTTCACATGAAATGACGATTCATGAGTTATGCAATAACTCCCCATCTTTGTTACTTCCACAGAAAGTGGCACAATTTCACATGAAATGATACATGAGTTATGCAATAACTCCATATCTTTGTTGTTTCCACTGAAAGTGGCATGAAATCATAATTTGATGAGTCATGAGTTATGAAATAACTCACTACATTTGTTATCCCCAGTGAGACTGGCATGAAATGCCATTGGTTTTGAATTGGTGGACATTCAATTCACCAATAATTCACATAAAATGATGATTTATGAGTTATGAAATCACTCGCTTTGAGAATGCCAATGAAATTGGTAGGATACCTTGTGATGCACTAGTGCAACTAGCTCTGCATCATGAGAAGACTATGTGGATATCACTAATGCAATTAGTGCATGGTAAAGGCATTTGCATGAGCACACCAACGAATGTTGGCATGCAAAGAAATGCATTAATTCTTTGCTTCGATGAAATCGTCGCATGCTTGAATATGATGAAGTCTATCCTTTTGGTTCCATTTGAGTTTGTTGGTATTAATGAGATTAATCCATCAAACAAAAATGGGTTGTTCTTTGATCATTGGCTCACAAGTGAAACTTGTTCACCAATGAGGGGCTTCTGTCACACCCCATTTTTGTCACCTTAGCTAGGACATATCATTTCATGTAGGATTTTGAGTCCTTTTTGAGTCTAGTCTTTTGCATTGAGTTTCTATGGCATTGAATATCATGTGTATGAATTTTGAAATGATTTGGAGTTCATTTCGATAGTCAATAAGAACTTTTGCGACTTGAAGGGCATAATCGTCTTTTAAGTCGTATATTTTCCATTTGACCTTGGAATGAATCCCGAGTCATCCCATCAAGTTCATATGGTTATATAGAGTCCATATATAGGTTCAATTTCATGAATTAATGGTTTAAGATCAATTCGGCTCATAATGGTTCGAGTTGGCTAAAAGACCCTTTCTTGGTTTGCTCAAATTGACTCATAAGACCCAATCAATTTTCTCTCATTTAACTTCAATTGGGCTTTATTTATGTCCTAAACATGTTTAGAAAGATCAATTCTCGATTGGGAAAGCATTCGGTTCGACCTTGTGTACAAACCCAGCTTAGCGACGGTGAAGCACCATGGTTAACCACCTTTGTAAAACCCAACCATGCACCTATGGTTGAGGATTTTTGTCCCAAAATACTTAAAAATGTGTTCCCCTTCGAAACACGGTCGTTTTGGCTTTTATTTCGTCAAAATCGGACTTAATTTGAAGATTTTAGGACTTCTACAGCAAGTAGGAGTCAAAAGCGGAGAAAATATAGAGGACCCTCGGGTAACCGTCTGGGGCTGGACTATCAATCGTCTAGGCCCAGACGGCTAACCGTCTAGGCCTAGTTGGTCACCCGAGAGAGTCCGTCCTCAACTCGAACTCTGACTCTTCTTTCCCTCTTTTGACGGTTTCCTCCGCCAAAACAACTTGTCTGAGCTTAGGAGTGTGTAGGTTTGAGTTGTTTGAGCACCAAGAGAGTCTCTAATAGCCCTAGGATCATTATTTAATGAATTAATCCTAGCCATTGGTTTAGGGGGTCAGTTCTCTATATAAAGGACATGATATTCAGCACATAGGGGGAAAAAAATTGCACTTTACACTTAGAGAGAGAGGGAGCTACGAGTTTGGAGAGCTAGAAGGACTTCAAGAGGAGGCTCTTCAACCCCAAGCAAGCAAGGAAACAAGAGGTTTGAAGACAAGGAAGAGTCTACAAGAGGTAAGCATGTCTCTTTAATGCTGAACATAAATTTCTGCTTCTCCTTCTTCTCTTTCTTCTTCTTTTTCTAGGATAGTTATGGTGCATGCAATTGTTCTTCTTATGGATGGAATTCAATGTTTATGTGATATTATATGAATGATTTTAGGATAGTTTATGGCTTTATATGCTTGATAATCCCTGGTTTGCTAGGGATTTGAAAGTATTACTCTTCTTATCCTCTTAAATCATGCATAGTTCACATGTTTAGGTTGCTGTGATTATTATCATGAATTGATGTTCCTGTTAGTTAGTATATATGATATGAATGATGTTCATGATAATTTTAGCATGTCTTAGAGTCGTTTCATAGGTTTTAATGCATAGTTGTGAGATTAGGGTTTCGATAACCCTGAAATCGCGTAGGTCTCATATAGCATATTTAGCTTAGTTTTTTGGGTTGTTGCTCATCATAATCATTCTATATATGCTGCATATAGTTGAATCATGCTAGGTTTGCATTCATATTAGTGGATTTCTTGGTTTCTATGCATGTTAGTTAGGTCATTGCATGTAGGATTGAGTTAAAGTCCTTAGTTATTCATTATTCTTGTTGTTTGCATGATTAATGGATGATTTTAGGCCTTGTCAAGGTTCTGTCCAGATTTTCATATTGCTTTCTTTGCATGATTATGTGCACTTGTAAGGGTGCAAACAGGTACAATGCTTGTCCTATTGCAAATAGGGCTGCTATGGTCTGAAATGGCTAATGTTTGGAGCATGTGCGCTCAGGTAAGTAGGGTTTGAAGGTGCCCCAATTCACCTTTCTTTTTCTTTCTTTTCTCTTCTCCCTCCTAGGGTTACTTCTTAATACAAGCTTATGGTAATTATCAAAGGTTTCTTTTAATAATAAATTCTGGTTTTTATCAAAGTTTTCCTCTTATGGAAGTTTTCAGTTTTGGATTAAATCGATGTATTTTCAAATGAGGAAACCTAGGGTATTTACCATAGGTTTGTATTAGGTTGTAACCCTATTCTTTTCGAACTACGTGGACTTTGATCCATGTATTTCGCTGCATGGTACGTAGGCGCTCTTCGTGAGGCTCAAGTCCGTTCTAGGATCTAAGTATCCTAGGCTTTTTCTTTTCTTTTCTTCTTTTCTTCTGTTTTGTTTTATTTGAGTGATTGTGCATGGATGATTGGATGAAATATATGATATGCACGCTGCCTTGTGATGATATATGATGATATTTGAGTGAAAAAGATCTTAAGTTAGCCCAATTGAATTAAGAGACCAACTCGGGCGATGTGGGTGCCTATGGGCTTTGCCCAGAACCTTCCCACGTCGTAACTTAGCCCCCGAATCCAATTTTCTGGTTTCAAAGACTTTGTTTTTCCTTTAATGGAGTCATGTGGTTTTGAAAATAAAACATTTTTGTGGTTTTCCTCTTTTCCCTAAAAAATGAGGTGGCGACTCCCTTTTTGTTTGTTGTCTTTAAACCCCCCTTATATAATTTTTGCCAAACCCTTGTGGGCTCCGCGCGCTTTTTCGTGGGTTCACAGGTCCCCGTTAGCAGTAGCCGAAGACTCATCAGAGGTGCCAACGACCCTCTCGGCCTTAGTGTTGGCATTAGACTGGGATGTGACCTCGGGTTCGTTCTCCCCGGGCTCATCCTCGCCCGCAACCTCCATGTCGGCATCCCTGGCATCACTTCCCTCGGGGTTGTAGTCCGGGGGTACTTCCCTCCTTTTGAAGGGAATGTCAGCAATGCCAGGGAATTGGGCAGAGGCCAATTCGACCAAGGTTTCCCATGTGAATTTGTAGGTAGCCTCGAGCTCATCGGTCAACTGCCCAATGAGAGAATCCTTCACACTCTTCCTTTCGTCGGCCACTGTCACGACCCAAATTAGTTAAGCCGTGATCAATATTAATAAAACCAGTTTAATTAAGAAAATCATTTAGGAAGCACGTGAATAACACGTGTTAGAAAACCGGTAATTTCAATAAAAATTTTGGCATGACCCATTCGTAAATGGAACATACCGTAACAAAATCCTGTATAAAATAGTTATAAAGTTCCTATCATCCATCATTGGTATCATCACATGCTAAATAAACCATATAAAGAGACTTACGAAATTAAAATATTACAAACCATAAGTTATTACATGTCTAGTGCCCATCGGCCGAATACAAAGTTTTTAGTTAATACATAACCATAATATTAAAATTCGATCCCAACAAAGCATAACACCTCAAGACGAGGTCTCCCCAGCTATGAAATCATCTGAAAAGGGTTTATAAAACATAGGAGTGAGTATAAAACTCAGTAGATATAATTTTTATATAGAAATAATCAAAGCATGATAATATAACCAATTACAAATCATGCTTAAAATAATTAAAACCCATGCAATGTCATGAATGATATGCGACTCATGTCCATTTAACATAATCCATAATTACCGACCACTCCCGCAGGAGTCTTCGTGCGGAAACGAAGGATTTAAACCCACCTCCAAGAGGACAACACAAGGGTTCCTACCTGGAACCGGAAAGTAGACTCTGATTCGAGAACACAAGGGCTCCTACCTGGAACCGGAAAGTACCCAGGACTAAAGGAATGGAAAACACCCCTAAGTCCCTTGACCGCTAGTAGTCCAAGTCCAATGACCCTTTAATACACTTTTACCAAGTATTTAATTAAGTCCATTTCATGCATTTTATGCCAATGAATGCCATAAAAAGCATAAAAACTCATACATGTGTCGGTTATTCCAAAAATCAACAATATATAATTATTTCATAATTATATAACATGTGGGAGCTATGTAAAACATGTAAAATATAGACCAACAAGAATTTACATAGCATATACCTTCAAAATAAACCAAAATATGTCAAGTACATCAACCCATATACTCCCAAAATTAATATTCCTAAATATAGGGTTATGTAAACTAGACCCAAAATATGTCAAGTACATTAACCCATTACAAAATATACATGATAATACACCCAAAAATCACAAAAACTCATAAATAACACCAAAATACACTTTTATCCAACATATATGGGCTTATGTACTAACCCATTATCATCCCTACGGTTAAAACCCATGAAAATTACACCTACCTCAAATATATTGCACCAAACGTAGAGAAAATATGTTAGGAGGGTGAAATCCAAGCCTAGGATGCAAGATCAAGCTCCAAGCTCCACAAATCAAGCTTGATCTACAAACTAAATGTGGTAGAAGATGGATCCAGCCCTTAGGAAGCTTCCCCAAGCATTAAAGTGAAGTGAGAGAATGGGAAACCCACATATGCAAGCCAAGAACCCACTTTCTCTCTCCAAACAAGTCTTTTCTCTCTCCTCCCTCTCTTTTCTTCTCTCTCTAAGTGTTACGAGCTTAAAATGTAGAAATGAGGGTGTTAGATCCGGACTTGAGGAGTTTTATAATAAGGAGGGGCACATGCGTCTTTTTGCCCAAAAAAAATATAGCTATTCAGCAAAATCCGTGCGTTATAGTCGACCAACACAGGAAGTGGTCGACCAAAACTTCCCAGTGAATAGTACTGTGACATTCTGTCTATAATATAGTCGACCAAAACAACCTACAGTCGACCAAATCACTCAATATGCACAAAAAAGAGGCGTGTGGTTTCCCTAAAGCATAACTTATCACAATTCAACCCAAAATCCTCATCACTCATGGCTCAAGTCCTCACAATCTTCCGCTTCTAGTAACTAAAATTCTCCAATATTTAAAACTAAGTTAAAATAACATGCCCCAGCATTCTAAATCATGCATATGCAATACTCGTGCATGCCTTACCCTGACAAAACAACTAATATACATGCAAACCATATATTAGGGTGAGATCAACCTAATTAAATGACACGGGCATTACAGCTACTGCCTTCTCGACAGAAGCCTTCTCCTTCTCCAAATCAGCCTCCAAGACCCACACCTTCCTTGCCAAGTCTCGCTTCTCTCGAGCTAACTCGTCGCTGTTTTCTTTCGCCTTCTTCAGCTCAGCCTCCAGATCCGCATAGTCCTTCCTCGTGAGCTCGAGCTTGCTAATAGCGCTCTCCGTATTGGACTGGTGAGTTCTGCACTCAGTCTTCCACTTCTCAATTTCGGACACGGCGGTAGAGCAGTTCTTCTCTGATTCACGCAGTTTTTCTTGAGCTCACTCCGGACCTTGGCGACCTCTATCTTTATCTTGTTGTCTTCTTTGGCTAAGAGGTCGCCAGCTAGCAGGATCTATTGGCAGCCCTGTAAAGACAGAATTGAGTTAAAATGAAAGTGAAGAGTTTGAAAGATTATGGAAAAAGTCAACATGTAAGGCACGTCAAGACATACTCTGTACAGGCTTGTGAACCCGAAGCGAATTAGCTCGGGGGCGGATCTCCTCCTGAAGTGCTCCATATCAGCAGGGAGCTTCATAGGATTGCCCAAATACTTGAAATTGTAATCCACCGAGAAGGAGCTTGAAACAGCCTTGTCGGTGGGTGCCGGGAACTGAGAATATTCAAACAAAGGAGTTAGTCAAGACGCGCATTCGAAACTCATTCAAAGAAAGGAAGAAAAAAGTTCGAAGAATCAGACTCTCACCTCGGGGAATTGGGCAACTACTTCAGCCCTGCTGGCAGTGCCTTCCCCAGCAGCAGAAGCAGCAAACGAACCACCCTGCCTGTACCTCAAGACGGGAGGTTGCTGTTGGGGAGCTGTGGGGGGAAGGGGCCTCTTATTCTTTGGAGGTACCACCTGAACGGCTTTATCCTTCCCCACGACTTCGGGCACCTCGGGCCTGCCCACATCTTGCCCCCTCATGGCGCTTGACATCAGCTTGCCACTATTGGGGTCGATGGGCTTCCTGCCAGCATTCTGCCCAGCGCCCTGGGCAGAAACAGCCTGGGCAGTCTTCTGCTGCTACTGCTTCTGTTGCTGTTGTTGCTACTTCTGCACAGCAACTTTTTTTTCTTGGGCCTCTTTCTCGGCCACCCTTCTCTCGGCAACCAGAGCCCTCAAGTTCATTTTAGAGTCCTTTTTGGCCCTCTGGTTGCTGGAGTCAGTTCTTTGTCTCTTTGTGGGGGGGGATTGGAGCCTTTCCTCTCCATAGCTTGGGAGACAGTCTCCTCCGAGCTGGAGCTCTCAATGACGAAGGGGGCGCGGCGACCCGTCTTGTCCAGGGCTCTGACTTCTTCAGCACCCTCTCCTTCAGCCCGGAGCCGTATCCCTCCTTCTTCTTCTTTCTCTCCTTCCTCTTCTCTCCTTTCCACCTTTTGCTCTAGCACACGAGTTAACTCGTCGTCAGGCTGCTCCCAGTGAAGATAACTCGCTTTCCCGTAAGTCTGGTACCTCAGGTGGTAGTTAAGCAAGGTGTGGGCCGAACGGCAGTGCTGGTTGACTTGATATCCCAACAGTGTCTGGATATCTTTCTTCCTCAGCTTGTCAGCAGGCTCGTTGGCGTGAGGAGCTACTAGAAGTAAACAGGACACAAACGTCAGTATGAAGTCTAATACCTATCTCGGGGCTATATAAAAACGCAATAAAATGGATCCCGCTAAGTGCTTACAGCAAGAGCCTTGCTCGCGAGGAATCATGGGTTCATCTGGAGGTAGAGTCCCATCCACAGGCCCGTATACAAAAATGACAAAGTCATGAGCACCAGGATTGGAATTTGGGATGTGTGTGACGAAGGGTTTTTTCCTGGACTTGAGGGAGAGATAGTGGTCGGGCTTGTTTTTGAGGGCGTAGATATTGTAGTGATGGAGTATCTCTCGCACTCCAACAGACGTCCCTAGGATCTGGTTAAGGACGTGAACTCCCATCACGATCCTAAAAGAGTTTAACCCTAGCTGGGTTGGGACTATGGTGTAGTAGAGGAGGAATTCGTTGAGGAGGTCAGGAAATGGGACACGAACTCTACCCTCCATAAATGCAGCAATGGGGACTGGGAGGCCTTTCTAGGCATCTTACTTAAAGATGTCCTCCCCGGGTTCAACAAAGCGGAAGCTAAACTTCTCGTCTTCAAAGCCATACAAGACTTTAAACTCTGCTATCCTCGCAGGGTTGTTCCTAGTGTCATAAAAGGAAGACATCTGCCAAGATTGAAAGGGGAAGGTTAAGTCCAAGAGTAACTACCTATGTCCACATGCCCCGACCTGAACTTTCAAAGTCAAGTCCTAACAGGTATGTTATCCCTGCCTTGACAGACTCCAAAATTTTTCTAAGTGTCAGCTCGAGAAATATTAAACTTGGTATTGGAAAAAGACAAAAGAGGAGACCAATGGTCTCCGATTTAAATTTACCCCGAGATGGAGTTTTCAAACCCTACAAGGCGGGAAAATTGGTATATTGGCGATTTGCCCCAAAAAACCAGAGGAAAACCCTAGGATTGCGAAACAAACCCCAAGAACAGCACTAATAACCCCAAACAGAGAAAATAGAATCGTACAAATTAAAAAATATGAGCAAAGAAAAAGTTATACCGTTGCGAAGATCTGACGGTGGTCAAAAGAGTGAGTTCGCCGGAAAGGTAGGACGGCGGGATGCCAAGAATCTCCAAGAAACTGCTTCTGGAAAAGTGGATGAAAGAGGAACAGTCTTCTAATGAAGAATAGCGTCGGTAGGATGAATCACAGGACAGCAAATAAGCACAAGACAGATCTTCTCCAACGAACAAACGGCGCTAACAGTGGACTCTGGTGTAAAGTACGGTGTGCACGGTGCTTTCTTGGCGAAAACAGAAGGCGAAAAGCAGAGAGAGCAGAGAGAGAATGCAAAGAGCAGAGAAAGTAGAGAGAGAATGCAAAGGATAAAGTGAGCAGTGATTAGCTTCCTTCCAAAGACATAATGCTTCTGGAGCATTAAATGTTATATACGGTGGATGGGACAGCCCTAAGGCACATGACGTCAGCGCCTGGAAATACGGAAGGGTGTAACCGCTCACTGCCAGCTAAGCCCTAGAATGCCAAACGACATAGGGGTACAGGGTGAAACACTTAGCAAAATAAAATTATGACAAGTCCCAACTTGGGAATGTCATAATTGGGGCAAATTGTGTGGAAATATCTTTGAACCGAGGATCCAGCTCGGGGCAGAGAGCTTAAACCGGAAACGATGACACGTGGCAAAGGCAATTCAACCAGGCCAACTACAACGCACGTGATCCATCTCCCACGATCCAGTTCGGGCCAAAGAGTTAAACCACAATATTTGACACGTGGTTAATGCAACGCGGTGGGACCTGTTGCAAACCACGTGATCTCCCAGCTCGGGACTATACCCTCAGCTCGGGACATCTGTCCTATGACTCACACTACAATTCAGATCCTACTACAGTCCAAAACTGTCACAGTAGCTGTAATTCCTGACACAGCGGTTACTAGAAATCATGGTTCCACCCCAACTACGATTAACAAACCATGGTCAGATGGTTATTGGTAAACCATAGTCAAATCTGACCTAACCAAGGCAATTACCTGACCTCACATGGTCAGTCCGTACAGGTGGGTATAAAAAGAATGCGATACAGCCAAATGTGGTAAGTTATAGTATCCTAATTCTCTGATATTCATCTTCTTCCTTGTCTCATTCTCCCACAAATAGCTTCTGACTTAAGCTTTGAAGAGGGCTTGGCCAAAAACCCACCTTGGCCTACCCTCTGACTCTTTTTCCAAGCTTGTGGTTGTAGGTCCAGGCGAGAGAGCAAGCTCCATCATCAACACTTAGTTCGGGGAGCAGTTTTTTACCCCGTACAATTATCTTTTCATTTTTATTTGTGGATTGACAGCAAGTCAACCAAAGTCTTTTTTCTTTTTTTTTTTTTTTTTTGGGTGCCCTCCAACGGAATTAGAATAGTCTCTCATTTGTAATATTATTGAAGTCTAGATGTGCAGGATTAAGAGGTGCAACTCGGTCTGAGTGGTTCAGGCCAAGGGTATATTTGGCCCGAACCGAATTAATTTGGGATCTCAAAAATTGGATCAAAACCGGATTGGAAATTGTATTGGACCGGATCAGCAAAAACGGTTTAGTACTCGGGTTTTTTTTTTTTTTTGTAAAAGGTAATAACTTTATTGAATAAGTATTATTATTTATTCAATAATACTTATATATGGAGTATAATATATTAATATAAACACATAATTATATATATAATCATATATGGGGAGGGTTTTGTTGATAACTAGTGTAAAATTTTTTACACTTACACCCGCCAGTATCTTTGTATAGAAATCATATTTCGCCAATCTAATCGTTGGATTACATATCCTTGTCATACACATAATGTATGTTAAATTTCATATTAATCGGTTTACAAAAGCTAAAGATGTTTTTTGAGAGGGTGAGAAGTAAATTTTGAACTTCCTTACATTGATAGGGAGTAAGAATTCCTTAATTAAAGAAGAATTACTACTGTTTGATACTCTGAAATTCGATAACAGCAGAGAATTGAAGTCGTAACACTGAAGACAGCATCGGGGAGATTCACTGGAGACGAGAAAGCCTGGAAATGAAGGCGCAACACGTACGTGCCGTTTTCTGAAATGTTGAGCCCGTATGAAGATTGGTCTTTGAAAATTCTTGCTGTTTGATAGAGTGGGAAGTATCTATTGATGTGTTGGTGGCTTTAAGAGGGATGCGGCTCTGTCCGGGAGCAAAGAAGCAGGAGCTGGAATTTATGTCCCCGATGAAGATCCGGCCGGTGACATTAATGTTGGAGTCTGATCCACAGTTGATGAAGTACTTATCAGGAAGAGTGTAAGACGAGAGAAGCAGAAGAGATGAGAACTGAGGGAGAACAAAGAGTGGGAAAAGGTGAAGCTTGTCCATGGGAGTTTATCAGTATAGGAGTGCCACTGGTGGTCGGAGACGACTTCAAATCATACAATACACATGTAAATGAGTAACTTTCCTTACTGTTGGAGGGCACCAAAGAAAATGCAAAAGAAAGACTTTTAAGCTTGCTGTCAATCCACGAAAAGAAAAAGGAAAAAATAAAAAAATAAAAGAAAGAAAAAGAAAGACTTGATGTTGAGTTGTATTAGTTTCATAGAAAAGGGAATACAGCTAGAAACTGTACATGTGATTCTTCCAAGGATGCATTTTAAAGTATGGTTTGAACTTTGAAATAAGAATCTTATCATGGTAGCATTACCCATCAGGCCATTGTGAGAGTGACATTGTTGACATTTAGGCAAGGAAATCAATGCGCGGACAGGCTGGCCAGCCATTGTGAGAGTGACATTTTTTGACATTTAGGTAAGGAAATCAATACGCGGACAGGCTGGCCAACTGGAGAAGGACCATGACCCCCCACTTCTGTCCTTATTGATGAATTCCCTCACCTGACTCTGGACCGTATGGGGGCCCTTTGAGAACCGATTCGGTGATAGGGTCAACAAACCCACCACCGGGCTAATTAATCCGAACAGTTGGTTTTTGACAGTGTGAATTAAAATATCAAAATGCCTCGAGCCATTAAAAACTCCTCTAATGGCTCAGATTAGTCCAACACAGTGCTAGATTTTTTGACCCTAACCACCGAATCTGAACTCCGTGTAACCATTCCCCACCCTAGTTTCCACTACGATACAGGCTTATTTTGCTTCTTCTAATAAACAATGCATGCTTGCATCACAGGCTCTCATTGAAAAGTGCAATTTTGCACCCAAAAAATAAAATTGGTGAAAAGTATAAAGAGAAATGTATTATTTTTCATTTTGGTGGCCATGACTTCGCTGACATTATAAAGCAATGACGATTTGTCACATAATAGAATGTATATTTATTATTATTTTTTTAAAAAAATTGGACATTGGTGATCCTTTTTAATTTTGTGTTTTGAACAAACAACCATAAGCTTACATCTTATGTCACTGAATAAGACTCATCAAGATTGGCACATTATTATTATTATTATTTTTGAATCAGATAAAAGAATTTCAAGTATCATAGAACAATCTAGTTTCTCAACTAGGTTGGCACCCTGAGAATTATAAATCATATACTATTCACTCATAATTTATTAATGAAAGAAAATAAGAGAACAAATTAAGATAAAAGATAAAAGATTACAAGCTTTATCCAAATCCCAAAGTTCATCAGAACTGGCACATAACAAGTATCCAAATGCAAATGAGACATAAGGATTATACAGTAACCCAGGAATAATACAGTACCCTCCAAGAAATGAGCCAAAACAAGAACAATGAGATATGTCTTGTAGACACGCTTTAAAAAAAAAAATTAGAGCCATCCTGCTCATCCTAAGCAGTGTCTCCACATATCAATTCACTCAAAAGCATTTTGATTTTCTTTACAGTGCTTTGCAGTCTAGAGCATTAAACGATTCAATAAAAATATCACCCAAAAGCTTACCAAAAATATAACATTAAAAAAAAAAAGAAAAAAAGAAAGAAAAAGAAAGCAATATATGGGAACAAGGAAGAAAACAATATCACGTACTTAAAACACCATACACCATTACACCCGTCTATATGGGAGTCTTATTTTAAAAATTAGAAAAAAAAAAAAAAAAAAAAAAAACCCAACGCAACTAAACTATAGCTCAGAACAAATAGAGATCATCTGGCATCACAGATCCTCAATTGGGAGAACACTTCACTGGCAGTAGTAAATGAACAACCATCCATTACTATGGGCTGATCTCCTTCCTCAACTGGGACGCTGTAATAAGGCAAAATTTGAACAACAGGCAACGGCAACTCCACCGAGGCAACTACAGTGCTATCCTCATATGGCTCCCTGTGCACTGCAGTCTGTTGAAGCAGCAGCGCAAATTTCAAATCATACAACACCTCATCCATAGATGGCCTATCAACGCCACGTTCTTTCAAACAAATTTCGGTTATTTCGCCAATTTTTCTGAATGAATTGGTATTAACTTTACCCACTAGAAAAGGATCAATAAATTTCTCTGATTATTTCGCCAGTTTTTTAGCTGTTTCTAGTTGCAATTCAGCATTCAGTTCTGTGATTCGTTGGCTTCTTTGAATTGTAATCAGTGCTAAAAAACTGACTTGAATTGCAACTGAAACTTTTTACTGCTGGCTGAACTGATGTTGAAAGAGAGAGAAAAATAAAAATTGATGGTCAGAGGTTAAGAAATGAATTTTACTACTACAGCATGATTGGCCTTTACTATTGGCTGATTTGGACATGTAAGTTTGTAGTTGATGCTAACCATTGCTAAGCATAAATGATGAATTTACCCCGCCACCCCCCCAACCGAAAAAAAAAAAGGGGCAAATTCACTCAAAAGCATGGCCTTTACTATTGGCTGATTTGGACATGAGTTTGTAGTTGATGCTAACTATTGCTAAGCATAAACGATGAATTTACCCCGCCACCCCCCAACCCAAAAAAAAAAAGGGGCAAATTCACTCAAAAGCATTTTGGTTTTTCCTTTTAGTGCTTTGAACTGGGGTGTTAATGGTTCGGTTTAGTTCGGTTTTAGGGGAGATTTCAAACCAAACCATTATACTTCGGCTTTATTCCTCCCAAACCAAAATCAAACCAAACTATAAAAAAACCAAACCAAACCAAACCATTATATTTCGGTTTGGTTCGGTTCGGTTTCGGTTTTAACCTATTAAGTAACAACAAATAATTAAAAATGAAAAAAATGACATGCCAAACTCCAAATAAAAACATTTATAATAAAAGCATTACATTAGCAACTAAAAAAAAAACAAACATTGTATCAAAATAGAAACATATTGACATATATCACATACAACATTAATAGCTAGTTTAATATGTGCCAATCTAAAAAAGGGAAAACAATAAGAAACTTAAAATCGATAAAAACAAGCCCATTACCTATTTTACCCTTATTAGAATTGGGAATTTGCAAACTTTAAGTTTATATATATATATATATATATATATATATATATATATATATATATATATATATATATCTATTATATTTTTCGGTTTTTTCGGTTTTTCGGTTTAGTTTGGTTTTTTAAAACTAAAAACCAAAACCAAACCAATTGAGTTCGGTTTTCTAAAATTAAAACTATAACCAAACCTAATGACAAAAAAACCAAACTAAACCGTTCGGTTCGATTTGGTTCGGTTTGCTTCTCAGTTTTAACCAAAACTATTAACACCCCTACTTTGAACCTCTGTTTACGTCTACAGCATTAAACCATTCACCAAGGATATCACTCAAGAGCTTAGCTAAAATAAAAAATAAAAAAGGGACAAAAAAAAAAAAGGAATAAAACAATATCACTCAAAAGTCAAAGCACGATTACACCAGTCTATATTATTATTTTAATAATAATAAATAAATAAAACTACAACAACAACCACCCCCCCTCCCAAAAAAAAAAAAAAAAAAAAAAAAACTATATGTAGTTATATACCTGAGATTATCGGGCATCAGGAATCCTCAATTGGGAGAACACTTCACTGGCAGTAGTACTTGAACCATCATGACTTAGAATGGGTACCTCTTCTTCCTCAACTGGGACACTATGGGAAGGCAAACGCTGAACAACAGGCAAGGGAATTTCCAACGGAAGATCAGAAGCGCTGTCCTCATATGGTTCCCTGTGCACTGCAGTCTGTTGAAGCAGCAGCACATATTTCAAATCATACAACACCTCATCCATAGTCGGCCTGTCAATGCCATGATCCTTCAAACACTTCTCCGCTGTTTGTCCAAATTTTCTCAACGAATTAGGATCAATTTTACCCACAAGAAAGGGATCAATAATTTTCTCAAGTTGCCCTTTCTTTTGCCATGACAACCCCCATTCTGCTAAGTTCATTTGCTCCCTTGGGAGAGCATTGTCAAGAGCTGGTCTAGCACAGAGCACTTCGAGAAGAACCACCCCAAAAGAGTAGACGTCTGATTTTTCGGTTAGCTGGAAGCAGTTAAAGTATTCTGGATCAAGATAACCAAAGCTGCCTTTTACACCCGTGGTGCCTTGGGTTTGATCAAGATAACCCGATTTCGAAAGGCCAAAATCAGCAACTTTGGCAACATAATTTTCATCAAGCAAGATGTTTGTGGTCTTGACATCACGGTGAATGATTCCACCAACCACACCAGTATGGAGGTAGTGCAGTCCTGTTGCCGAATCAATGCATATTTCGAGCCTTTGCTCCCAAGACAGCTCAGATCTCGAAGATGATCCCTTAGGGTCTCCATAAAGATGATATCTCAAAGTCCCCTTTTCCATAAATTCATAAACCAGTATCATCTCTGACCCTTCATCACAATACCCAATCAAGGAAACAAGGTTGCGATGACGAATTTTGGACAGAACCTCAATTTCTCTTTGGAATTCCGGAAGGCCCTGACCATGTCCTGGTTCACTTCGTTTCACGGCTACTTTCCTACCATTCCGAAGAGTCCCTTCATACACTTTCCCAAACCCACCTTCACCAATCACCAATTTCATGTTGAAGTTCTTGGTTGCAAACCGGATTTCGGAAAAGGTATCTTTAGTCCGAGGTTGAAATATCTCTCATTTGCCATATCGTTCGAACTCCCTTCCCTGGATTTGCAGTCCAAAGTTTCAGTTGGCTTCGCTTTCCAGCGTTTCAAACCAATCACCACCACCGCTAGCAAAATGCAGATAATAGCGACAGAACCAACTATAACATACAGGTGTGTCTTATTCTGCTCGCTTTGCATAGGAGGAACCCAATCCGATTCCTTCATTAACTCCATTATCTCCACCCCATTTAGAAAGGGCGTTTTGAGAGAATCATTCCAAGGAACGACACTGATGTTCATAAATCCCGAATCATCAGAATCAACCACGAAATCATATTTAAAAGGAACTGCCAATTTAAACATGTCTATATCATAAGGATTGATCGGCCAACTGAACTTACCATAGATTGACAAATTGAACTTGAGAACATTAAGTGAAATACTAACGATGTCACTAAAGTGCACTCTAACAAGATGTCTAGCTTTCTTACTCACATTAAAACGCCAAGTTATGTTGGAGAAATTTGTATTCAATACTTTGGCAGTCTCATAGACAAGATCCGGAGCTGTATATTGGGTTGGCCCTCCATCCTGGTAATTAACAATTCCTTTAAAACTACTATTTGCGGCATCACGAATAAGTAGAAAATCATCGTCCGCAATCCAATTCCTTAACAGGGTATCCTGTTCTCGTGTGAGCTCTGTCCCTCCGACATTGATTCTATGGACGATCTGTAATAGCTGAGGGAGAAAACCACTGTAAGTACTGTTACTTCCTGATGGAGTGACATGAGAAACATTGGTAGGGATGAAGCTTTCAGGGGCAAGGAACACTTCTATCGCATTTATAAAAGCAAGAGATGTATCTGGAGAGGGTGTGAAGTTGATGCTGAACTGTGTTCCATTGATTGTGAGTAAAAATTCCTTGATGAAAGGTGACTTACTAATATTTCGGACACCGAAATTCGATAACAGCGTAAAATTAGCAGTTGAAACGTTGAAGAGAGCGGTGGAGAGATTTGGGGAAGACGGGAAAGCATGGAAATGAAGGCGTACCACGTACGTGCCATTGCTGTCCATTTTGAGCTCATATGAGGATGGTTGTTCGTAAATTCTTGCTGTTTGATACAGTGGAGATGTATTTGCCGATGTGTGGGTGTCCTTAACAGATTTGCTCCGTCCGTGAGAGAAGTTGGGATTATTGTCACCGATGAAGGTCCGGCCGTTGACAGTATAGTCGGAGTCCGACCCACAGTTGATGAAGTACTTATCAGGAAGAGTGTAAGCCGATGAGAGAAGCAGAAGAGATGAGCACTGGAGGAGAAGGAAGAGTCGTATAAGATTTTTATGGTAGGGAAGATTTTCCATGGAGGTGGCCGGTGGGATCGATCTGTCTTCTTTCTTTCTATGTTTTTTTTTTTTCAGCGAGCTGATGAAGTAGTTATCAGGAAGGGTGTAAGCTGATGAGAGAAGCAGAGGAGATGAGAAATGGAGGATAATGAAGAGTTTGTATAGGATTTTTATGGTAGGGAAGATTTTCCATGGAATGTGGTCGGAATTGTTTTGGTTTTTTCCAGCGAGGGTGAAATTTATGAGGATGTGAGATTCGCGAGAATGAAGATAGAAAAAAAGTACGGAGTACAACATTGTAATCATCTCCATGAAAAGTCAAATTAGGCCACTTGAATAAATACGTAAAAGAAAGGGTATGAAAGAAAAAAATCAAAATCAAAAGAACAAGATCTTCAATTCAGAAAACAACCTCCCAAACAAAGAGCTGTTCGGTACTTTGATTTTTCATGGATGCATTTAATGTTTGTATCCCGATTCAAACGAAAATTAAATGGCTACAGTTTATTTTACATAGTGTGGATGTTGAAAAGGATGTTAAAAAAAATATATAAAAATTCACCATCTTGAAAAGAACATTAAAAAATGTTAGTCACCGTTTTGAGATTAATTTAAAAAATTCATAAAATACCTCTACAAATGATGAATCTGGTTTGTAAGTGGCTCGAAAAAAAAGAAGCATTTAAAGTAAGCCATCTCTTGGGTTTTACTTATGGGTTTTCTTAACGTGTGTCTTAAGGGTATATGTTAAATTACAATTAATAATCAAATCATTATATGGAAAAATGTGTTTTTATAGTTTTCTAAATATTTTTACATTTTTTAAAGCAATTTTAACCATTTAACCAACGAGAATTAGCCTAACGACAAAAGGATGCGCTGTAAATTCAAACTTTCCAAGTTCGAAACCAGTTACTCTCCCTTGGCCAGCTACCCTGAACATTAAACAACCTCATGAGATGGTGGCCTTGCATGAGGGAGCGGGGATTAGTTGGACTTTAAAAGTTCGGACACCTTGTTGCTTGGCAAAAAAAAAACAACTTTAACTATTTACAATGCATTTTTATCATTTCCAATGTAATGATTGTGTCATTATTTACAACTTCACGTGTGCCCTAAGACACACATTAAGAAAACCCTCATATGAGTGGTGTTAGTTTGATTTGATGATTATGATGAATCGTATCTATGAAGGGCAACTCCTGTCAAGCCAAAATGGATGGAGAAGACGGAGAGATTCACGCACATGATCAGTCAATGCACAGCTGGGCCTTATCTCCATATTTTCCATCTTCTCCACTGACAAGAGATTCCATCAATATATCCTATCTTCTACATCAATTTTGGATTTGCCCTTCATAGTATCCTTCAATCCACTAAGAAAAAAAAGGAGAGAACCACTAAGAAAAAAGGGAGAGATGATTATGATGAATCGTATCCTTCAATCCACTAAAAAAAAAAAACCGTGAGAGAGAGAGAGAGATGTGTGTTTGTTTTTTTTTAATCTCGACTATAAGATAACTTACTAATGTTACTGACAAGGGAACAATTACAAACTGGGCTCAACCCAGGACCTCCCGTAGAAGAGGGGAAAATATGCCACTGGGCTACAACGGATATTGGCAATTAACCAATGAAACTCTTACACGCACACAACTCTCTTTGCGCCAGCAGATGCCCGCCCAGAAGTGTGCTCATGAAATTAAACAGATTGACATTCAGTACTTAAACAGAAAGCAAAGAAACTGAAAACCACCTTACAGTACCTCAAAACCGATTGAAATTATCCGGCCTCATCAATCCTCAATTGGAAGAACACTTCACTGGTAGTTGTATCAGAGCCATCACCCATCCCTATGGGCTCATCTTCTTCCAAAACTGAGAAGCTATGAGAAGGCAAATGCTGAAGAACAGGCAACGGTAAATCGAACGAAGCATCTACGGTGCTGTGCTCGAATGTCCCCCTGTTCTGTGCAGTCTGCTGAAGCAACAGCACATATTTCAAATCATACAACACGTCTTCCATAGTCGGCCTGTCAATGCCATGATCCTTCAAACACTTCTCGGCTGTTTCCCCAAATTTTCTTAAAGAAGTAGGATTGATTTTACCCACAAGAAAAGGATCGATAATTTTCTCAAGCTGCCCTTTCCTTTGCCAGGACAACCCCCATTCGGTTAAGTTCATTTGTTCCCTTGGAAGAGAGATGTTCAGAGCTGGTCTAGCACAAAGGATTTCGAGAAGAACCACCCCAAAAGAGTAGACATCTGATTTAGCTGTGTACTGGAGGCAGCCAAAATATTCTGGATCAAGATAACCAAAACTACCTTTTACGTCAGTGGTGTTTTGGGTTTGATCAAGATAACCCAATTTTGAAAGGCCAAAATCAGCTACTTTGGCAACGTAATTTTCATCGAGCAAGATGTTTGTGGACTTGACATCGCGGTGAATGATTCTACCAAACGCACCAGTGTGGAGGTAATGCAGCCCTGTTGCCGAATCAATGCAGATTTGAATCCTTTGCTCCCAAGACAACTCGGATCGCGAAAATGATACGTCAGAGTCCTCGTATAGATGTTCTCTCAAAGTCCCCTTTTCCATGAATTCATAAACCAGAATCATCTCAGATCTTTCATTGCAGTACCCAATCAAGGAAACAAGATTGCGATCACGAATTTTGGACAGAACCAAAATCTCTGTTTGGAATTCCAGAAAGCCCTGTCCATGCTCTGGTTGGCTTCGTTTCACAGCTACCTTCCTGCCATCTCGAAGAGTCCCTCTATAGACTTTCCCAAACCCACCTTCGCCGATCACCATTTTCTTGCCGAACTTCTTAGTTGCATACTTGATTTCAGAAAAAAATCATCTTTAACCCGAGGTTCAAATCTTTTTCACTTATCCTACTGGATTTGTCATCGAATGTTTTAGCAGACTTCGCTTTCCTGAGCTTCAAACCAAACCACACTGCCGCTAGCAAAATGCAGATAACAGCGAAACCCCCAGCAAGAGAACCGAGGATAACAGACAGAGGTGTCTTCTTCTGCTGGCTTTGCGTAGGAGGAATCCAATTCGAGTCCTTCATTAACTCCATTATCTCCACCCCATTTAGAAAGGCATTTAGACTCACAGAATCATTCCGAGGGCTTACACTGATGTTCATAAATCCAGAATCATCAGAATAAACCACGAAATCATATTTAAAAGGAACTGCCAAGCTAAACATGTCTATATCATAAGGATTAATGATCGGCCAACGCAAATCGCCATAGATTGACAGATGGAACTTGAGAACATTAAGTGAAGTACTAACGATGTCACAGAAGTGCACTCTAACAAGGTGTCTAGCATTCTTACATTAAAACTCCAAGTGGTACTGGAAACATTTGTTTTCGATACTTTGGCAGTCCTATAGACATTTTCCGAAGCTGTATATACAGTAGCCCCTCCTTCCTGGCAATTAAGCGTTCCACTAAAAGGACCATTGTTTTCTGCAACATTCGGTTTGAGTAGAAAATCATCGTCCGTAATCCAATTCCTCAGCAGAGTATCGTTGTCTGGTGTGAGCTTACTACCCCCAACGTTGATTCTATAGACAATCTGTAAGGGCTGAGAGAGTGAACCGTTGCAAGTACTGTTACTTCCTGGTTGAGTGACAAGAAAAGCATTACTTGGGATGATACTTTCGGGGGCAAGGAAGACTTCTATCGCGTTTACAAAAGCCAAAGATGTTCCCTGAGAAGGTGTGAAGTAGAGATTCTAAACTTCGTTTCATTGATTGTGAGTAAAAATTCTTTGATCACAGGTGAATTACTACCGTTTTGGACACTGAAATTCGATAACAGCAAACGGGTAGAAGTTGAGACATTGAAGCGAGCACTGAAGAGATTTTCAGACGAGAAAGCGCGGAAATGAAGGCGTACCACGTAGGTGCCATTTTCGACGATATCGAGCTCATATGGAGATGAGCTTTTGTAAATTCTTGCTGTTTGATACAGTGGAGATGCATTTGTTGATGTGTCGGTGTCTGGAACAGAGGTGCTCTGTCCGTGAGATAAGGGGCCATATTTATTGTCCCCGATGAAGGTCCGGCCGTTGACGGTGTAGTTGGCGTCTGACCCACAGTTGACGAAGTACTGATCAGGAAGAGTGTAATTAGCTGATGAGAGAAGTAGAAGAGATGAGAATTGAAGGGGGAGAAGGAAGAGTGGCAAAAGAATGTTATGGCAGTGAGGCTTTTCCATGGTGGGAGGAGTATCTCTTTTTTCTCTTCTCAGTGGAAGTGAAGCTCATCAGCATGGGAAACATGAAAATGGAAACAATGTAGATATAATCATGCACATCTAGACTTCAATAATATTGCAAATGAAAGACTATTCTAATTCTGTTGGAGGGCCCCCAAAAAAGAAAAAACCTTCGGTTGACTTGCTGTCAATCCACAAATAAAAAGGAAAAGATAATAATAAAAGAAAAAAGAAAAAAGAAAAAGGACTTTGGTTGACTTGCTGAGAATAGAATAGGATTGGATACTTTATTATTTTTCCAAGGAGGACTGTGTAGCGTACTGTGTGCCGGTTCACTTTGGGCTTTAGGGCCGAGAGGCTAGATCACACGCCTTGACGGAGAGCACATTTTGAGTCTACCAAAAAAAAAAAATTGAATACGGAGTCGTTATTGCAATCCGCCAATCCCTCGGGTGTTATTTGTATATCTTACTAATTTTAGTTTTTAAAATTTTATGAAAAGATGTAAAAGGTTTTTATGAAAATTGATGGCATAATCTACTAGACATTATTTTAAATAATTTTGTAAAAAAGAGTTGTTCTAAAATATATTGTTTTGGTGAATTTTTTTGTTTTTTTTTGCTATTTATAGTTTTTGTTTCATTTCTGGCAAAAAAGTCTACTTAAGCATCAAATTTTGGAAAAACTTCAT